>CM055122.1:1146615519-1147028019 GCA_029206835.1 Rana muscosa
CCAGCGCAAGCACGGCATGGCATCTTTTTGCCTGCGTACTTGCGTAGCCCCTTGAACGGCTACGGAGCACCGCTGGTTCATAGGACAAACCACAGGAAGAGGCCATGGAGGAAGAAGAAGAGGAGGGGGTGGAGGAGAGAGGTGTGTCACAACCAGTAGTAGCATTTTGGAGGCGTGGCGGTGGAACAACCTCCAACACTACTGCACCTTGTCCTGCATCCTTCCCAGCTGCCAAAAGAGTGACCCAATGGGCCGTGAAAGAAAGGTAACGTCCCTGTCCATGCCTGCTGGACCATGAGTCAGCGGTAATATGCACCTTACCGCTGACCGCCCTGTCCAGCGAGGCCAAGACATTGCCTTCCACATGCCGGTAGAGAGCTGGAATAGCCTTCCGTGAGAAAAAGTGGCGTTTGGGAACCTGCCACTGAGGAACCGCACATTGCACAAACTCACGGAAGGGGGCCGAGTCTACCAACTGAAAAGGCAGCAGTTGAAGCGCTAGCAATTTAGCCAAGCTAGCATTCAACCGCTGGGCATGTGGATGGCTGGGAGTGAACTTCTTTCGACGGTCCAGCAGCTGCTAGAATCGGACGTCGGTGTACTGCTAGCAGAGTGCCCGCAAGTACTTGGCTGTGACACACCTAATTCTACACCTTCATTCCTCTCAGTGCATGTTTCAGAGAGGACTGAAGTTATAGTGGGGTTGGAGATCCCAGCTGATGCGGTGCAAGGAGAGGTCCGCTTTGTTCTTTGGTGTGGGTCTTTGAGGTAGTCTTGCCAACGAGCTGCATGGCAGGTCAACATATGTCTGGTCAGGCATGTGGTACCCAAGCGGCTGATGTTTTGGCCACGCGATATACGCTTGAGACATATGTTGCAAACAGCAGCTGTGCGATCTGATGCACTAGCCTCAAAAAAGGCCCACACCAAAGAACTTTTTGAATGACGGGCAGAGGCAGCGCCCTGCACAGGCGGAGCTCTGCGGTGTGATTCCGTCGGTGTACTGCCCTTACGCTGGCCACCAAAGGGCATCCTGCCTCGTTGGAGATGTGCCTCCTCCTCATCCTCCTCCTCCTCCTCTCTCCTATTAGGCACCCACGTGGAGTCAGTGACCTCATCATCCCCTCCCTCCTCATCACTGGAGCCAATCTGGCAGTATGCTGCAGCTGCTGGAACATGACTGCCAGATTGGTGTCCTTCTTGAGCATCCCCTCTGTCTGCTCTCACGCTACTGCCTTCCTGTAGCTGGGTTTCATCATCAGACCCTTCGAAATGCTGGGCATCCTCCTGGAGCATGTACCCAACACTGTGCTCAAACAGTTCGGGGGACTCCTCAGGAGGAGGACATGGTGGGTCTAGGGAAGGAGTGACTGATGATGAGTCTGACATTGATACCAGGGAAGAGGACACTTTGGCAGCTGCTTTGCCAGTACCCTGAGCCTGGGTGAGAGAGGATGAGGAGGAGGAGGAGGGCTTGGTCATCCACTCTACCAAGTCTTCGGCATGATGTGGCTCAACATGTCCAGCTGCCGAAAAGAAGGACAAGCGTGTCCCATGGCCATGTGCTGATGACAATGCACCGCGTCCACGACCAGCACTGTTGCCCCCAGACACAGAGCCTGCTTGCCCTCTTTTATTGCCTCCTGACTGTCTGCCTCTCCTTGTTTGCCTTCCAGACATTCTAATAGATGGCCTGCAGGGAGATGGGAAAAAGCAATAAGGGCTACCTTCAGGTGTCCTTCTCTGTCCCTTTACTTAAGGATTACTAAATATGGTTGAGGATGATTGCTTTTGCACGGAATAGCACAACGACAATTTCCCTGACTGTCCAAAAAACAAGGATTTCAAAGATGGTTGATGAGGAATGCTTTAGCACACTATAGCACAAGGAGAATTTCCCTCACTGTCCTTCCCTGTCCCTAGAAACAAGGATTATCACAGTGAAAGAAACTGACACTCTTCCTACCTATAGTTTTCTGTCCCTAGAAAAAATGTTTTTTTAAAGCACACTATAGCACAAGGAGAATTTCCCTCACTGTCCTTCCCTGTCCCTAGAAACAAGGATTATCACAGTGAAAGAAACTGACACTCTTCCTACCTATAGTTTTCTGTCCCTAGAAAAAATGTTTTTTTAAAGCACACTATAGCACAAGGAGAATTTCCCTCACTGTCCTTCCCTGTCCCTAGAAAAAAGGATTATCACAGTGAAAGAAACTGACACTCTTCCTACCTATAGTTTTCTGTCCCTAGAATTTTTTTTTTTTAAAGCACACTATAGCACAAGGAGAATTTCCCTCACTGTCCTTCCCTGTCCCTAGAAACAAGGATTATCACAGTGAAAGAAACTGACACTCTTCCTACCTATAGTTTTCTGTCCCTAGAAAAAATGTTTTTTTAAAGCACACTATAGCACAAGGAGAATTTCCCTCACTTTCCTTCCCTGTCCCTAGAAACAAGGATTTGCACAGTAAAACACACTGACACTCTCCCTACCTATAGTTTTCTATCCCTAGAAAAAATGTTTTTTTAAAGCACACTATAGCACAAGGAGAATTTCCCTCACTGTCCTTCCCTGTCCCTAGAAACAAGGATTATCACAGTGAAAGAAACTGACACTCTTCCTACCTATAGTTTTCTGTCCCTAGAAAAAATGTTTTTTTAAAGCACACTATAGCACAAGGAGAATTTCCCTCACTTTCCTTCCCTGTCCCTAGAAACAAGGATTATCACAGTGAAAGAAACTGACACTCTTCCTACCTATAGTTTTCTGTCCCTAGAAAAAATGTTTTTTTAAAGCACACTATAGCACAAGGAGAATTTCCCTCACTGTCCTTCCCTGTCCCTAGAAACAAGGATTCGCACAGTAAAACACACTGACACTCTCCCTACCTATAGTTTTCTGTCCCTAGAAAAAATGTTTTTTTAAAGCACACTATAGCACAAAGAGAATTTCCCTCACTGTCCTTCCCTGTCCCTAGAAACAAGGATTCGCACAGTAAAACACACTGACACTCTCCCTACCTATCCTTCTCTTTCCCTAAACTAAAGGAATCCAGGTTAAGCAAGAAAAAATAAATGTCACTGTCCCTGCCTATGCTTCTCTTTCCCTGCTCCGGAACACACTACACTAGGTCGCCGTGCTGGCGGCCTTTTATAGTGTGGGGCGTGTACTAAACACCCTCAGCAATAATTGGCCACAGGCATCCTGCCTGTGGCCAATCATTGCTCTCCTCTCTGCCGGCGCTGTGATTGGCCAAGCATGCGGGGTCACAGTGCATGCTTGGCCAATCACAGCGCCTGGATGACACTGCGATGGCGTAGTGCATTGTGGGCCGTTCGCGTCACTCGAATTTGGCGCGAACGGCCCAAATCGTTCGATCTTCGTCGAACGATCGAACAGCCGATGTTCGAGTCGAACGTATGTTCGACTCGAACACGAAGCTCATCCCTAGTCTTGGACATGGTCTCCTGTAGAAGTTTGTTATTGGAGATGAAGAAGTCCATTGTTTCGGACACTGCAGGGATGGTGCATTCGGGTATGGTACTGGGTAAAAAGGAAGGGTGGAAACCATAGTTGGCAAAGAATGGGGTTTGCTTAGTGGCAGAGTGCAGGGAGTTGTTGTAAGCAAATTCAGCGATGGGAAGTAGAGAGACCCAATCATCCTGGGAAAAGGAGGAAAAGCAACGGAGGTACTGTTCTAAGGTTTGGTTGGTTCTCTCTCTGTTTGACCATTCGTCTGAGGGTGATACGCCGAAGAGAATGCCAACTCAATTTCCAGAGAACCACAAAGAGCCTTCCAAAATCTGGAGGTGAACTGGACACCTCGGTCTGAGACAATACTTGTCGGGACTCCATGGAGCCTCACTATATCCCTGATAAAAACCTTTGCCGTCTCCATGGCGGAAGGTGTACCTTTCATGGGCAAAAAATGAGCCATTTTGGACAGCCTGTCAACGACAACAAAGACCGTGGAGAATCCTTCGGACAGAGGGAGCTCCACTATGAAGTCCATCGACACCATCTTCCAGGGTCTTTCAGGGACAGGTAAAGGTTTTAATAGACCCCAGGACCTCATCCGGCTATTCTTGTTCCGGGAGCAGGTGTTACATGAGTCCACGTAGCTCTTGCAGTCGCTACCCAGCTGCGGCCACCAGAACGTGCGCTTGATTAGCTCGGCCGTTTTCAAGGTACCGAAATGTCCGGCCAACTTGTGGTCATGGCAAAGTTCCAGAACAGCTATCCGAAGACCCTCTGGGACCAGAATTTTGCCCTCGTGCCTGATCAGACCATCTTGTGCCCTGACACAGTTCTCCGGAAGAGAGGTCAAGCCAGCAGACGTCAGCTTAATACGGGACATGAGGTCTTCTTGAAGCAGCAGGAAGTTCCCGGCAGGGAGGATGGTGTCAACAGGTAAGTTCTCTTCAGGAATGCTGAACATTCGGGACAGTGCGTCCGGTTTAATGTTTTTTGAGCCAGGCCTGTAGGTGATGTGGAACAGAAACCTTGAGAAAAAAAGTGCCCACCTTGCCTGCCTTGGTTTCAACCTCTTAGCTGTTCTCAGGTACTCGAGGTTCTTGTGGTCCGTGTAGACCAAAATGGGGTGTGCAGCCCCCTCGAGCAGGTAGCGCCACTCTTCTAATGCAGCCTTGATAGCCAGGAGTTCCCGATCTCCCACGTCGTAGTTCCGTTCCGCAGTGGAAAGCTTGCGCGAGAAGAAGGCCACTGGAAAAAGTAAGGCTTTAGCCCCCTGACGCTGGGATAGCACAGCCCCCACTGCATTTTCGGAAGCGTCCACTTCCAGGACGAAGGGTAATGCAGGGTCAGGGTGCTTCAGGATGGAGGCAGAGACAAATAATTCCTTCAGTTTGTCAAAGGCAGCTTGGGCTCTAGGGGACCAATAGAATCGGTTTCCTTGTTTGGTTAGTTCGGTAAGAGGGGCGACAATTGCAGAGAAACTTCTGATGAACTTCCGGTAAAAGTTGGAAAATCCGATGAAGCGCTGGACCCCTTTTTTATCTGTGGGGGCAGGCCAGTCCAGGATAGCCGACACCTTCTGAGGGTCCATTTTAATGCCCTCAATCGAAATGATCAACCCGAGAAACTGGATGCTTTGCCGCTCGAACTCACATTTCTCCGGCTTGGCGTAAAGCCCATGTTGTCTGAGCCGAACAAGGACATTCCGGACATGCCTGCGATGGTCGTCTACTGAGGAGGAGAATATCAAGATATCGTCCAGGTATACTATGACGTACAAGTCCAGGTAATCACGGAAAATGTCGTTGACAAAATGTTGGAAGGTAGCCGGAGCATTACACAGTCCGAACGGCATAACTAGGTACTCGTAGTGCCCGAATTGCGTGCGGAAGGCCGTTTTCCACTCATCCCCCTCTCGGATGCGGATCAGGTTGTACGCTCCTCGGAGGTCAAGCTTGGTGAATATGACCGCCGTTCCCAGCCTCTGGAAAAGTTCCGGCACGAGAGGTAATGGATAACGGTTTTTAATGGTGATTTTGTTCAACTCCCGATAATCAATACAGGGGCGTAGGGAATGGTCCTTTTTTTCGACAAAAAATATGCCCGCACCTGCAGGCGAGGTGGACGGGCGGATGAACCCTTTTTTTAGGTTGTCATCGATGTAGACCTTCAGGGTGCCCAATTCCTGCTCGGTCAACAGGAAGATCCTCCCAAAAGGTACTTCGGTCCCAGGCAAAAGTTCTATAGGGCAATCATATGGTCTGTGAGGAGGAAGGGTTTCTGCTCCCTTCTTACTGAACACGTCCAGAAAGTCGTGGTAGGGCTCAGGGATGGTTTTCTGAAGGTCAGGGTCTGTGTCCAGACAGAGCAGATGAGGACGGTCAGTAGAGGCTTGTTGCAGGCAGTGTTGCTGGTAATAATCTGAGAGGAATTTGACCCTCCCTGTAGTCCAGTCAATATTGGGGTTATGGGCTTGCAGCCAGGGCATCCCCAAAATGACGGGGAATAACGGAGAGGAGATGGCATCCAGACTTAGGAACTCCTGATGGTGGGTTGCCAAGGAGGCCAACAAGGGAACAGTTTCCTGAGTGACAGGGCCGGATTTGATAATGGAGCCATCAGCTAGGTGTACTGCAAGTCCCCGGGATTTCGGCTGCAGGGGAATGTGTTGACTGGCAGCAAATGTCAAATCGATAAAGCAGCTGCATGCCCCCGAATCAGTTATGGCGGGTACTAGGATTGCGGAAGTCCTTCCGGGGGGCTGTAAAGAGATGGAGAGAGCCAAGTGAGAAGTTGGGTTAGGCAACAAAGAGGCACAAGTAGAAGAAACAGGCAGGCACTTACGCATCTTGGCCGGGCAGGATCTTACGTAGTGTCCTGGTTCACCACAGTACATGCACAGATTGTTGCTACGCCTGTGCTGGCGTTCTTCGGGAGAGAGAGAAGGGCGAAGTAAGCCCAGTCGCATGGGTTCCGGGTCATCTAAGGCCGGTGACGGGGAAGCCGGTGGTGCCAGACGGACTGGGTTTGGAACCTTGGGAAGCAACCAGGTGGGTCGGAATTGACTGGAGGTCCTCTCAGAGCGGCGCTCTCTCAGGCGCCGGTCGATCTGAATTGACAGATCTATTAGCTTGCCAGGGTTTGGGGAACTCCAACACGTGCTAGCTCGTCCTTGAGCTGATCCGACAAGCCCATCTGGAATTGATAGCGCAAAGCAGCATCATTCCACTCCGTGTCGGAACTCCATCGTTTGAACTCTGCCGCATAGTCCTCAGCCGCTCTGCGGCCTTGCAGGAGAGAGTGAAGAACGGATTCTGCGGTAGCCGCTTGTTGCGGATCCTCGTAAAGTTGGGACATAGAGGCAAAGAACGTGGCAAGGGTCTCCAAGGAGGCATCCTTCTGCTCTAGGAGGCGGTGAGTCCAGGCCTGCGGCTCGTCGGTCAGCAGGGAGATGACAAAGCCCACCTTGGTTACCTCCAGAGAAAAGGTGCGGGGTTGCAAGGCGAAGAAAAGTTTGCAGGCGTTGCGGAACGCACAATATTTGCTGCGGTCGCCCGCAAACTTCTCGGGTGTAGGGACCCTGGGTTCCGGAGGAAGCATGACGACAGAAGGTGTAGCTGAGTATCCCGTGGATGTGGCGCCTTGCGGGCTGGCAGGTGTGGACAGGACTTGTACTCTCTCCTCCAATCTGGTATAGCCGGCTTGGAGGTCTTTCACGGCTTGCGTCAGCCCGTTCAGGTGTCTACACAATTCCTCCATGGGATCCCTTCCCTGCTCGGACTCGGACATGGCTGTCTGATACTGTCAGGGTTGTACGTACCTGATCAGCGAGTCCGTTAGAGCAGAGAGAGGTCCCCCGTACGGATCCGACTCGCGGGCCCCTGGTAGTGCAGACAGGAGGCACGGGAGTGCGGAAGGGTAAGAGAGCCTGAGAGTGGTTACTGGAAGGCGGCTCCGGATCCTGGGTTCAGGAGAGTAGCTGAGCCAGGCTGGCTGCAGGCGGGCAGGTAGGCAGGCAGGTGTATAGAGCAGCGCAGCTGGGCAGGTGCAGAGGGAGTGGTCAGACAAGAAGGTTCGGCAACGTTCAGGCAGTATGGTACAGCGGGGTAGGCAGGTTCAGGGTCAAGGACAGGCTGAGGTCGGGTGCAGGCGGATAGCAGGAAAGGTCCAGTAACAAGCCGGGTGGTCTGAAGATCAGGTTTCAGGTAATCAACAGGAGCAGGATACACAGGGGACTGTAGATCAGACAGCACCGGTCTGAAGTGTTCCAGGAGTTTAAATAGGCAAACCGGCATGCGTCGGCGCGCGCAATGGCGCATCGGCGTGCGCAATGGCGCACGCAATGCGCGCACATGCACCCGCACGCACAGGCACACCAACGCGCACAGGCGCGCACGCCCGCAGTCTGGGAAGTGCACCAGCGCGGACAGGAACATGCCCAACATCAGCGCGCATCGGCGCGCGAGAACGCACACCAAAGCGACCACCAACACGCCCGGCAAGGTACGTTCTCTGACAGATTCAGATGTTGAGATGGCTATACAATGACGGAAGTAGGTTGTGGGAAGGTCGTGATAGAAGATGGCTACATTAAAAATAGTATCCTACAATGTACAGGGGCTTAATACCCCTGTAAAAAGGTCTAACATCTTAAGGTAGTTAAAGCACCTTAAAGCGGACGTAGTCCTACTACAAGAGACGCATATTTCCCAGGACTCAATCTGAAAATTTGGTCATATGATTACCCAACCTGGTTCTATGGTGACTCCCCAACCAAACATGCTAAGGGGGTCGCTATAGGTTTTGCTAGAGGAGTAAGGTTCACCCTTGCTGATAGAATGGTGGACCCCAAAGGGCGCTATCTGCTCTTAAGGGGCAGAAAAAACAAGGTGGAATACGCCATAGCAAATATATACGGACCAAATAGGAACCCAATGGGATTTTTGAAAGGGGTGGTGGAGAAATTTATGGATTTTAAGATAGGTGGAGCCATCATGGCCAGAGATTTAATTTTTTGTATGGACCCTGAAGTGGACAGTGCGTCTCGGGCACAGCGGACTGGAATGGCACAGCGGAAGTTACTTAAAAAGAAGTTGCACCAACACCAACTAAAGGATGTATGGAGAATTCAACACGCAAAAATACGCGACTATACATTCCACTCCGCTGTGCACGGGACGTACGTGAGAATTGACTTATTTCTGGTAGAGCATAGGATGCTCAACACAGTGACAAGTTCAAACATAGAAATTACAACCTTTTCAGATCACGCTCCAATATCAATGAAATAAAAAATAGAGGGTGTACAAAACAGGACCAACGTATGGAGACTGAATGAAGAACTGATACAGGACACAAAGGTCGCAGATAGGATTAAAAAAGAGCTTGAGCTGTACTTTGAAACAAATAGTTCAGATGAGATATCAGAAGCCATCGTATGGGAGGCCCATAAGGCCTACATAAGGGGGATCTTGATTGCAATAGGAACAACAAAAAAAAGGAGAGCAGACGGAGAAGTGAGGAGTTACATAAAGAAATCCATGATCTTGAGCAGAACCACAAACATACAGGAGACCACGGCATAGCATTGGAAGTTATCAGAAAAAGAGAGGTACTAAAAGACCAGTTTGAACAGGAAAATAGAACGCAGTTTTTTCAGCTAAAGACAGTGCAATACCAATGGGGAGACACGTCGGCTAAATATTTAAACCCCTGTTTTTAACGCATACTGTTAGACAGGTTATTTGGTTGTCAGCGAGCTGGTCGGTAAGTAGGCTTGGTTTTTCCCTGGGCATTCCCCAGGCCTTGTTGTTACCTGTTTTAGCCTTCCAATGCTACTTGCCGTGATAGCCAGCTATAGATGGGGGCGGTGGACATGTTTTTGTTTTCACCTATGGTGCTTGTATTGGTCCAGCAACACACCAGCACCTTTGCAGCCATTGTACTACATGCTGGGTGTTTGGTATGCTCCTGTACCTTTTTAAGGAGGGGTGGCTCCCCTTCAGTCCACCTGCCCTCATCTAACCATCAGAATGCATGTGCCTCCATTGTGGGGACACTCATAGTTAGTGTAGGACCACAGACTCCAGGGGGCCTTGGCGTGGCTCTGTGGCTCACGCATGCGTTTGCAAATGCGTGCGGACAAACCCCTGTTTTTAACGCATACTGTTAGACAGGTTATTTGGTTGTCAGCGAGCTGGTCGGTAAGTAGGCTTGGTTTTTCCCTGGGCATTCCCCAGGCCTTGTTAAATATTTATCTAAACTGTTAAAAAAAATAATAATCCAGGCAGATTTTATTGAAACTATACAACAGGTAACGAGGAAAAGGTATTTTCAACCCCTGAGATAGCGTGGGTTTTTCAAGAATATTACCGGAAATTATATTCGATAACTCAAAAAGATCCCCCAGAAAAGGTTAAAAAGAGACTAGATAACTCCAGAGTTCTGCTAAATGACGTAGGCCTAAAAAAAATACCCCCAGATAAACGTAGTTCTTTAGAGGATCCCATAACGGAAGCAGAGATACTTAGAATCTTAAAAGAATCACCAGCCAGGAAAAGCCCAGGTCCTGATGGGCTTCGACTGCTTATTATATGAAGTTTAGTGACATTTTAGTCCCTAAGATGTGTTCATACATGAATGGGATAGGGGCCAACTGAAACATACGACACAAAGCACTAGAGGCCGCGATTACCATCATCCCAAAGGAGGGTAAAGACCCCTCATTGTGTTCTAGCTATCGGCCTATTTCTTTATTGAACGCCGACGTGAAATTGTTCGCGAAAGTACTTGCCGGTAGACTGAAGACAGTGATGAATGACTTGGTGCACACAGACCAAGTGGGTTTTATCCCAGGTAGGGAAAGCAAGGATAATGGCATCAGAACCCTTCTGTTAGAACAAAAGATAAAAGATAGCAAATCCCCAGGACTGCTACTGTCTATAGATGCCGAAAAAGAGTTTGACAGAGTAGACTGGGGATTTATACAGAATACATTGGAGGCATTTGGAGTAGGCCCTATGATGATTCGATGGATAAACGCCCTATATAACCATCCCACAGCAAGGGTTAAAATCAATGGGACATTGTCTGGGTCCTTTGAAATGTTTAATGGGATGCGACAGGGGTGTCCCCTGTCCCTGTTATTGTTTGTTCTAGTGTTGGAACCTTGCTGGCTGGGATTAGACAAAATACCGATATCAGGGGAATATCGATTGATGGGAAGGAACATAAACTAGCGGCTTACGCCGATGATATTTTGTTTTATATTACAAGCCCCAGGACAACCCTCCCCAACCTTATGAAAACCCTAAAAAACTATGGTGAGGTTGCAAATTTCAAAATAAACCCTTTAAAATCAGAAATCTTCAATATAAGTGTGAAGCTATAGGAGGAGAGAATTTTCAAACAGGACTTCCCATTTGTATGGAGGGACACCGAGTTAAAATACTTAGGAGTTAAAATAACATCCTCACTGGAGACCACTTACCAGCTGAACTTTATTCCTCTGTTGATTGTCATCAAAACCCACTTAAACAAAATAGCCTCTAGACAAAGCTCATGGATAGGTAGGATAAACTGTTTTAAAATCCTTCCTAAAATATTATATAAGATGCAGATGTTACCAATCCCAATCCCAGATACATATTTTAAAATATTAAACACGCTATTGCATAGGTTTATTTGGCAGAACAAAAAGCCACGTATAAGCCTGGAGGTGTTAATGAGATATAAGGCACAAGGTGGGTTGGGGCTACCAGATTTAAAAATGTATTACAACGCTATTCTTATGTCACGGGTGGTTGAATGGGTAAAAAAGAATAAAGAAAAATCATGGGTTAGATTGGAAAGTCAGATTAGCAAAGTCAGCTTAGGGACAGTGATTTGGATCCCAACACATATAAGAGGATTAGACGAGCACACTCACACGATCACACGTATAGCAATGGCAATGTGGGCCACAGTGCACATAAGGGAAAAATGGGGATTCAATTCCCCTTTGTTACCACTTTGTGACACTCATTATTTTGTCCCTGGGATAGAGAGCCTTTTTGGGAATTGGATCATGCAAAATTAAAATATATCACAGTGGGTGGTAAAATATGCACTTTTCATGAATTGACTAATAAAAAAGAGGTAATGGCAGTAAATAGGTGGAGGTATGCACAGTTGAAACACTTTGTGGAGTCACTACCCCAACCGATTAGGTCTGAGGGCTGCCTGATTCCATTAGAGAGGCTGTGCTCAGATTCAGACGAAAGGAGAGGGATCTCGAAGATATACAGAATTTTGACTGGACTAAAGATATCGCCCCCCCCCCATTTATTAAACAATGTGAGGAAGAGATGGGAATAGGGGATAATGATATAGATGTCGGTAAAATTTTACGGTTGACACATGTTATATCACTGGATTGTAGTATGACAGAAATGAATTATAAGTGTCTGGCAGGCTGGTATATAACACCTGATAAATTACACCGGTACCAAGAGGACGCCTCCAACTTATGCTGGAGGGGATGCGCGAATACTGGAACTATTTTCCATATATGGTGGACATGCCCCAAAATAAAAGCATATTGAAAAGAAGTACTAATAAGAATGGAAGAAATTACCGTACTGGCACTAAAATACCTGAGGACCCATGGGTCTGTCTGTTCCATGGGGTTAGTATGTCCATTAAACAATATAAGAGAACATTGCTACCCCATCTCCTAAACGCAGCAAAAAGTGTAATCCCTAGACAGTGGAAATGTACTGAGAGCCCTTCGCTGAGGAGTTGGTTATGTAAAATCAACAAAACTTACAATATGGAACTCTTAAGTTTTAGCAGGGAAACAGGAGAAGAATGTTTTGTAAGGAGATGGAAGGATTGGTTGATGTACAGGCAATCATTGAGATACGCTGAACGGATGATAGAGGGAAGGGTAGAGGATAGAGTCTGATAGGGTCAGAACAAAGGAACAAAAGACTGGCATTTGGAAAGATCAGGGGTGGGGTGGGTGGGGGTGAGATTTCTTTCTGGGGGGGGGGTGGTATTAATTTTAGACTGTTCTCATTTACATTTGTGGGGCCGGTAGTGGCCCGCCTGAATTTGTGTTGTTTGAATCTTTGTCTAAAACATAAAAAAATAAAAATAAAGAAATTGAAAAAAAAATAAAAAATTTCCATGTAGTTGCCCACCCCCTTTTTTATTTTTTTGAGATCTTCTTGCAAAGTTTCTATATCCTGCTATGAAGTTATTTCCCTGCTTAGTCCTGTATCATCAGTTAACACTGCGATTGAGCTACTTATGCCAACCCCTCAACCTTACCCCCAGCATAGATGTCAGTGAATGCAACTATAACCCCCAGCATTTGTGTCAGTAGATGCCATAATACCTCCCAGAATTTGTGCCAGTGGATGCCATAATACCTCAGAGGATTGGTGCCAGTGGACTCCATAATAACCTCCAACACAGGTATCAGAGGACGCATTAATAACCCCCAGCATTGATGTCAGTGTATGCATTAATAACCCCCAGCATTCATGTCTGTAGACTCCATATTAATCCCCACCACAGGTATCCAAGGACACATTAATAACCCCCAACACATGTATAGAGGATGAATTAATAACCCCCAACACATGTATCAGAGGACGCATTAATAACCCCCAGCATTGATGTCAGTGGATGCATTAATAACCCCCAGCATTAATGTCAGTGGACTCCATATTAATCCCCACCACAGGTATCCAAGGACACATTAATAACCCCCAACACATGTATTGAGGATGCATTAATAACCCCCAACACATGTATCAGAGGATGCATTAATAACCCCCAGCACCGATGTCAGTGGACGCATTAATAGCCCCAACACAGGTATCAGAGGACACATAACCCCCAACACAGATATCAGAGGATGCCGTAATAACCCCCAGCATTGATGTCAGTGGACACATTAATAACTCCAAGCATTGATTTCACTGGATGCCAAAATAAATCCCAGCATTGATGTCAGTGGATGCCATAATAACTCCAACACTGGTATCAGAGGATGCATTAATAACTCCTAGCACTGATGTCAGTGGACGCATTAATAACCAATAGCACAGGTGTCAGTTTTATTAACCCTTCCCCCCATATTGGTGGTCAGTGGCATTGAAATGTAACCCCTCCCATGACCTCCAATGTGGGCGGAGGGGGTTAACTTTCACTGACATTACCACAAATGCAAAAGGGGGTGGTGGATTAAAATTTCACTGAGGATCAATGAAAGGTGGGGGGTGTGAGGGGGGTTAACATTCACTGCCATTAAAACCCATGCATGAGGGGGATGGGGGGATATAACTTTCATTGCCACTGATCCCCATCATCCCCCAACTGCATTGGCGGACACCACAACGTAAATCCCTCCCTTGATTCCAGCTTGCTTCAGTCCCATTCCCCCAGTGCTCTGGTGCTGGACAGGGAGCTGGAGCAATGGCTATTGGTACAGTCAGCTGAGCTTACCCCAGCACACACTCACTCCTGGTAAGCTCACATATCCCTCTTCCAGGAGCGCAGGCAGGCGGCCAGCCGGACTGGTGGGCTGTTTAGGCAGGAGGGCAGGTGAGTTGGTGGGCGGTTCAGGGAGGTGGGCAGGCAGGCTGGATTTTAGAAGCTGTCCACATCCCCATCCCTCCCCCACACGAAAAGCAGCCTACACCAGAGACCGTGAATGTAGGCAGAGGAGATCCAGTCCTAAAGCTGGGGGGAACAAAATCCTCCCTTCAACAGCCATCACAGCCGGCACTGTGTGCTGTTTGAAATGATAGGAGGGATGGCAGCCTCACTCTGTCAGGTCACCTGTGGCCAGATGACAGGTGCACACCATAGGGGGACAGGAGTGCACCACAAGATAGTGAACCCTATGGCTGACTGCTGCGGATAGGAAACTGGGTGGTTATGGAAAGCGGGACCAGAGGAGCACAACCGGGATCCCACAGGAAGCTAGAGCCAAGATTTCCCAGGGCGCGGAGTCTAAGACCCAGCAGGTCTTCTCCAGAGCCTCTAGTGGTGAGGATGTTACGCTGCAGGCTAGGTCCAGGTCGCGGCCCCTAGAGTCTCCTAGCTCACGCCCGTAGGGTAAGGGGAGAAGAGGGGAAGCAGCAGCACAAGATACAAGAATAATGAATAACAAGCCGAAGGTCAAGGGTCACAAGCAGACAAGGATAACGAAGGACAAGCCAAAGGTCAAGGGTCACAAGCAGACAGGGATAGTCGGGACAAGCCAATAACGTAACAGAGAGACAGACGTAGCACACGGCAGGCAGGAACCCAAACACACAATGCATAACAAACACGTTGATCAGCAAAGCAGACTTGCAGTGCACAGGTTAATATAGTGTTCTGTGATAGGGCCTGGGGTGGAGTCAGGCTGGGAGGAGGTTATAAAGGAAGCCAGGTGAGAGAGAGTCTGGCCTCTAAGATGAACACATGAGAAGGAAAGGTAAGATGGCAGACAGACATTAATGCATATCCATGACACACTTCTGTCATTCAGGCATCTGGAGAGCTGAGCGCTTATCTGCTCTCAGCGCCCCTTCTCCACTCACCCTCAGCTTATTTCCACTCCTCATATATAGTTACATAGTTAGTCAGGTTGAAAAAAGACACAAGATCATCCAGTCCAACCATAAAAAAAAAAATAATATCATACAATCCCATATACCTAATTCTATACCCACAGTTGATCCAGAGAAAGGCAAAAAAAAACAGCAGAGCACGATCTAATTTGCTACAGCAGGGGAAAAAATTCCTTCCTGATCCCCAAGAGGCAATCGGATATTCCCCAGATCAACTTTTCCTATAAATGTTAGTACCCAGTTATATTATGTACATTTAAGAAAGAATCCAGGCCCTTCTTAAAGCAATCTACTGAGCTGGCCAGAACCACCTCTGCAGGGAGTCTATTCCACATTTTCACAGCTCTTACTGTGAAGAAAACTTTCCGTATTTGGAGGTGAAATCTCTTTTCCTCTAGAGTCTAGACGTAAAGAGTGCCCCCTTGTCCTTTGTGTTGACCGTAAAATTAATAACTCAACACCAAGTTCACTATATGGACCCCTTATATATTTGTACATGTTGCTCAATTCCCCCCTAATCTCCTCTTCTCAAGAGTGAATAAATTCAGTTCCTCTAATCTTTCCTCATAGCTGAGCTCCTCCATGCCTCTTATCAGTTTGGTTGCCCTTCTCTGCATTTTCTCCAGTTCCCCGATATCCTTTTTGAGAACTGGTGCCCAAAACTGAACTGCATGTTCCAAATGAGGTCTTACTAATGATTTGAACAGGGGCAAAATGAGATCTCTCTCTCTCTCTGAAATCCATACCTCTCTTAATACAAGAAAATACTTTGCTCGCTTTGGAAACTGCAGCTTGGCATTGTCATTATTGAGCTTATGATCTACCAAAACCCCCAGATCCTTCTCCACTACGGATCCCCCCAGTTGTACTCCCCCTAGTATGTATGATGCATTCATATTCTTAGCCCCCAAGTGAATAACTTTACATTTATCAACATTAAACCTCATCTGTCACATAGTCGCCCAATTAGACAGAGCATTGAGGTTGGCTTGTAAATTGGCGACATCCTGGAACGACGGTATTCCACTGCATAGCTTAGTGTCATCTGCAAAGACAGAAATGTAACTTTTGATCTCAGACCCAATATCATTTATAAAGATATTAAAAAGTAAGGGTCCCAACACTGAACCTTGGGGTACACCACTGATAACCTTAGATCATTCAGAGTAAGAATAATTAACCAATACTCTCTGAATTCTGTCTTTTAGCCAGTTTTCTATCCATTTACAAACTGGCATTTCCAATCCTGTAGACTTTAACTTACACATGAGCCGTGTGTAGGGGAACTGTATCGAATGCTTTTGCAAAATCCAAGTATATCACGTCCACCTCCACCCCTCTGTCCAAGGTTTTACTTACCTCTTCATAAAAAGAAATCAGGTTTGTCTGACAACTTCTGTCTTTCATGAATCCATGCTGTCTGTTGCTTAAAATATTTTTTTCCAGCAAGAACTCATCTATGTGGTCTTTTATTAATCTCTCCAGTATCTTCCCAACTATAGAATTTAAACTAACAGGTCTATAGTTACTTGGTAAAGACTTTTTTCCCTTTTTAAATACAGGCACCGCATTGGCCCTGCGCCAATCCAGTGGTACTATTCCTGTCATTAATGAGTCCCTAAAAATTAGATACAATGGCTTTGAAATTACAGAGCTCAATTCTTTTAGGATCCGTGGGTGTATGCCATCTGGTCCAGGAGCTTTATCTTTCCTTTATTCTGTCTAAATATTTCTGGACCATATCACTTTTGAGCCATTGTGGATTATTTGGGGCTGTGTCACTACCACCCTCATTTTGAACATGAGCTCCCCCATGCTCCTTTGTATACACAGAGCTGAAGAAAGTATTTAATAAATTAGCCTTCTCTTTGTCCCCAGTCACCCACTCTAGATTATTTTGTAAAGGGCCTACATGCTCAGACTTGACCTTTTTACTATTAATATATTTGAAGAATTTTTTGGGGTTTGTCCTACTATCTTTTGTAATCTGTCGTTCATTTTGAATTTTTGCATCCTTGATTTCCTTTTTACATATCCTGTTATATTCTTTGTAACATTTAAATGACACTAGTGTTCCCTCATTTTTATATTTTTAAATAGCTCTTTTCTTATAGTTTATATCTTTTTTAACTTTGGCCGTGAGCCAAATAGGTTTTATTTTTAGCCTTTTAAACTTATTGCCCATGGGAATATACTTTGCAGTGAGTTCACAAACAGTCTTTTTGAAGAATTCCCATTTCTGTTCTGTGCCCATTGATGCCAATATTCCCTCCCAGTCTAAGTCCTGGAGAGCAGCCCTCATCCTTGGAAAATTTGCTCTCTTGAAATTAAGTGTTTTTATCTTTCCCGTATGTGATTTTTGCTTACAGCTAACATCAAATGAAATCATGTTATGGTCACTGCTACCCAGGTGTTCCTTTATCTGAACATTAGTAATACACTCTGCATGGTTTGAGATTGCCAGGTCCAACAGAGCATCATTCCTAGTTGGGGCCTCAATAAACTGGACCATAAAATTGTCCTGCAATAGGTTTATACATTTTTGCCCTTTAACTGTCCCAGCAGTGCCATTACTCCAGTCAATTTCTGGGTAGTTAAAATCCCCCATTATTATCACCGCCCCAGCCCTTTCACTGCCTTTCCATCTGTGCAAGGAGCTAAGTCTCCACCCCCTCGTTAACATTGGGTGGTCTATAACAAACTCCAATGATTAACTTTGAACTATGCACATCTGTATGGAGTTCCACCCATAATGCTTCAGACTCATCCCACTCTCCATCCACCGGGGCCTCTTTCATACTCGTTTTGAGATCACTTCTCACATAGAGACAAATCCCTCCACCTTTCCTTTTTACCCTGTCTTTATGAAAGAGTGCATAGCCAGGAATATTAATAGCCCAGTCATGTGACGAATGAAGCCAAGTTTCAGCAATACCGATTACATCATAGCTCTCCTCATGCAACAGAGCTTCCAACTCACCTATTTTGCTTGGCAGACTTTTGGCATTGGTGAACAAACACTTAAATGCATTAATATATTTTGACCGGTCACATGCTATCCTCTTCTGAGCAGGCGAGTAGAATCTTTGAGGGCTGCACTAAGCTGTCCATTAAAATTAGGAATAATGGTCTGGGTATTACCTGGCTAGGTTCTTTGAGGACTCTTCGGTATAAGCCATCTGGTCATGGTGACTTATTTGCTTTAAAGTGGATGTAAACATGTTTTTTTTTTGCTGGCACAATGTAGAGTAAAGCATTTCCTGTCATCTGTGCCCAGTCTTGCCACAAAGAGTTAATCCAGCTCTGATAAATCCTCTTATCTTTTTTTAGTGAGTTAAAATAGACAAACGGAGAAAACCTTGTCTGTTCTTCCCCCCTGCTGTGAGTGACGGGTGATTTACATATCTCATGCACGAGCCTGAGACAGGCACATCTTGTGTACTAAGTTCACAATTCACATACCCCTCCCCTCCCCTCCTCTCCTCTCCTCTCCCCTCCAGCTCTCCCAGGATTGGCTGCCTTTCCGGTGTTTTGACTGGATGTTTCTTATTATGGGGTGTAAACCACAGTTCAGTGTGAGAGAAGGAAATGCATGGTGAACTCACAGGACAGCCAGCAGAAGATACACAGACAAGTGATTTGATTAAGGGGAGATGTATCTAGTCAGAGCTGGGCAAAGAAGAAGCTCCAGTGATCCGATTATTGTTATAGTGCAGTGTGTGTGTGTGTGTGAGGTCACCTGATCACAATTGCAACATTCCCTTTGATCACCAGGATGTGTTATGTGGGGGAGGGGTGGATGTCTCACTTTTCATAATTACATTCAGTAAGACTGAATAAGCTCAAAACATACAGCCTACAAATGTCACCTGACTGCTCCCACTAAGGCTCGGTTCACACTGGTGCGATGCGGGAACCCAGTGAATCCACTGCGGGTTCCCACATCGCACCCGACTTACACGGCAGTTCACGCTGCCATATGTGAACTGCTGGGGAGTGTCATACAATGTTAAGGACACCTGCATTTTAGCTCACACATCGCACTGCGAACTCACAGTGAACACCCATGCGATCAGATTTTGGTGCGGACCAGAAAAAGGGTCCTGTGTGTGTTTGGTCCGAATGCGATTTCAGCCATACAGTTTGTATGACTGAAATCGCATCGCACAGACATCACATGTGATCTGAACAGCAATGCGGTGCAAATCACATGCAATGTCTGGCGTCGCACCAGTTTGAACCGGGCCCAAGTCCCTACAAATTTCATCTGACTGCTCCCACCATGTCCCTATAAATGACACCTGACTGCTCCCACCAAGTCCCTACAAATGTCACCTGACTGCTCCCACCAAGTCCCTCAAATGTCACCTGACTGCTCCCACCAAGTCCCTACAAATGTCACCTGACTGCTCCCACCAAGTCTCTACAAATGTCACCTGACTCCTCTCACCAAGTCCCTACAAATGTCACCTGACTGCTCCCACCAAGTCTATGTAGCGGTGTGTTGCTACGAGCTACTACTTCCACGCATATTCACCCTGCTGCCATACATCACACTTTGCAGACAATGAAAAGTCTTTTGCTTTGTTTTGTTATTTGATTGGGAGATTGAACTTGGGGTTGGGGAAAGGTATATGGGATGCCCATAGGATGAATTAGTATTTGCAATGTTATAGCGGTTCATGCTTTACATTGAAAATGTTATAGCGGTTCATCATTACTTTACACTTCCTCAGTTAGAACAAAAATGGCAGACTCTAATCTTGATATAAATTGTGGTAGTTGTGCACTATTACAGTCAATGTAATAAGGATTTAAAATATTAATATAAATTGCTAGCCAACTTCATTAAAATAAACCATAAGACAATACAAACTTCTTTGAAAAATACTGCAGCTGCCACTAATGTGCTCCCACAGAAATCAAAAGTAAATAATATAGGTGTGGCAGCACTGTATATAAAAATATAAAAGAAATAAACAATTATCGTGATAAAACAATAATAATGAGATAATATGAAAAAAAGTCCAAAAGCATGAAGCAAAAATATTCCATGTTGTGCAAAAGGTGACTTGTGTGATGAATTTTCGAATGAACTCCGAAGACAAAGTGATCCCACCACAACATAGATTGCTCGCTCACCTCCTTTACACTTAAAGGAGGTGAGCGAGCAATCTATGACCCTGCAAGGGGTCAAACATGCCTTGCACTCTGAGTACATTCCCTCCAAGGGATCGTCAAAGGAAAGGAAATCAACAGCAACAAAGTGCCTCCTATAGTGCAGAATCCGAGGGATTATAAATGAAACCACTTCACCTCAGCTAGCATTAAAATCACATTTGATAAAGATTTAAAACCATAAAAAAGACATGACCGTCTCACTCAGTAGTAATGGAATCCACCGCCAGGCTCCACCTCGACTAGTTTCGCCACCTTCCCACGTGGCTACCTCTGGAGGAATGACTCTAATCTTGACAGCTTCACTTCAGAACATTTCCCACCACTGCACCATCCCTGCATACTTTTACCTCCAGGACACTTCTCCTCCTGCACATCACTTTCCTGTCACAGCATTAGTACTCCTGTCCCACCATCTTGAGCTGACCAGGCCTCACTGAATAAGTCCTAGTTGTTATTTCAACTGATGATCCTTAGTAGGCCAGGGGCCTGCAGTACCCCTTCTTGGTGGCCCTGAATATTAGACATGTGCATTCGTTTTCGTCCGAATGCATTTTCGTCCGAATTTCAGCTATTTTCGTTATCGTTTTAACAAACGAAAACGAAAGCACAGAATCCGAAAACCGAAAGATCCGACATAAACAAATGCTTTATTTTCGTTTTCGTTGCTACAACAGTTCGATATAGATAGGAGATTCGACGTGACGCTGACAATAACAATCTGTGTCTATCGAACCTGTGGTCGAATGTGCCTAACCTTAACTCTATTAGTCCAAGATTATTCTACATAGGAGAGAAAAGATTCGACATTATAGAGAGAAAAGATTCGACATAGGAGAGAAAAGATTCGACATAGGAGAGAAAAGATTCGACATAGGAGAGAAAAGATTCGACATAGGAGAGAAAAGATTCGACATAGGAGAGAAAAGATTCGACATAGGAGAGAAAAGATTCGACATAGGAGAGAAAAGATTCGACATTATAGAGAGAAAAGATTCGACATAGGAGAGAAAAGATTCGACATAGGAGAGAAAAGATTCGACATAGGAGAGAAAAGATTTGTTATTATAGAGAGAAAAGATTCGACATAGAGAGAAAAGATCACTGCTGGAATTGGGTGGGGGAAGTAAAATAAAAATAAAGTTGATGATGAATGTTATTGGCTGATTGTAACCAAAGAGGAGGAGCAGTAAAATAGCTAGAATGACGAAGATTCGACAAAGCATCGAAAGTTAGAAGATTCGACGGTGCAGCAAAACTGTACGACGCTGCAATCGTACATTTCCGGTCAAATGCATCCGCCCATAGGCTATAGAAGAATTCTAATGTTGGTTGACTAGTAATAGTAATGAATAAATATAATTATTACTAGTCATACAACATTAGAATTCTTCTATAGCTTGTGGGCGGAACATTCGACCGGAAATGTATGATTGCAGCGTCGTACAGTTTCACTGCTCCGTCGAATCTTCTTTGAACATTCGACAGACACCATAAGCCTTCAATGACAGATTCAACCTTAATTAATTCAGATTTTCGGACGAATGCAATTTCTAACGAAAAACGAAATAAATAAAAACGAATTTCGGGAGTAACTAAATAAATTTATTTTTCGGACAAAAACGAAATTCCGAAACGAAATATTTCAGTGTGCACATGTCTACTGAATATTACTTAAAAAAGGATATTTGATGATGGACTATTGTACATGGTTTCCTCTGTTTCGTTTTCCAGATTATCTAGCACTGTTTGCCTGACACTGATTCAGCCAGGGCTAAAGCAAATGCCCTACACAGGCAGGGACCACGGCACTATGGTGTAGCAAAAAGAGAATATTAAATTCTGGTTCTAGCTGCCCCACATGTGGCTACTAATCCCAGTCAGCACTCTTCAGGCCCTGCCAGCCCTCCTGGTTGCAGCTGCCCGACTCCACTGCCAACAACATCACATTCCACTCCTCTGGTTCTGCACCCATCTCCGACTGCACTCTCCCAGTCTTTTCAGGTGTGCCTCCCCAGTCCTCACGACTGTGCATGCCACTCACCAGCCCTCTTGGCTGCAACCAATGGTTCCTCTTCCTGGAGACTTGCCCAGCAGTGCTCTCTCCTGCTGTCCTCTCTTGCTCCCCCTGTGCCTCCTGTCATAAACCAGGTGTGACCAGACTGTGTGGATTGCAAAGAGGAAACAAAAACGCATGTAAAGTGAATAATATAAAGTTTATTAAAGATAAGTGGTAAATAAGGAAACACCCCAAATACAAATAGTGCTCATAAAAAAGAAAAAAAATCAAGAAATGCAGCGCTAATACATGAGAAATGGGAACTGATAAGTAATGTAACCCAAAAGCAAATATGCAATATAGTGTATATAAAACAAAAACAACACAATGCAGATGACACAAAAAAATCTTAGAAAATATGTCAAACCAAAAATGAATACAAATGAAGAAAAGCGTTCATAAACCAATGTTGATAAAAGATTCCATATGTTACATATGTGTAAAAAAATGTGTGTGTGTATATATATATATATATATATATATATATATATATATTGTGAGGGGGTTAACTCGGCAGCGGGTGTGTGTGACCCCCGGGATGGGCTCCCCACACAAAAACAGGCCCAGCAAACGGAGGTTGTGGTTTTCAAAATCAAAAAGGTGCGGTTTATTTTCTATTTACAGTGACAAAACACAGCAAAGCAAAAGAAACATAAATAAAATAAATTCTGGTCAACTTGACCTCTGAGTAAACATACAGGTTTCCTAACTAACAACTGGGATCAGCCTAGTGCTGTCCTAGTCCCTAAGTCCCTGGTTTTAAATGTCCAAGCAAATAGCCACACAGGCTTTTTCTCACCGCACAGGGGTTCACTCTCCCTAGACAGTCCACACAGGTCTGGGTCCAGGCATGAGCTAACATCTAATGAATCTGGGAGTTTTTATAGAGGCCTAAATGAGCTGACAAGCTTCAGCTGGTCTCATCAACTCCCTGTCTGCACGACGCCCAGCACTCTCCCTAGAGGTATGAGTCATCCATGAGCCCACTAGCCCCAGCTGGGCTTATACAACTCTCCACCTAGTTGTATAAGTCGGCGTAAAGCCTGAATCTGGGCGAAATATATCTACCCCCCTGGATGCAACCAGGTGACTTTACCTTCCTGCTGTCACATACCCCCCCCCTCTTGTTTTAACCTCGGGGTTGGAACACCAGCAATCAGGCATTCATGTACTCGAGACAAAGCATCCACATTCCCCATTTGAACGCCAGGGCGATGCTTTACTGTGAAGTTGAATTCCTGGAGGGCCAGGAACCACCTATTCACTCTTCTATTTGTTTCCTTGTTTTGAGCCATCCACTTTAACGGAGCGTGATCCGTAACCATGTCAAAGTGCCTACCTAGCAGGTAGTACCGAAGGGAATCTAGAGCCCACTTCACCGCTAAACACTCCTTTTCAACGGTGGCGTAATTTACCTCATGGGACTTCAACTTCCTGCTGAGGTAAATGACTGGGTGCTCTTCCCCGTTCCAGACCTGGGACAATACTGCTCCTAACCCCACATCTGACGCATCACTTTGTACGACAAAGTCTTTAGAGAAGTCGGGTGAGTACAACACTGGCTGGCTACATAAGGCTTGTTTCAAGAATTGGAATGCTGCCTCAGCCTCGGGGGTCCATTTAATCATGACCGACCCTTTCCCCTTCGTCAGGTTGGTTAGGGGCACAGCCTTAGAAGCAAAGTGGGGAATGAATCGCCGATAATACCCAGCGATTCCCAGAAAGGCTCGTACCTGCTTCTTGCTGTTGGGACGTGGCCAACTCTGGATGGCCTCGACTTTGTTGAGTTGGGGTTTTATTACTCCCCTCCCAATGGTGTACCCAAGATATTTGGCCTCCTCCTGCCCAATGGTACACTTCTTGGGGTTAGCCGTAAACCCCGCTTCCCGAACAGAGTCCAGGACTGCTTGCACTTTTGGCAGATGTGAGGCCCAATCTGTGCTATGGACAATTACGTCATCCAGGTAAGCCGCAGCATACTTCCGATGGGGCCTCAGCATCTGGTCCATTTTCCGCTGGAATGTGGCCGGCGCATTCTGTAACCCGAACGGCATTCTTTTATATTGGAACGCCCCGTCTGGGGTTACAAATGCGGTTTTCTCTTTGGCCGACTTGGCCAGGGGGATTTGCCAATACCCTTTTGTGAGGTCAAGAGTCGTCATGTATCGGGCTGTTCCCAGCCGGTCGATCAACTCATCTATACGTGGCATGGGGTAGGTGTCAAATTTTGTAACTTTGTTCAACTGACGAAAATCGTTACAAAATCGCCAGCTCCCATCCGGTTTAGGCACCAACACAATGGGACTAGACCAATCACTTTGGGACTCCTCTATCACCCCTAAGTTCAGCATTTTCTGTACTTCCTCCCGTATTGCCTCCCGTCGGGCCTCTGGGATCCGATAGGGTTTTAACTTCACCCTTTCACCGGGCGGGGTAATGATGTCATGCTCTACCCCAGATGTTTGTCCCGGCAGCTCAGAGAATACCTCCTTGTTGCGAAGCACAAACTCCTTAACCTCCTGTTGTTGGGGTTGTGACAAGGTGGCTGCTATTCCAACCTCAGGAATCACGCAACCAGTTTGAGCTGGTGACCAAGTGTCTGCGACTAGGGACTCTCTATCCCTCCAGGCTTTCAACAGATTAACGTGATAGATCTGTTCGGGCTTTCGCCTTCCTGGTTGTCTGACCTTGTAATTCACTTCGCTCACTTTTTCCATTATCTCATAGGGGCCTTGCCATTTGGCAAGGAATTTACTTTCAACCATAGGGACAAGTACCAGTATCCTATCCCCCGGGGAAAAGGTACGGGTCTTGGCTCCACGGTTGTACACTCTCTGCTGTGCTAACTGCGCTTGGGCCAAATGTTCCTTCACGATGGGCATTACCTGTGCAATTCGGTCTTGCATCAGGGCGACATGCTCAATCACACTCCTGTGGGGAGAACTCTCACTTTCCCAAGTTTCCTTGGCAATATCCAACAGCCCTCTTGGGTGTCTCCCATACAGTAACTCAAAGGGGGAGAATCCCGTAGAGGATTGGGGCACCTCCCTAATAGCAAACATCAAATAAGGAAGTAGACAGTCCCAATCCTTTCCATCTCTATCCACCACTTTCTTCAACATTTGTTTTAGGGTTTTGTTGAATCTTTCAACCAGCCCATCGGTTTGGGGGTGATACACAGATGTACGCAATTGCGTCACTTTGAACAATTTACACAGCTCTTTCATAACCCGGGACATAAAGGGTGTACCTTGGTCCGTAAGCAGTTCTTTACAAATACCCACCCGGCTAAAAACAAGAGATAGCTCTTTGGCTATGGTTTTGGCCGAGGTATTTCTGAGAGGGATCGCTTCTGGATAACGGGTGGCATAGTCCATTATAACCAATATGTACTGGTGCCCCCTAGCGGACTTGATTATAGGACCTACCAAATCCATTGCGATTCTCTCAAACGGGACCTCAATGATGGGTAGAGGGAGCAGCGGGCTACGGAAATGTGGCATCGGGGCCGACCTCTGACACACAGGGCAGGAGGAACAATAATTTTCTATGTCCTTCATCACCCCAGGCCAATAGAATCTCTGTAATACCCTCTCTCGGGTTTTCTCTGTCCCCAGATGACCTCCAAGAATGTGCCCATGGGCCAACTCCAACACCAACTTCCTGTAAGGTTTGGGCACCACAAGCTGCTCAACGGTTTCTTCTGCCCTTTTTGCCACCCGATACAGTAGGTCCTTCTCTACGCTGAAGTATGGGTAAGTGCAGGTATTATCTGGGTTCACTAACTCGCCATCTATTTCCACTACGTTTTCCCGTGCCTTTATTAGGGCGGGGTCTTTTAACTGTTCTGTGGCAAAATTTTCCCTGTGAACCTCCAGATCAGAAAACTCCACAGACGGTAGGTTTTCGTCTGAGGAGGTGGGCTCCTCTCCAGTTTCTTGAGTCTCCCCTGCCAATACTGACAAGGGAAATTCTGGAGAGTCCTCACCACTCTCAGAGGAGTTCTGGCTATCACATTCCTGGTACATAGGGGCACCAGTGGGGGGCTCAGGATCATCCCACAGTTCCCAGAACTTCGGAAAATCCCTTCCCACAATGGCATCATGCGGTAATTGAGATACTAACCCCACTGGATGAGAGAGGGTACCTTTGGGGGTCTCGAAACACACTGTAGTCACTGGATACTCTCGGGTGTCCCCATGCACACAAATAACAGCTACCTTGCTATTCCCAGAGACCTCTGTTTTAACTAATTCAGCCTTTATCAGGGTCACAAGGCTACCTGAATCCAGCAATACCACAACATTTCTACCATTAACACACATTTTGCATAAATGTTTCTCAGTTCCTCGAATGGCAGTGCATGCGACTGTCGCACACAGCGACTGACGTCTGCCCGTCAGAAAGTCACACTGCATGGGTTCCTCCACAACCGGGCAATTGGCTGCAATATGTCCCGCTTGCCGGCAGCGGTAGCAAACGATCCTTCTTGCCGCCTCTTGAGCCGCTGATTTCCCAGGCTGTTCTCGCCAAACTTGGGGTAGAGCTCCCACCCTCTCACTCTCTCCACCCTCACCCCTTGGAATCCTCTTATCCGCCCCTGGGGATGGTCTGGTCTTAGGGTGGAAAGTCCGAGTGTCTCTGGAAGAGGCCGTCAGGTTCTCTGTAGCCAAGTATTTCTCCACACGATCCACAAGACCATCGGCCGTCTCTGGGTCTCCATGGCTTACCCACTTTTGGATGGCAGTAGGAAGAGCTCTCAAAAACTGATCCATTACAACACGTTCCACAATCTTTGGTGCGGACAAAGTCTCTGGCTGTAGCCACTTTCTGCTCAGGTGAATGAGATCATACATTTGAGACCTGGGGGGTTTTCCAAGCTGGAAAGTCCAGTTATGCACACGCTGAGCCCGGACAGCCTGGGTGACACCCAGCCTTGCCAATATTTCAGCTTTTAGCATCACATAGTCTTTTGCTTGGTTAGGCTCTAGGTCATAGTAAGCTTTCTGCGATTCACCAGTTAACAGAGGAGCCACCAGTCCAGCCCACTGCTCCTCAGGCCACTTTTCTCTTTCAGCGGTCCTTTCAAATGTGGTCAAAAATACCTCTGGATCATCCTCTCCAGTCATTTTTGTCAATAAACGACTCACCCCAAAGGACGCGGTATTAGTGGGACGGCTTTCCTCACTGGTCTGCGGACGTTGCTGCATTACTGCTTCCATTTGTTGTAGTCTCTGCTCTAGCTTCTGTAACAGGTCTATGAAGCGGGCCTCAGATTGCTGCTGGGCTTGTTGCTGAGCTTCCAGACTCTGTTGGTGAGCTTGCTGCTGGGCTGCAAGGCTCCTTTGCAAACCTGCATTTGTCTGCTGTTGATTGGCATTTGCTAGAGCCAGCTGTTTCAGTATCTCCTCCATGCTGGCTTAAAAAAAAACTGCCCGCATTCTCCACCAACTGTGAGGGGGTTAGCTCGGCAGCGGGTGTGTGTGACCCCCGGGATGGGCTCCCCACACAAAAACAGGCCCAGCAAACGGAGGTTGTGGTTTTCAAAATCAAAAAGGTGTGGTTTATTTTCTATTTACAGTGACAAAACACAGCAAAGCAAAAGAAACATATAAAATAAATCCTGGTCAACTTGACCTCTGAGTAAACATACAGGTTTCCTAACTAACAACTGGGATCAGCCTAGTGCTGTCCTAGTCCCTAAGTCCCTGGTTTTAAATGTCCAAGCAAATAGCCACACAGGCTTTTTCTCACCGCACAGGGGTTCACTCTCCCTAGACAGTCCACACAGGTCTGGGTCCAGGCATGAGCTAACATCTAATGAATCTGGGAGTTTTTATAGAGGCCTAAATGAGCTGACAAGCTTCAGCTGGTCTCATCAACTCCCTGTCTGCACGACGCCCAGCACTCTCCCTAGAGGTATGAGTCATCCATGAGCCCACTAGCCCCAGCTGGGCTTATACAACTCTCCACCTAGTTGTATAAGTCGGCGTAAAGCCTGAATCTGGGCGAAATATATCTACCCCCCTGGATGCAACCAGGTGACTTTACCTTCCTGCTGTCACAATATATATATATATATATATATATATATATATATATAGATATATTGATATATTATTAAAAAATAAGTGAAAATGGACACTTGAAAGTGAAGAAAAATTTAAAGAGTAAAGTTTGTGAAATTAAATCCATCCATATATAAACTATAGTGTGAATAAATGAGAATAGATCATCCAAAAATTAAGTCAAAAGATTTCCAAAGAAAGTGGTAAAAGATGAGCTTCTTCCCAAGAAAACTGTGATAGGTTCAGGTGTGACACCCAGGTGAGTAGTAATCCTGCTTACCGGATGGCCGTGACTGTATAAAAACAGTCTCACCTAGCATAGGGAATAAGGCTTCCCCACAGCCTATGGATCTCCTCGGCAGCGGCTCCTCATCCGGTATACACTCTCTTGTCTCGCACCAAGCTCTGACCTCAGATTGTTACGGATCTTCTCTTGTCTTCTGCCCTGTGTATGAACCCGGCTTGCCTAACCACCACTCTGTTACCGGATCTGCTGACCACTGGCTTGCTGACAAATAGTGCTCAACCAACCAACAAACCCACAGACAACAGATAATTATATATAGCCAAAGGGAAGTACCGAAATAATACACATAGCCAGGCCAGGGTCATACACAGAAGATCAGCAAATAACAAAGGGCTATTCCAGAATCACAAACGTTAGCCAGGCCAGGGTCATCAATGGGAGATCAGCAGCTGGGGTGAGGAACAACAGGACAGGGAGAGGATGGATGGATCAGACTGCAGGGCAGGGATACAAGATAACAGGTGGGACCGGATGAGGATCAGGACAGGGAGACAGGATCAGGTACAGGTTCAGGAACAGATTCAGGATCAGATATTAAGGCCAGCAGGTCAGGGCACAAGGACGATACCAAGGCGATGAGAGAAATCATCAGCCAGGTATTTATATTAATGCCTGTAATTGGCCTTAAGTAACACCTGAGCGCAGGAGGTGCTGTCTGCTCCACACTGCCGGGATACACCCGCTATGGCCCAAGGATCCAACAGTGCCACCAGCAGGTGAGTCCTCTCACTTCAGGTCCCTAGTGTTGAAAGACACTGGTACTGCGATCCAAGAGACTGACAGCACCACCAACGGGTGAACCCTTTCCTGACACTCCTGTCCAGGACACCTCCACATTTTCTTGGAGAGCCCTGTCCGCACCCGAGCCCAGGCCCAAGGTTACCCCCCCAGACTGGAGAGCTCCCTCCAAGGCCCCGACAGCCTCAGTACTCCATCTCCAAATCCTCCATCTGACAACTTCTCCCAAACTGGGCTGACCCTGGGTATTTAAGAAAGCCTTTTAAGAAGGAGAAAGTATGAAGTGGAAAGATGTCAAGTAAAAGAGGGAAGAAGGAGGAGGAAAAAAGAAAAGATGAAAAGAAAACGCTCGTGGGGGAGGACCCACCACAGGAAAGCACTGAGAGTATAAACAAAACACAAACGCAGGATAACTTTAAAAAAAGGGGTCAGGGAAGACATGACAAAGTTGATGCCTGAAACTCGCAGTATGTCCAGGATTTCATCTAGGGACAAGAAAGACCAGGTCCCAAAAGATAATAAACAGGAGGATCCAAATAAAACGCAGCCTCCGAGGGTTCCCCAGGTCTCATGGGGTCTTGAGGGAAGATGCATATCGGATATTCAATTGGATACTATATCAAATGGTGATTATATTCAAGCACAACGAAAGAGAACCGAGGAACCTGACCCACAGGGTACAGGTGGGAATAAGGCTGTTGGTAACCCAAATCAATCTGTCAGTAAAGAAGCTGAAACCGTAATAAATTAACCAACTCTGAGTGATGTCTTCGCCACCATACAAGCATGTAATAATTCTTTAACAAATCAAATGCTAGATTTAAAAAAGGATATAACAGTTATAAGACAAGAAAATCAACAAATTTGTGAACGTACAACTGATTTGGAAAATAGGGTTAGTACAACAGAGGACACCCTGCCTTCCTTAAAAAGGGAACTCAAACAAACTAAAATACAAATAATGGACCAAGCACAGAGATTGGATAATTTGGATAATAGGCAAAGACGTAATAATGTTCGTATTCTAGGCTTTCCTGAACAGGAAGAAGGTCAATCTATGATCGTTTTAAAAAAAAAAAATGGATAATGGATACATTGGGCATGGAGGGATTTTCAAAACTTTATACAATCGAAAGGGCTCATCGTATTCCTAGTCGCCCAATCCCTGCTTTAAGTAATCCTAGGACAGTGATTATCAAGATGTTAAATTACAGAGATAGAGACTTAATCCTTTCTAAAGCACGCCAAAAGGGAAATATCGAGTATAATGCCGTGTACACACGATCGTTTTTAATGTCATTTTCAAAAACAACGTTTTTCTCGACGTGATTTTTCTTGTTTCCTCTCAAGCCTGTCTTGCATATACACGTTCATTAAAAAAAACGCTTGAGCAAAGCGCAGTGGCATACAACACGTACAAAGGCACTATAAAGGGGAAGTTCCGTTTGAATGGCGCCACCCTTCATGTTAGTAAGGTTAGTTGAGCGACGATTTGCGCTTTTCGGCCTCGTGCTTTTCAGTCCGTTACAGCGTGACGAATGTGCTATCTTCATTACGAATGCTAGTTTTACCAGAACGAGCGCTCCCGTCTCATACTTGATTCTGAGCATGCACTTTTTTTTCCCCTTGTAAAAGCATACACACTACCGTTTTTCACGTCGTTAAAAAAAACGACGTGAAAAAAATAGAGCAGGTTCTCATTTTTTTAGGCTATTTTTCACGTCGTTAAAAATTCTCTGGAGCCGGCAAGCAAGGAGTATGGCCGCATGAGATCATAGCTCCCGGCCACCTGAACACACCGGAGCTTCTCACAGCCACATAGAGCACGCAGGAACGGCGGTTTTGGGCCATATCAGAGCGGGGACACCTCTGGAGCATGGGGAGAAGGAGAAGAGAAAGATATGCGCCGGGTAAGATGACGGATTTTTTTGCATTATCAGACCGCCGCAGCAGCCAAAATGGCGCCGGCAGCGTGCAGGGCTCTGCACACACATACAGCCTGAAACATCCCAGAAACCAGATGGCAGGTACTTCTCCCCTACATCTCCCTGACCAGACACTACCAAGCTCACAGTCCTCCTCCACAACTAACAGCCCTGTTAAAGCTAAGCAACGAATATCTGGGCATGCTTCTGGGTCAATGACTGAAGGGGAGAGAGGAGTGCGGATAGATGACACTATAGAATTTCAAGATGCCATAGCAACTTTCCCTACAAACAACCAGCCTGTACTGGATTCCACACTGAAGGACATGTTGATGTCCCTTAGAGGTGCTATACATACGGACATGCTGCAGCTTGTGAACCAATGCAAAGCAGAAGTCACTGAAGTCAGAGACAGGGTGGCTCACATAGAACACAAGATGGGAGATTTCTCTGAGACTTTTAACGCAATGGTGGACGCGCATAATGACCACGAGGAGGACATTGTCTGGCTCAAGTCAAAGGTCGCGGATCTCGAAGATCATTCCAGAAGGAACAACGTTAAAATTAGAGGAATCCCAGAGTCAGTAAAAAACCCAGAATTGAATGCCTTCCTCACTAATATACTAAAAGAAGCCCTCCCTGACCTCCCTCTGGAGGAAATTGTCATTGATAGGATACATAGACTGCCCAAACCTAAACACATCCCTGAGAAGCTGCCCAGGGACACTATAGCCAGAATCCATTACTATACAGTTAAAGAAAAACTGATGTCTGTGACAAGACGAGCTGACAATCTTTCTGCACATACGATGCAGAGGAGAAGAAACCTCATGACCATAACCAAACCTCTCAGGAACCACCAGATCCCATATCGCTGGAATTACCCCGCTAACCTACTGATCACTAAGGGAGAAAAGGAATTTTTGGTGAGATCCTTGGAGGAGGGCATCAAATTGTTGGAAAGATGGAAAATTCTCCCTGATGAGACAGAAGATGATCGGCAAACGCATGCCTCCTTTCACACCCGCACTAAATTACTGTTAGTCAACACAGCATACGTTGCTCTATCATAATAGTTCACCTCAACATGCTTCGGATGTTCTACCGGCATAAACTCTAAATCTCTTTACACCCCCAAGTTAGCAGGATTATCCCTGCCCAGATTTCAATAGAAATCGTACGTTTTTAAAGCGCGCATCGATTTGCGCAAATTGTTTCTTTTGACAAGAAGTTTGACCAGTTTTTGTCTTCTGTCTAGTTTTATTTTTATCCTGTCAAGCAGCAAACTTGCATCTCCAACCAGGCTTCTACTCTGCAACACCCAGCAAAACAAACGGTACTACAGAGCCGGATCTCTGACGTTCAGCGACATTTGAAATAGAGATCCACGAATATACTGCATCAACAACTTCTCCTACTACAGGTATAAATCTACATCCTCTCTCACGTGTTACAACACACCTTTACCAGCAACCCCGCAACCTCTGGCATACTCTTCCCTTAGCCAACAAACCTAATCATCACACGATGGCGTTTAAAATCACCTCACTGAATGTGAAAGGCCTAAATAGCCCACAGAAGAGACACATGCTATGGAAGGAAGCTCGGTCTCAAAACTGTGATGTGTTCTGTATCCAGGAGACACATTTCAAAGTGCAAAATCACCCTAATTTATCACACAGATTGTACCCCCACACTTTTGTAGCATGTGCCCCTTCAAAAAAGAGAGGAGTGGCTATATTGGTGAAGAATACAGTGGGATTTAAACTGATATCTAATCACTGTGACGAAGGAGGGAGATATATTATACTTTCTTGCGAAATTAATGGCGTTAAGTACACCATAGTCAATGTTTATGCCCCGAATAATAGGCAACTACATTTTCTGAACAAAATGTGGAAAAAAATTAAAAAGCACAGTTCTGGACATGTCATACTTTGCGGCGATATGAACTCCATATCTGACATTCACCTAGATGTATCCAGCACCAATGCAAGGAAAAGCATCAGGCACACTTTATCGAACTATATCAGAGCAAATAATCTTTATGATATTTGGCGGTGCCAACATTCCACTGAAAAGGATTTTACTTATTTTTCCCCAGTACACATGTCCTATTCGAGGATTGATATGTTCCTAACGGACAAATTTTTGCTACAAATAATCTCACATACGGACATTGGTCACATTACGTGGTCTGACCACGCTCCTGTATCCATTACAGTGGGAAGCCGGGGATTCACTACCCGGGCAAATAGGTGGAAAAATGATATCCATTTATTTTCAGATCCAAATATTGCCAAAGACATTGAGACATCTCTGCTAGAATTCTTTGCCAAAAACGACACCACGGGTGTAAACCCGTTTATTTTGTGGAACAGCCATAAAGCGTTTATAAGAGGGTTGCTAATGAAACATAGTGCATCTCTGAGAAAAAAGAGGGGGCAGCACATGAACTCTATTCTAGAAAATATTACAAAGTTGGATATTCAAAACAAAGCCTACCCTACCATGGATACAAGCAATAAATTAGCAGCAGCTAGAAATGACCTTAGGACGTTACTTATCTCACAGCATGTTCGTATCACCCATAGATTTAGGTCCAATTTCTACACGCATGGCAACAAAGCTGGCAAATTACTAGCGAATCAAATTAAGGAGAAAGTGATGAAACAAAAAATCCCACACTTATACCATCACAAGAGCGGTTCCAAACTGACCAACCCTAAGGAGATAGCAGATGCATTTAGTAGCTATTATGGGAGTTTGTATAACCTACAGAGCGATTCCGAAACGCCCCAACCCACCCCACAATTGATAGAAAGCTTTCTAGAGGACATATCACTCCCCCAGCTATCCCAAGAGGATTTGCGATACTTAAACTCTCCGATTTCTACTTCTGAAATTACTAGTACCATTTTAAACCTCCCAAATAATAAATCACCTGGCCCTGATGGGTATTCTTCGGAATACTACAAAAAATTTACTGACATATTATCACCTATACTGCTGCGAGTGTTCCATGCTGCTGCCTCCTCTGCCTCATTTCCTGCAGAAATGCTACAAGCTACAGTGGTTATATTGCCTAAACCAGGGAAGGAGCCGGACAGAGCACAGAATTTCAGGCCTATTTCGCTTTTAAATGTTGACTTAAAGGTATATGCAAAGATTTTGGCCAATAGAATTGCGAAACTGCTCCCCACTTTGATTAAACCAGATCAGGTGGGGTTTGTGGCGGGTAGGCAAGCCACGGATGCCACAAGACGAATTATAAATTTAATACACTCCTCTTCCACTTCTAAGAGGCCCTCAGTTCTCCTGTCATTGGACGCGGAGAAGGCCTTTGACAGGATCCACTGGGGATATCTGTCCAGAGTTCTTGGGAAGTTTGGTTTCTCAGGGCACATATGTTCTGCCATCTCTGCTTTATATTCAAATCCCTCAGCTATGGTTTTTACAGAGGGCATATTCTCGGAGCAATTCTCTATCGCGAATGGCACAAGGCAGGGGTGCCCTTTGTCACCCCTGATCTTTGCTCTCGTGATGGGGCCTTTAGCTGAGAAAAAAAAGAACAAACCCCCAAATTCAGGGTATCCGATTGGGCAAAGAGGAGCATACAATTACATTATTCGCAGATGACGTGATTCTGTCACTCTCCGATCCGGCTCGTTCCCTACCTGTGGTGCATGAGATACTAGAGTTGTTCAATGCGGTGTCTTATTACAAAGTGAATGCGACCAAATCCAGTATACTTGGACTAGGGGTGGACAGTAAAACAAAATCTCTCATTCAAGAGAAGCTACCATTTCCCTGGGCAGAGAAGACGATACAATACCTAGGTATTACACTGACCCAATCAGTCTCCCAACTCTACAACTGCAACTTTGAGCCCTTAATAAATAATTTTACACAGGAAATGGTTAGAATGAAGAAGTTTTATCTCACCTGGTCTGGTAGGCTAGCAGCGTATAAAATGCTTTTACTTCCCAAATTATTATACTACTTTAGAGCCCTGCCACTCCAAATACCTAGCTCATTCTATGTAGCTATGCAAAGGAGGACCTTATCTCAATTTATATGGGAAGGGAAAAAAGCCAGGTGCTCTCATAATTTACTTATGAAACACAGAACGGCAGGAGGAATGAGGGTGCCCAATATCAATGACTACCATATGGCAGCAATATTGGACCAGGCTAAAGCGTGGTTTCATTCCTCAGACCCAATCCATTGGTGTAGTGCAGATCAGGCTCAGATAGAACATGGGGAGATTCAAAACCTGTTGTTGATCACACTCTCAGATAAACACTCACCCTGTAAGAAAATCCCAACAGTAGCAGCCACAGTATCGGCATGGGAATATTTCTTGCCAAATAAAAATCCCAATATTGCTCATAAAAAAATACCGATCCCAGTGACAGCACTATCATTTCTATCTCCGAATCTAAAGGTAAGACACTGGGAGAAGTATGGTATAGTTCATATTTCTGATATGTTTGTCCAGGAACGTCTCATTCCTTTCTCTGAACTACAAACTACAAAGTTTGTCCCTGAGAAAGAATTTATGGACTATGCCAGGATTACTGGTATCATAAATGCCATTAAAACACAACATATAGACATCCCGGAAACCATCTATGACCTATGGCACTCTTTTCCCAAGCCCAAAAAAGGAATAACACTATTCTATAACCTACTGCAAAGTAAACTCCATTTTGTAACCCCAAAACAATTCATGAAATGGGAGTCGGACTTGAATATAACCATATCTAAAGAACAGTGGATGCGAGCGATAAAAGCGAACCACTGTCATATAGGGATGAGCTTCGTGTTCGAGTCGAACATACGTTCGACTCGAACATCGGCTGTTCGATCGTTCGACGAAGATCGAACGATTTGGGCCGTTCGCGCCAAATTCGAGTGACGCGAACGGCCCACAATGCACTACGCCATCGCAGTGTCATCCAGGCGCTGTGATTGGCCAAGCATGCACTGTGACCCCGCATGCTTGGCCAATCACAGCGCCGGCAGCGAGGAGAGCAATGATTGGCCACAGGCAGGATGCCTGTGGCCAATTATTGCTGAGGGTGTTTAGTACACGCCCCACACTATAAAAGGCCGCCAGCACGGCGGCCTAGTGTAGTGTGTTCCGGAGCAGGGAAAGAGCAGCATAGGCAGGGACAGTGACTTTTATTTCTTTCTTGCTTAACCTGGATTCCTTTAGTTTAGGGAAAGAGAAGGATAGGTAGGGAGAGTGTCAGTGTGTTTTGTGCTTGTGCTATAGTGTGCTTTAAAAAAACATTTTTTCTAGGGACAGAAAACTCTAGGTAGGGAGAGTGTCAGTTTCTTTCACTGTGCAAGTCCTTGTTTCCAGGGACAGGGAAGGACAGTGAGTGAATTCTCCTTGTGCTCTAGTGTGCTTAAAAAAACATTTTTTCTAGGGACAGAAAACTCTAGGTAGGGAGAGTGTCAGTTTCTTTCACTGTGCAAGTCCTTGTTTCCAGGGACAGGGAAGGACAGTGAGTGAATTCTCCTTGTGCTCTAGTGTGCTTAAAAAAAACATTTTTTCTAGGGACAGAAAACTCTAGGTAGGGAGAGTGTCAGTTTATTTCACTGTGCAAGTCCTTGTTTCCAGGGACAGGGAAGGACAGTGAGTGAATTCTCCTTGTGCTATAGTGTGCTTAAAAAAAACATTTTTTTTCTAGGGACAGAAAACTCTAGGTAGGGAGAGTGTCAGTTTCTTTCACTGTGCAAGTCCTTGTTTCCAGGGACAGGGAAGGACAGTGAGTGAATTCTCCTTGTGCTATAGTGTGCTTAAAAAAAAAAAATTTCTAGGGACAGAAAACTCTAGGTAGGAAGAGTGTCAGTTTCTTTCACTGTGCAAGTCCTTGTTTCCAGGGACAGGGAAGGACAGTGAGTGAATTCTCCTTGTGCTCTAGTGTGCTTAAAAAAAACATTTTTTCTAGGGACAGAAAACTCTAGGTAGGGAGAGTGTCAGTTTCTTTCACTGTGCAAGTCCTTGTTTCCAGGGACAGGGAAGGACAGTGAGTGAATTCTCCTTGTGCTCTAGTGTGCTTAAAAAAAACATTTTTTCTAGGGACAGAAAACTCTAGGTAGGGAGAGTGTCAGTTTCTTTCACTGTGCAAGTCCTTGTTTCCAGGGACAGGGAAGGACAGTGAGTGAATTCTCCTTGTGCTATAGTGTGCTTAAAAAAAACATTTTTTCTAGGGACAGAAAACTCTAGGTAGGGAGAGTGTCAGTTTCTTTCACTGTGCAAGTCCTTGTTTCCAGGGACAGGGAAGGACAGTGAGTGAATTCTCCTTGTGCTCTAGTGTGCTTAAAAAAAACATTTTTTCTAGGGACAGAAAACTCTAGGTAGGGAGAGTGTCAGTTTCTTTCACTGTGCAAGTCCTTGTTTCCAGGGACAGGGAAGGACAGTGAGTGAATTCTCCTTGTGCTATAGTGTGCTTAAAAAAAACATTTTTTCTAGGGACAGAAAACTCTAGGTAGGGAGAGTGTCAGTTTCTTTCACTGTGCAAGTCCTTGTTTCCAGGGACAGGGAAGGACAGTGAGTGAATTCTCCTTGTGCTCTAGTGTGCTTAAAAAAAACATTTTTTCTAGGGACAGAAAACTCTAGGTAGGGAGAGTGTCAGTTTCTTTCACTGTGCAAGTCCTTGTTTCCAGGGACAGGGAAGGACAGTGAGTGAATTCTCCTTGTGCTCTAGTGTGCTTAAAAAAAACATTTTTTCTAGGGACAGAAAACTCTAGGTAGGGAGAGTGTCAGTTTCTTTCACTGTGCAAGTCCTTGTTTCCAGGGACAGGGAAGGACAGTGAGTGAATTCTCCTTGTGCTATAGTGTGCTTAAAAAAAACATTTTTTCTAGGGACAGAAAACTCTAGGTAGGGAGAGTGTCAGTTTCTTTCACTGTGCAAGTCCTTGTTTCCAGGGACAGGGAAGGACAGTGAGTGAATTCTCCTTGTGCTCTAGTGTGCTTAAAAAAAACATTTTTTCTAGGGACAGAAAACTCTAGGTAGGGAGAGTGTCAGTTTCTTTCACTGTGCGAGTCCTTGTTTCTAGGGACAAAGAAGGAAAGTGAGGGGAATTCTCCTTGTGCTATAGTGTGCTAAAGCATTCCTCATCAACCATCTTTGAAATCCTTGATTTTTGGACAGTCAGGGAAATTGTCGTTGTGCTATTCTGTGCAAAAGCAATCATCCTCAACCATATTTAGAAATCCTTAAGTAAAGGGACAGAGAAGGACACCTGAAGGTAGCCCTTATTGCTTTTTTCCCATCTCCCTGCAGGCCATCTATTAGAATGTCTGGAAGGCAAACAAGGAGAGGCAGACAGTCAGGAGGCAATAAAAGAGGGCAAGCAGGCTCTGTGTCTGGGGGCAACAGTGCTGGTCGTGGACGCGGTGCATTGTCATCAGCACATGGCCATGGGACACGCTTGTCCTTCTTTTCGGCAGCTGGACATGTTGAGCCACATCATGCCGAAGACTTGGTAGAGTGGATGACCAAGCCCTCCTCCTCATCCTCTCTCACCCAGGCTCAGGGTACTGGCAAAGCAGCTGCCAAAGCGTCCTCTTCCCTGTTATCAATGTCAGACTCATCATCAGTCACTCCTTCCCTAGACCCACCATGTCCTCCTCCTGAGGAGTCCCCCGAACTGTTTGAGCACAGTGTTGGGTACATGCTCCAGGAGGATGCCCAGCGTTTCGAAGGGTCTGATGATGAAACCCAGCTACAGGAAGGCAGTAGGGTGAGAGCAGACAGAGGGGATGCTCAAGAAGGACACCAATCTGGCAGTCATGTTCCAGCAGCTGCAGCATACTGCCAGATTGGCTCCAGTGATGAGGAGGGAGGGGATGATGAGGTCACTGACTCCACGTGGGTGCCTAATAGGAGAGAGGAGGAGGAGGATGAGGAGGAGGCACATCTCCAACGAGGCAGGATGCCCTTTGGTGGCCAGCGTAAGGGCAGTACACCGACGGAATCACACCGCAGAGCTCCGCCTGTGCAGGGCGCTGCCTCTGCCCGTCATTCAAAAAGTTCCTTGGTGTGGGCCTTTTTTGAGGCTAGTGCATCAGATCGCACAGCTGCTGTTTGCAACATATGTCTCAAGCGTATATCGCGTGGCCAAAACATCAGCCGCTTGGGTACCACATGCCTGACCAGGCATATGTTGACCTGCCATGCAGCTCGTTGGCAAGCCTACCTCAAAGACCCACACCAAAGAACAAAGCGGACCTCTCCTTGCACCGCATCAGCTGGGATCTCCAACCCCACTATAACTTCAGTCCTCTCTGAAACATGCACTGAGAGGAATGAAGGTGTAGAATTAGGTGTGTCACAGCCAAGTACTTGCGGCCACTCTGCTAGCAGTACACCGACGTCCGATTCTAGCAGGCAAATTTCCCTGCCCCAGCTGCTGGACCGTCGAAAGAAGTTCACTCCCAGCCATCCACATGCCCAGCGGTTGAATGCTAGCTTGGCTAAATTGCTAGCGCTTCAACTGCTGCCTTTTCAGTTGGTAGACTCGGCCCCCTTCCGTGAGTTTGTGCAATGTGCGGTTCCTCAGTGGCAGGTTCCCAAACGCCACTTTTTCTCACGGAAGGCTATTCCGGCTCTCTATCGGCATGTGGAAGGCAATGTCTTGGCCTCGCTGGACAGGGCGGTCAGTGGTAAGGTGCATATTACCGCTGACTCATGGTCCAGCAGGCATGGACAGGGACGTTACCTTTCTTTCACGGCCCATTGGGTCACTCTTTTGGCAGCTGGGAAGGATGCAGGACAAGGTGCAGTAGTGTTGGAGGTTGTCCCACCGCCACGCCTCCAAAATGCTACTACTGGTTGTGACACACCTCTCTCCTCCACCCCCTCCTCTTCTTCTTCCTCCATGGCCTCTTCCTGTGGTTTGTCCTATGAACCAGCGGTGCTCCGTAGCCGTTCACGGGGCTACGCAAGTACGCAGGCAAAAAGATGCCATGCCGTGCTTGCGCTGGTGTGTTTGGGGGACAGAAGCCACACTGGGGCAGAGGTCCTGTCTGCTCTGCAGGGCCAGGCCGAGAGGTGGTTGACGCCACGCCAGCTTAAGCCAGGAATGGTGGTTTGCGACAATGGCACCAACCTCCTCTCCGCCCTTCGACAGGGACAACTGACCCATGTGCCCTGTGTGGCTCACGTCCTTAACCTGGTGGTGCAGCGGTTCTTGGGCAGGTACCCGGGCTTACAGGATGTCCTGAGGCAGGCCAGGAAAGTCTGTGTGCATTTCCGCAGATCTTATAATGCCAGTGCTCGCCTGGCTGAGCTGCAAAAGGAGTTGAACCTGCCCAAGAACCGCCTTATATGTGACATGCCCACCAGGTGGAACTCAACGTTGGCCATGCTGCAGCGGCTGCACACGCAGCAGAGGGCCATCAATGAGTACCTGTGCGACTACGGCACCAGGACAGGGTCAGGGGAGCTTGGTTTTTTTTCTCCACGCCAGTGGGGCATGATCAGGGATGCATGCACTGTCCTGGCACCATTTGAGGAGGCCACGAGGATGGTGAGCAGTGACAGTGCATGCATCAGTGACACTGTACCTCTTGTCCACCTGTTGGAGCACACGCTGCGTGGAATAATGGACAGGGCACTTGAGGCAGAACAGAGGCAGGAAGAGGAGGACTTCCTTGCCTCTCAAGGCCCCCTTTACCCAGACAGTGTTCCTTCTGTCCCACCCATCGCACAGGAAGAGGAAGAGGAGGAGGAGGAGGAGGAGGAGGAGGAGGATTGTGTCAGCATGGAGGTGGAGGCTGGCACTCAGCATCATCAGCAGCAGTCTTTTAGGGATGATTTACAGTCCCAAGAAACCAGTGGACTTGTACGTGGCTGGGAGGAGGTGACTGCGGATCATGTCGTCCTTAGTGACCCAGAGGACTCCGGAGCGAATGCCTCAGCAAACCTACGCTGCATGGCCTCCCTGATCCTGCAAAGTCTGCGGAAGGATCCTCGTATTCTTCGGATCAAGGAGAGGGACCATTACTGGCTGGCCACTCTCCTTGATCCACGGTACAAGGGTAAGGTTGCGGACCTTATGTTACCGTCGCAGAGGGAGCAGAGGATGAGACAACTCCGGGAGGCCTTGCAGAAAGGTCTGTGCAACGCGTTCCCAGAGACTGGGAGGTTACAAACTCCTGGTCCTGGACAACGAGTTGCTGAGGCTTCGGCCAGTCAAAGAAGGAGCGGTGGGGAAGGTGGCCGTCTGACCGATGCGTTCAGACAATTCTTTAGTCCGCAGCCCCAAAGTATGATCGGTTCCAGCAACCATCGCCAGCGTCTGATAAACATGGTGCAGGAATATCTAGGGGCAAGGTCAGACTTGGACACCTTCCCCACCGAAAATCCTCTGGCTTACTGGGTCTTGAGGATGGATCACTGGCCAGAGCTTGCACAGTATGCAATTGAGCTACTGGCCTGTCCTGCATCCAGCGTTCTTTCGGAACGCACATTCAGTGCTGCTGGAGGATTTGTCACGGATCACAGGGTGCGCCTGTCCACCGACTCGGTTGATCGACTGACTTTCATCAAGATGAACCAGTCTTGGATCACCACCAGCTACCACACACCTGATGCTGATATAACAGACTAATTGATTTTAACATGTCACATCCCTTCAAGACTGATGCTGATGCTGAGTGCCTGTGCTGTTATGTTGACTGGCTATCCTCCTCCTCCGAGTCCTCAATGATACGATTGATGATGATAGCTTGGAAGATCATTTTTGTTTATGGGTGCCGCCACCAGTGGCTAAGGCCCAATTTTTCAGCCCCTGTTTTACAGGGGCGTGTACTTACAATTTTTTTAGCAATAATTTGCCATAGGGCTCATTGCTGTGCTCCAAGTACAGTATCTGTGAGGGGTTGGAGTGTTGTGGCACCAGTGCCTAAGGCCCAATTTTTCAGCCCCTGTTTAACAGGGGCGTGTCATTACAATTTTTGAAGCAATACTTTGCAACAGGGCTCATTGCTGTGCTTCAAGTACAGTATCTGTGAGGGGTTGTAGTGTTGTGCCACCAGTGCCTAAGGCCCAATTTTTCAGCCCCTGTTCAACAGGGGCATGCAATTACAATTCTTGATGTAATAATTCACAGCAGGGCCCATTCCTGCACCCACCAAGAGTAAGTCTGAGGGCTTACAGTGTTGTGGCAACGCCACCACCACCACCACCACGAAAGGCCCAATTTTTCAGCCCCTGTTCAAAAGGGGCATGTAATTACAATTCTTGATCTAATAATTCACAGCAGGGCCCATTGCTGCACCCACCAAGAGTAACTGTCAGGGCTTACAGTGTTGTGGCACCAGCACCACCATCAAAGCCCCAATTTTTACTACCACTGTTCAACAATTATATGTAATTAAAATTCCTGATATAATAGTTGACAGCAGGGCGTTCCAGCACCAACCAAGAGTAACTGTGAGTGCTTACAGTGTTGTGCCAACACCAACAACTAAGGGGCCTATTTCTGCAGAGTATATACGGCAGGTCCCTACTTTCAAACATCCAACTTACAAACGACTCCTACTTGCAAACGCAAGAAGACAACAGGAAGTGAGAGGAAATCTACCCCTAGGAAGGAAAATTCTCTCCTGTAAGAATAAATATGGGAGAAAGGTGTCTCCTCTGTACTGATGCTTTATCAGCAATCCTTGTTTCAAGAAAAACACCACATTTCAAAAACAGTTGTCATTGGGACGGAAAGTGAGGTGAAATGCTCTGAACAGGGGCACAGACAGCAAAACAAATGTTACAGGGGGTGATAACCCTTACCTATGTTTTCCAAAAAGTTTAAAAATAGATTTTTGGGCTGGAGCTACACTTCAACAATGTACCTGTTCAAAATTACAAACACATTCTACATAAGAACAAACCTACAGTCCCTGTCTTGTATGCACCGCCTGTATACGGCTGTTCAGAGTATATAGGGCCTTTTTTATTTTATGTGCGGGGTTCCCCTTAATATCCATACAAGACCCAAAGGGGCTGGTAATGGGCTGGGGTAGGGGGGGGGGTCATGGGGTAGCTATGCCATTTTTCTTAAAGATTTTCATCCATATTACCAGGACCAGACATTACATTAAAGCCGCAAGCAGTTTTAAATGGCTTTTTTTTCCTTTAGAAGTGTCATTTTGTGCAGGGACAGTTCTAAACACGGGAAACACGTGGCACTTCACAGGCATACTTTAGACACCCCCCAGGTACGATATTTAAAGGAATATTTGACTTTTTTTTTTCACTTTATGCATCATTAAAATGACTGCTCCCGAAAAACGACCGTTTTTAAAACTTCTTTTTGCATTGATACATGTCCCCTGGTGCAGAACCCGGGTTCCCAAACCCTTTTTAGGACAATAACATGCATAATAGTTGTTATAATTAGCACTTTAGAATTCGAACGTTCGCATCCATTGTATTTAATAGGGTTCTAATGTTCTTACGAACTTTCGGTCCGTTCGCGGGTTCTGGTGCGAACCGAACCCGGGGGTGTTCGGCTCATCACTACTCTCATACCAAATGCTCTAACTACAGAGAAATAGCACAGAAGATACAACTGAGATGGTACAGAACCCCATATGTATTGGCTAAATTTCAGGGCCATACATCCAACCTGTGCTGGAGGGAGTGTGGACATGTGGGCACTTTGGCCCATGTGCTTTGGTTCTGTGTATCTCTACGTAGCTTCTGGGCTGCAATAGCTCGGGAAATAGCTAATATAACAGGGATACTTAATAAACTGAGGGTGGAACAAGCTTTATTAAGTGTAGACATGGATATCTACCCGAAGCAATACCACTTACTTGTAATGCACATCCTATATGCAGCCAGACTGGTATTAACCCGTAAATTGAAATCGACAGAACCCCCGCGGGTTGGGGAAGTATTAAATTTAGTTGATGACTCTTATTCATACGAAAAATCCATTGCGGTTAAGGAGGGGAAATTACAGGAATTCACAAATAACTGGAACTTATGGGGAACCTACAGGCCTACTAGATAATTTGTTGCACAAAATATGTACTTTAGGCAAGTCAATATTATACAGGTACTCTATTTAGGTAAAGGAGTAAGGAACAAAAATTGGTCAATAATTACTAAATGTTTAATAGATGAACGTAATTTTTCATTCTATCATTATTTCTTATATTTTAAATGGTTTAAACGGTTACGGGCCAACTTTGAGTGTGTGATCAGATGGTTGCTTTATACACTCGTATGGATGATTGTCATAGAAGAACTCAGCAGCTTGTGATTTATATAAATGTGAATTGTATCCCTGACTATGTACTCTAAAGCTCTGTACTTGTATTTTTATAATCTAATAAAAAATATTTAAAAAAAAAAATTCTCTGGAGCCTACACACGATCGTTTTTAATGCCCAATTTAAAAAATTGCATCTTTACCGACGTTAAAAACGATCGTGTGTACGCGGCATAAGGGTAATAAAATCTCCTTCTACACAGATTTTTCGATGGAAGTACAGAAGAAAAGTGCAAAATTTAAAGACATTAAGCGTAGTTTGCGACTAAAACAAATAACATATTCAATGTTATTTCCAGCTAAATTGAGAATTATGGATGGAGAAAAATGTTTTTTCTTTGAAAATCCGGAAATGGTCAATGCTTGGTTAGATGTAAGAGATACAAAGGAGAATAAAAAGACTTCCTGAAAGTTTTGATACATTTTTCCTCTCCTTTCCACATTCGGAAAACTATATCTGAATATTGAAGCAGTGGATTATATTTTTGGAATATTTTAGATTTCTGATTTTTTTTTTTTATCCAATCCTCTTGTTTTCCTTTGTTTTTGTTTTTTTGGCACATGCATTACATTTGTAACTGTCTATGGCCATTAGACAGTCCCATTGTATGAGTCCTGTGGGGACTGTGGTGAGGGGTAGGGGGTTCTATCAACCTGGGTGGTTGGTGGGAATCTCTAGGAATGATTGGGTTTGCAAGAGAGGGAGGTTGGGGTTTGGGGGTGGGGGGGATTTTTAATGTTTTTGTTATTTATTTGTTTATTTATTTATTTATTTATTTTTTCCCCCTGGGTTCTCTCTCGCTCTCTCTTTCTCGCTCTCTCTCCCTCTCCTTTAAGTGGGAGAAATAGAGAAATACTTTTCCTATACAGTATATATACAGGGTATATTGAATAATGCGCCAGATCTGTTGAAGCTTTGTTCAATGTTCTCTGGTGAAATGAAACGATGAGTAGTAAAATAAGTGTTGTCATGGAACGTGAGGGGGATGGGAGATAGGTGGAAGAGACAAGCAGTTTATAAGGCTATTGAATTTTATAAACCTATGATAAATTGTTTGCAGGAGACCCAGCTTGAGCGTGCAGACATGTTGCTCTTTGAAAATGCTAGATCTCTGTGTATATACTACTTATTCACGAGGGGTCAGTGTCTTGATTTCTCGCTCGATACGGTCCTCATGTAAAGAGAGTTTTATAGACCCAGAAGGTCGTTATATTGTGCTACGGTGTTTAATAAACGATAAAAACCTTTTTGTTGGTCAATGTCTATATTCCTCCTCCTTATAATGATGAAGTGCTGAAAATTTTCTTTGGGAAAATGGTACAACTACAAGAAATGAGGCTAATAGATATGTGGAGAAATAGATATCAATCAAGAAGAGAATACTCATGTTGCTCGAGCACATATGAATCTCTGTCAAGAATTGACCTAGCCCTGGGGAATGATAATTTTTTGCCTCTGGTAGCATCAATCCAATATGGTCCTAGGTGCCTCTCGGATCATTCCCCACTTATATTGAATATACAACCTGAGGGACAGACATCTACTCCTTTTTGGAAAATTAATCCACAATGTCTATTATTACTGACGGAGGAAGATAAGATAGAGTTACAGTTAATTAAATTTTTTAAGGAAAATAAAAACTTGACATCTTTATTAGTAGTTTGGGACACTATGAAGGCATATATACGTGGAATAATGATTAAAGAAATCCATAAAATTAAGAGTTCATCTAGGAGGCGAGAGGAGGAAGTAATGAAAAGGGTGACTCAAACAGAACAGGATTATATTATGGATCCGATAGAAGAAAAGCGTTTGGCATGGCAGGAGGCTCAGGAAACTTATAAAAGTTTAGTTTTAACTAAATCAGAAAATAGCAGATTCTTTCAAAAACAAAAACATTATGAGATGGGGGAACAGGTGGGACATATGCTGGCAGTTATAGCTCAGGCACAAGAAGGCCCGATTACTTAAGCCCTGTTAACACGATCGGTTTTACCGATGAAAACCGTCCGATGGATTGTTTTCATCAGACAAACCGATCATGTATGGGACCCATCTGTCTTTTTTCAATCGGTTTTAAAAAATAGAACTTGTTTTAAAATTTTCCGATGGATCAAAAACCGATGGTAAATTCTGATCGTCTATCGTCAAGTCCATCGGTTAAAAAACCCACAGATGCTCAGAATCAAGTCGACGCATGCTCAGAAGCATTGAACTTGATTTTCTCGGCTCATCGGAGTGTTTTACGTCACCGCGTTTGGAACGGTCAGTTTTTTGACTGATGGTGTGTGGGCAAGACTGATGGAAGTCAGCTTCATTGGTTTTCCGATGGAAAAATCCATTGGTTTAAAAACCATAGGAAATCCGATCGTGTGTACAGGGCTTTACAGCAGTTAAAAATCTCGAAGGTGAGGTGAAGTATGATACAAGTAGTATTCAGAAGATATTTGTTGACTTCTACACCTCACTCTATGAGTCTAAGGTGTTGAAGCCAACTAACAAAGTTAAAGAATTTTTGGATAAATTGGTTCTTCCAAAACTCAAATTAGAGGATAGAGAAGCACTTGATAGTCCCATATCTCTGGAAGAATTAAGTCTAGCCATTTCACAAACTCATAATAAGAAAGCACCAGGGATGGACGGACTACCGACAGATATATATAAAAAATGTGAAAAAATTTTACTACCAGAACTCCTAGAGGTACTAAATGAGGCGTATGAAAAACAAACACTTCCAGAATCGATGCAGGAAACAATAGTAATAGTGATTCCAAAACAGGGTAAGGACCCAATGTTGCCTGAATCATATCGTCCTATATCCCTCCTTACCTCAGATGTTAAGATTTTGGCCAGGGTTCTTGCAAATAGGTTTTCAAAATACATTAGTACTTTGATACATGAAGATCAAATGGGTTTTATTCCAAAGAGAGCAGCTGCAACAAACATTCGCAGGCTATTTTTAAATTTGCAATTGCCTATGGAAAATATGGGATCTATAGCAATATTATGCTTATATGCCCAAAAAGCCTTTGATATGGTGGAGTGAGAATATTTATGGATTGTATTGGAGGCTTTTGGAATAGGAACAGGATTTTTAAAATGGGTGAAAATATTATACAGGGACCCTAAAGCTAGGGTAATAATTAATAATACGCTATTCAGCCCGTTTACCTTATCTAGAGGGACAAGACAGGGTTGCCCCCTATCGCCATTACTGTTCGCTATAGCAGTAGAGACTCTTGCCCTTGCCATTAGACAATCAACAAAAATAGTCGGGTTTTGTCGGGCAGGAAGAGAGGATTAAGTGGCCCTTTATGCAGATGAAGCTCTTATTTTTCTGGGGGATACCTCAAACTCACTATCGGAACTTATGAGACTTATCTTCATAGTTGGGCTATTCTCGGGCTTCCAGATTAACTGGGATAAATCCATACTACTACCATTAGATGAGCTAAAAACCCCATTATTAAATCAAGCCTCTAAAATCCAAATTAAGGACACAGTGAAATATTTTGGGATAGAGATTTCTCGGGATGTAAAAGACTATATTAATTTGAATTTGAAACCATTATTAGCAAAATTTAAAGACACATGTCGAAGTTGGTGTAAGTTACCTCTGACGGTGATAGGAAGAGCAAATCTTATCAAAATGATTTGGGCTCCGCAACTGCTTTATGTGTTTAATAATTCACCCATATGGATTACAGCTTTTTGGTTTAGAAAAATAGAATCTCTTTGAGTTGATTTGGAGGAAAAAACGACCACGTATAAAGTTAACAACATTAATGTTAACTAAGGAAGAGGGAGGCCTCGCAATCCCCCATCCCAAAAATTATTTTTTAGCCTCACAAATACAACATTTCAGTGGATGGACAACAGTATCACATTCTGATCCTATACAGAAATTGCTATTATCAGTTTACAAAGTATATCCACTGATTTCTTTATTAGAATCGAGAAATCAATTGTGTGATAAAGGATTCCATACGGGTAAATTATTTGACATGGTATGGCAGGAAATGAGGAAAATTACCGAAGTAAAGGGATTTACTTCACACACTCCAATTTGGAATAATAGTAGTTATGGGGAACTGGGGAAATTGGAGGGGTTTGAGATTTGGAGGCAGAAGGGACTAAGGTATATGTCACAGCTATTTGAGGAAGACGTGATGAAAACCTTTAGTGAATTAAGTAAAGAATATAATATTCCAAATCAAAGATTTTTTCAATTCCTTCAGCTTAGGCACGCATTAAAAACACAGGGTCGCTCGCAGGAATTGAAGTTTAATAAGTCAGTCAGTGGTAATAGCCTTGTTGGAAAAGACAGGGCAAATAAAAAAGGTCTGATATCACAATTATATGATATATTATTTGATAAATTTTAAAAAGCTGTGGATATTCCAGCAAGATTAGCCTGGTCAGGTGATATAGGGCCAATTTAAGATGAACAGTGGGCACAGGCATTATCAGTAATACCTCAGGCCTCCCTATCTCCAACGCAAAATTTAACACAACTATTTATCCTACATAGGGCACATTACACACCAGAGAAATTATTCAAATGGCAATGTAGAGATACAGATCAATGTCCTAGATGTAAAGGGTGAGTAGCCAATCTAATACACATGTTATGGAGATGCCCTAAACTCCATCGTTATTGGTCTGGGGTGGTATCTATGATTAATAGTGTATTTGTGAGTGGGATGCTTATGGAGCCTGGGGGTTGTCTTCTGGGTATACTGAATGAATCAAGAATCCCAGGGGAGTATATTGTTTCAATAAATAGAAGTTTATTCTAGGCTCCTAAGCTCATGCACAAAAGTGGTTATCACCATATCCACCAACTGTAGAAGAATGGAAAATACAAGTAAGGGAAACTGTAATTAAGGAAAGGTATACTTTCTTACGCAGAGGCTGTCTAGGGAAAGTTGAAAAAATATAGAGAAGGTGGTATGATTATTTGGAGGTATGATGAGAGAGGGGAGGGGGGACGGGTGAGTAGAGATGGAAGAGGGGGGATCATGGGGGCCAGGGGTAAGGTGGATGTGATTTGTTGTGCTTTTTTTTTATTATTTATTTTTTCTTCCTTTTTTTTTTCTCATTTACCCTCTCAATGCGGGCTTGGGCTGTATGTTGAATTTGGTGTTTTTGTTGTTTGTATGTAAAATAAATAAAAAGATGATTTGATTTAAGAAAGCTTGCCACCTGCCAATTCTAATTTGGGGATTGGTCAGGGCTCCTCGGAATACCCCAGGCAGATCCGAATCCCCTTTCCTCCTCTCTTTCCAGAACCTTCTAGAAAGCTCTGGAAAGAAGAGGGAGGTCTTGGTGATGCTGCCTGTGATTCACCCAGCTTTTACCCTAAGCCACTCCCAGGCCATATCAAACAAAAACAGGCCGGCCTAAATTTACCTACACGTATATGCAGGAGAGGGGTTTGGAGTGTATGGAGGTGGGAAGTATGTACAGAAGAGGAGTGCAGAGTGTATGGAGGTGAGTAGTATTTACAGAAGAGGAGTGTATGGAGGTGGGTAGTATGTGCAGGAGAGAAGTGCAGAGTGTATGGAGGTGGGTAGTATGTAGAGAAGAGGAGTGCTGAGTGTATGGAGGTGAGTAGTATGTACAGAAGAGGAGTGCAGAGTGTATGGAGGTGAGTAGTATGTACAGAAGAGGAGTGGAGTGTATGGAGGTGGGTAGTATGTGCAGGAGAGGAGTGGAGTGTATGGAGGAGTATGGGCAGGTGAGGAATGCGGAGTGTACAGTGGTGGGTAGTACGTGCAGGATGGTTTCAGGACAGTGGACAGTGTCAGTAGTTTATTTTTTTTATTTTACATTTACATTTTTTTGGGGGGCCAGTGGATTTTTTTATTTTTATTAATTTTTACAATTTAATTTTGTACTATTTTAACAATGATGGGGGGGGTTATTTTTTAAATATATTTTTTCACAGTGCTTTGGGGAAAGGGGGTGGGGGGATGGGGCAGTGGTTGGTGTCATTGGGGCAGTGGTTGGTGTCAGTAGGGCAATGGTTGGTGTCAGTGGTCGGTGTCAGTAGGGAAGTGGTCGGTGGGGCAGTGGTCGGTGTCATTTTGTCGGTGTCAGTAGGGCAGTGGTCGGTGTCAGTAGGGCAGTGGTCGGTGTCAGTGGTCATTGTCAGTGGGGCAGTGGTCGGTGTCAGTGTATGGTGTCAGTGGTCGGTGTCAGTAGGGCAGTGGTCGGCGTGAGTGGTCGGTGTTAGTGGACGGTGTCAGTGAGGCAGTGGTCGGTGTCAGTGGACAGTGTCAGTGGGGCAGTGGAAGGTGTCAGTGGTCGGTGTCAGTGGGGCAGTGGTCGGTGTCAGTGGGGCAGTGGTCGGTGTCAGTGGAAGGTGTCAGTGGTCGTGTCAGAGGGGCAGTGGAAGGTGTCAGTGGTCGGTGTCAGTGGGGCAGTGGTCGGTGTCAGCGGGTCAGTGGTTGGTGTCAGTGGACTGTGTCAGTCGTTGGTGTCAGTGGTCAGTGTCAGTGGACGGTGTCAGTGGGGCAGTGGACATGTCAGTGTCAGTGGACGTGTCAGTGGGGTAGTGGTCGTGTCAGTGGACGGTGTCAGTGGGGCAGTGGTCAGTGTCAGTGGATGGTGTCAGTGGGGCAGTGGACGTGTCAGTGGGGCAGTGGACATGTCAGTGGGTCAGTGGTCGGTGTCAGTGGTCGGTGTCAGTGGTCGGTGTCAGTGGTCGGTGTCAGTGGTCGGTGTCAGTGGTCGGTGTCAGTGGTCGGTGTCAGTGGTCGGTGTCAGTGGTCGGTGTCAGTGGGGCAGTGGATGTGTCAGTGGTTGGTGTCAGTAAACAGTGTTAGTGGGGTAGTGGTCGGTGTCAGTGGACGGGGTGCCAGTGGGGCAGTGGTCGGTGTCAGTGGTCGGCGTCAGTGGGCGGTGTCAGTGGGGCAGTGGACGGTGTCAGTGATCGGTGTCAGTGGATGGTGTCAGTGGATGGTGTCAGCGGTCGGTGTCAGTGGATGATGTCAGTGGTAGTGTCAGTGGGGTAGTGGTCGGTGTCAGTGGTCGTGTCAGTGGGGTAGTGGCCGGTGTCGGTGTCAGTGGACGGTGTCAGTGGTTAGTGTCAGTGGTCATACTCAGTGGACGGTGTCAGTGAGGTAGTAGTCAGTGTCAGTGGTCTTGGGGCTCTGGAACGTGTCGGTATGGGGGGGGGCGGTTGTGTTGTCAGTCGTTTTTTTCAATTTCATTTTTTTATATTTTAACAATTTTATTTTGGAATATTTTTATTTATTTTTTTATCTGCCCTGTTGGGGGCTTTGGTGACATGTCAGGGGTCTAAACCGAGACCCCTGACATCTCCCATTTGAGACAGAGAAAGGGACAGAGGACACAGATACCCCAGTCCTTTTCTCTGCATTGAAGATGAATGGAGAGAAGACAGAGGCTCCTCTCCATTCATAAACTGAAGCAGAGTAACACACAGGTTACTTGGAGGAGGAAGACACAGCGGGGGATGTGGACACAAGGAGGGGGGACAAGGGGGTGGAGGAGAACACGGGCGCTGGAGGAGCAGGAAGACACTGGGGACAGTCGGGGATGATCGGTGCGACAGGGACAGCTGTGAGCACCGATCCCCCCCTTGCATGGCTTTTCAGGTGAAAGCCGCGGAAGGGAGAGAAGGAGAAGCAGATGATGAAAAGCCATGCGGGGGGAATCAGTGCTCACAGCTGTCCCCGTCGCACCGATAATCCCCGACTGTCATGGGACATTGATGTGTGTATGAAGTGACAGGGTGCCGTAAGCATGCTCTGCTTTTACCCTTTTACTCTGCCTCTCCTCTGCACGTTTTGGCCAAGGGGAGTGTATAGGTGGGCGGGGAGTCTACTGACATCATGACTCCGCCCACTGAGCGCTGATAAGGTGGTCGGTGTCAGTGGGGCAGTGGTCGGTGTCAGTGGGGCAGTGGAAGGTGTCAGTGGTCGGTGTCAGTGGGGCAGTGGGCAGTGTCAGTGGTCGGTGCCAGCGGGGCAGTGGTCAGTGTCAGTGGACGGTGTCAGTGGACGGTGTCAGTGGGGCAGTGGTTGGTGTCAGTGGTTGGTGTCAGTGGACGGTGTCAGTGGATGGTGTCAGTGGGGCAGTGGGCGGTGTCAGTGGGGCAGTGGGCGGTGTCAGTGGGGCAGTGGACGGTGTCATTGGGGCAGTGGACGGTGTCAGTGATCGGTGTCAGTGGATGTGTCAGCGGTTGGTGTCAGTGGATGGTGTCAGTGGTCGTGTCAGTGGGGTAGTGGCCAGTGTCGGTGTCAGTGGGGCAGTGGAGAGTGTCAGTGGACGGTGTCAGTGGTCAGTGTCAGTGGTTGGTGTCAGTGGGGCAGTGGACATGTCAGTGGTCGGTGTCAGTGGACGGTGTCAGTGGGGTAGTGGTCGGTGTCAGTGGACGGTGTCAGTGGTCAGTGTCAGTGGGGCAGTGGTCAGTGTCAGTGGACGGTGTCAGTGGGGTAGTGGTCGGTGTCAGTGGTCGTGTCAGTGGGGCAGTGGAGAGTGTCAGTGGACGGTGTCAGTGGACTGTGTCAGTGGTCGTACTCAGTGGACGGTGTCAGTGAGGTAGTAGTCTGTGTCAGTGGTCTTGGGGCTCTGGAACGTGTCGGTATGGGGGGGGGCGGTTGTGTTGTCAGTCGTTTTTTATTTTCAATTTCATTTTTTTATCTTTTTTTTTTACAATTTTATTTTGGAATATTTATTTATTTATTTTTTTATCAGCCATGTTTGGGGCTTTGGTGACATGTCAGTGGTCTAAACCGAGACCCCTGACATCTCCCATTTGAGACAGAGAAAGGGACAGAGGACACAGATTCCCCAGTCCTTTTCTCTGCATTGAAGATGAATGGAGAGAAGACAGAGGCTCCTCTCCATTCATAAACTGAAGCAGAGTAACACACAGGTTACTTGGAGGAGGAAGACACAGCGGGGGATGTGGTCACAAGGAGGGGGACAAGGGGGTGGAGGAGAACACGGGCGCTGGAGGAGCAGGAAGACACTGGGGACAGTCGGGGATGATCGGTGCGACAGGGACAGCTGTGAGCACCGATCCCCCTTGCATGGCTTTTCAGGTGAAAGCCGCGGAAGGGAGAGAAGGAGAAGCAGATGATGAAAAGCCATGCGGGGGAATCGGTGCTCACAGCTGTCCCCGTCACACCGATAATCCCCGACTGTCATGGGACATTGATGTGTGTATGAAGTGACAGGGGGCCGTAAGCATGCTCTGCTTTTACCCTTTTACTCTGCCTCTCCTCTGCACGCTCTGGCCAAGGGGAGTGTATAGGTGGGCGGGGAGTCTACTGACATCATGACTCCGCCCACCAAGCGCTGATAACAGACCCGCCCACTGAATCCGGAGTTTTGGGGGGCTCCAAACAGCTAAAGGGGAGATATTTCACAGGTAAGGATACATGCAGGAGGCATGTATATCCTTATAGTTAAGCACTATGGCGGTACTTTAGAATTGATGAGAGTGGTTTTACATCAACTTTACGTTTTTTAATTCTTTTTTCTGACACTGGCTTTTGTTAGCTGTAAGGGTACATTTAGTGAACTGTTACTAATGTCTTTATTACTATACCCCTCCTTTTCCTTTGTAAAAACTGAGGAGAAGAATGCATTTAGTACAATTGCCTTCTCCTTGTCAGTGTTAACCAACTTCCCCTGACCATCCTTTTATGGGGCCAATATGCTCTGATCTCAGTTTCTTACTATTAATATAATTGAAAAAATTGGGGATTTTTTTCACTCTCCTCCACTATGTGTCCCTTGTGGTCTATTTTAGCTGACCTGTTGTGCCTACATTCCTTATTGCATTCCTTGTAGTATTGGGATGCCAACAATGACCCCTAAGCCTTTTATTTTTTAAAGGCCATATTTTTCTCTTCTATTTGCCTTGTAAGTTAAAGTTTTGCCACCCAGGTTTAACCTTAGCACTCTTATATTTGTTGCCCATTGAATCGCACTGGCTAATACCTTTACTTATATTCCTAAAGCACTCATATTTTCCCTCAGTGTTCATTGTTTCTAGAATTTTATCCCATTTAAAGTGATTGTAAAGTCTTGTTTTTTTTCTATAGAATGCATTAAGATAAAAAAAAACTTCTGACTTTACAACCCCTTTAATATTGTGTAGTTGTAACGGCACCCCAAGTATGAAAGGGGTTAATGCCGTTTAGGATATTCCCTCTCTGGACACACATCCACTGCCGATCCTCCACAGTCAGGCGACCGCTTCCCATAGGATTAATCCTTCCAAACATACAAGACAAACACTCTGTATGAAGTTTCCAACTGGACTGACAATCTTTAATGACAAACTCCCAGTTTTATTCACACAGAGAGGAGGTTCTTACATTCTCCTCAGACAATACACCTTTGACCAGACCTAATTTACATGAGCTAATTAACTACAGTGATGACTCAGACACATGACCTTTAGGCTAGCCTCACTGTCTCCCAATACACATCTGACATCTTAGCAGACACAGGTGGGGGCTGGATGTGGTGACATTAGCATCTAACAGTATGTGTCCCAACATCATGGAGGAGTCACTTTTCGGTTAACCTGTTGAGTTCATAATCAAACAGTAAATAGTTCTTTACAGATATCCTGGGGAATATTGTGGAAAAATATCACTGTCCCATTTTAAAGCAATCCAAGACATATTCTTAATGTCCATTATTTTCTTCATCACTCTGTGCCCAAAGTGACCCCTGTCACACATCTCCCCTTTCGGCAGGAGACTAACACAGGAGGAGACCCCAGACGGGTTGATTCCGAAGTTAGTCCATAGTTCCATTCCTCTAATGCCTGGTCAACCCATCAGCATGGCCGTTTTGCTCACCGGGTCAGTAGCTGATGATGACATTGTAAGGTTGCAGGGCGAATAATGGAATTCAGTTCTGGAACAGTCACTTCCTTTGCTCTCTCAATGGCTCCCAAAACTTGTTGCTGATGTTCTTGGGAGAGGTAAGGCAAAACCTGGGCGCAAATCCCATTTAACCTTTTGACAATTTCAGCCTGTTTGTGCATTTCAATGTTCAAGCCATGGGACATCTCGTAATACATGACGTAGTGTCGTTGCATCTCCGATTTCTCCCTGGCCAACTTGTCACATTCCAATTCTAGACTTTGATATTTTCCCTGATATAAGGTACATGTCGGGGAAGATAGTCTTACCCAGTTCTCAGCCGTAAGCGGGCTGGTTCCAGCAGCATGGGTCTGGGCACAGGTAGTCACTGGGTTGGCTTCAGCGGGGCCCACCGTGGCGTAAGCAGAAACGAGGGGGGCCAAATCATTCCCCAGTAGTACATCCGCTGGCAAATCCTTCATCACCCCCACATTCACGTGTCCCGAACCAACCCCCCAATCCAGGTGAACACGGGCAACGGGTAGCCGGAAGATGGTACATCCCGCTACTCTTACGGCTACAGTGTCTCCGGTGTGTTGACTCTCTGAGATGAGGTTCTTCTGTAGTAGGGTCCCAATGTTCTTCCAACTCAACGCAGTGGGCCGCAGGCATGGATGTGCGGGGGCTCCCCCTTGCTGGCTGTCTCCATGACTGGGACTGGATGGCTGGATTCAACGGACAGTCTGGCTTTTTGTGCCCTAGCTGTTTACATCCAAAACACCTGATGGGTTGTGAGGAGTCCTGGGAGTTGAACCTGGGCTGCTGAGGATATGTGGCCACTGGAGGTGGTGCTGAAGTTGGGTTAGAGGCTGGTAAACTGGGCCGAGATAGTGGATAGCGCTCGCTTCGGCCTGACCTTCGAGAGTCCAGATATTCATCGGCCAAAGTAGCTGCTTGCTGTACAGTCCGTGGTCGCTTATCTCGCACCCAATCCTGTAATACCGGAGGGGTGTGGTTAAAGAACTGTTCTAAGAGTACTAGCAGGGTGATGTCCTCTATGGTATGAGCGCGGCTTCCCTGAAACCAGCCCTTAAGGTTTCGCTGCAGACGATGTGCCCACTCCAAGTATGTTATGTGGGTTTGTTTCCGGGATTCTCGAAACTTAATCCAGCTGGCTTCGGGTGTAATGGCAAATCGGGCTAGCAGAGCTTCTTTTACCCGGTCATAGTCTTTAGCGTCCTCATCCTCCAGGGCCCGATAAGCATCCTCCGCTCTGCCAGTTAAATTACTTGCCAGTAAGGCGACCCAATTTTGGGGCAGTACTTCATGTATCTGGCATAGTCTCTCAAAGTCCTGCAGGAACGCTTCAATTTCCTCCTCTCCTTCCTTAACCACTTCCCGCCCCGTCAATAGCAGATTGACGTCCGGGAAGTGGTTCAGTTATCCACACTGGACGTCATATGATGTCCTGCGGGATAACAGCCGCCGCGCGCCCGGGGGGGGGCGCGCATTGCGGCGATCGGTGGAGCGGTGGGTCAGTCTGACCCACCGCTACACTGATCTCGGTAAAAAGCCTCCGTCGGAGGCTTTTTACCACGTGATCAGCCGTGTCAAATCACGGCTGATCACAATGTAAACGGGAAGAGCCGTTGATCGGCTCTTCCTCACTCGCATCTGACAGACGCGAGTAGAGGAGAGCCGATCGGCGGCTCTTCTGACAGGGGGGTTCGCGCTGATTGTTTATCAGCGCAGCCCCCCTCGGATACCCACACTAGACCACCAGGGAAGCCCCCCAGGACCACCAGGGAAACCCCAATCATGTGGATGGCCCCCATGGCCATCCACATGTAGTAAAAAAATTAAATAAAAACATTAAAAAATATATGCCAATCAGTGCCCACAAATGGGCACTGACTGGCACTTTCACAATGTGTGGTGGCTGGCATTGCTGGGCACCAGTGCCACCAAGGCCACCTACTAGTGTCCATCAGTGCCACCTATCAGTGCCCATCTGTGCCAATCTGTGCCCACCTATCAGTGCCCATCCATGCCACCTATCAGTGCCACCCATAAGTGCCCATCAGTGCCGCCTATGAGTGCCAATCAGTGCCGCCTATGAGTGCCAATCAGTGCCGCCTATGAGTGCCAATCAGTGCTGCCTATGAGTGCCAATCAGTGCCACCTATGAGTGCCAATCAGTGCCACCTATGAGTGCCAATCAGTGCCACCTATGAGTGCCAATCAGTGCCACCTATGAGTGCCGCCTATCAGTGCCCATCATCAGTGCCCATCTTTGCCACCTCATCAGTGCCACCTCATTGGTGCCACCTCATCGGTGCCCATCAGTGTCGCCTTATCAGTGCCCTTCAGTGCCGCCTTATCAGTGCCCATCATTGAAGTAGAAAAGGTACTTATTTACACAAAAAATTACCAGAAACAAAGAAAAGCATAGTTTTTTTTAAAATTTTCGCTCTTTTTTTATTTGTTGTGCAAAAAATAAAAATCGCAGAGGCGATCAAATACCACCAAAAGAAAGCTCTATTTGTGGGAACAAAATGATAAAAAATTTGTTTGGGTACAGTGTAGCATGACCGCGCAATTGTCATTCAAATTGCGACAGTGCTGAAAGCTCAAAATTGGCTTGGGCAGGAAGCTGTATAAGTGCATGGTATTGAAATGGTTAAATAGTTTGAACGCCCGAAAGGGCAACTTACGCACAGGCGCTGCATCTTTAGGCGTTGTCTCCGATTGCTGTATTTCCGCCATTCTCCGCTCATGTTGCCGCTCTAGTTCTTTCTCTTGTCGCTCCAGTTCTCTCTCTTGCCGCTCATCCTGCAGCTGGATGTCTCTAATGGCTTTCTGTATGGCGGTCTCTGATGGGTTAGCCCCATATAATGCCAACCGCTCTCGAACTCGTTGCTGAAACAAGTCTTCAACTGACCGGGGTCCTGCATCACCATCCCTCTGATCCATCTCGGCTAGCTCCCTGATCAAGGTGGCCTTGTTCTTTGTCCCACTGGTCCCTCTACGGCTCTCAAGTAAGTCTTTCAGCGTGGCTTTCCTGCAGGCTGCATAGCTGGTCATTCACTGTGGTGGTTTGGAGTGTCCCAGTAACTGGAGGGAAAATCCCATCGCTGCCAACCAATGTAACGGCACCCCAAGTATGAAAGGGGTTAATGCCGTTTAGGATATTCCCTCTCTGGACACACATCCACTGCCGATCCTCCACAGTCAGGCGACCGCTTCTCATAGGATTAATCCTTCCAAACATACGAGACAAACACTCTGTATGAAGTTTCCAACTGGACTGACAATCTTTAATGACAAACTCCCAGTTTTATACACACAGAGAGGAGGTTCTTACATTCTCCTCAGACAATACACCTTTGACCAGACCTAATTTACATGAGCTAATTAACTACAATGATGACTCAGACACATGACCTTTAGGCTAGCCTCACTGTCTCCCAATACACATCTGACATCTTAGCAGACACAGGTGGGGGCTGGATGTGGTGACATTAGCATCTAACAGTATGTGTCCCAACATCATGAAGGAGTCACTTTTCAGTTTACCTGTTGAGTTCATAATCAAACAGTAAATAGTTCTTTACAGATATCCTGAGGAATATTGTGGAAAAATATCACTGTCCCATTTTAAAGCAATCCAATTCTTGTCATGTTTGTTTCCCTGACAGGACGAACACTCCCAGCTGAACCTGATCTTGCGGCAGCCTAGTCTGCCATATGATCTCCACTCAAAAACAAACCCTCTGGACTCACGTGAGACCTTTCTCCTACTCCTTCTTTTTTTTATTATTCTTTTATTTTTTACCGTTGCCCCTCAATTTTTCATGTATTGTACCTTTTGTGATAACTACCACTTTTCACCATGTACCCTATACTGTGATTTTTCAATGTTTTCAATTGCCTGGCGAGTCCGCCGTCGCTGGATTGTTCCCCACTCTGCCTCCGTGGTTTGCTCCCTCATCTCATTGAGGTGGTGGGACTGACCTCGTTGGTAGAACTAGGACAGATTTGTCCTCTACATACTGTTTCTGGGCCAGGTGGCTCTATGTTTCCTGGCCCCCAGTTTTTTCTCATTTATTTTTCATTTACTTTTGCCCTTTTGGCCTCAAAAATGTTCAGAAATGTTAATGGAAGACCACAAATGACCTTTCCCTATAGTCACAATAAGTTGATCACATTTTTAGTTGCTATAAGATATATGATGACACTTCTATATCCACACTCTATCAAAATACATGTCTGGCACTATACAACTTTTCTACATAATTTCCCCTTCCCTGTTATGCCTGGACTTCTTGGGAGCCCTCATTATTTGACGGAGCTCGAGATGTCTTATAGCTTTAACTATAACTTACCTAACAAAACTCTCCCTCTTTTACAACAATGGGTATTAGAATAAACTCCCACAACGTTCAGGGGTTTAATTCTCCCAATAAACGCAAGAAAGCATTCAAACATTACAAAAGATTGGGAGCTGACATCATTTTATTACAAGAAACCCATTTTGCCCAAGCCAACCACCCACAATATTTCGACAAAACATTTAGTCAACATCATTATACTACCTTTGCAAATAAAACCAGGGGGGTCGCCATCTTTATCAAAAACTCAATTATTTTCGAAATCCAAAATATTTACAAAGATAAGGATAGCCGCTTCATTATTCTGAAGGGCACAGTTAACAGGCGCTCAATTACATAAGCGTCAGTTTACGCCCCTAATGAGTCACACTCATTCTTTTTCAAAAATTTCTTCTCCATATTAGACCAACACACTTCGCCCCACATGATTGTAGGAGGCGATTTCAACTTAGCCGTCCACCCCTCTTTAGACAGAAGTAACACAACCCCATCCTCTAAAGCAAGGGTCTCAAACTGGTGGCCCTCCAGCTGTTGCCAAACTACAAGTCCCATGAGGCATTGCAAGGCTGACAGTTACAAGCATGACTCCCTCAGGCAGAGGAATGATGGGACTTGTAGTTTTGCAACAGCTGGAGGGCCGCCAGTTTGAGACCCCTGCTCTAAAGCCTTCTCCAAAACTATTAATCACTCTCTAAACAATCTTCAATTAATTGACACATGGAGATCACACCATATAGGGGTTAAGGCATTCACACATTACTCTCATCCTCACGATTGTTATGCCCGCCTTGACTACATTTTTAGTACCCCTATACTCTTAGCAAACTCCTCTTCAGCCCAGATCCACCCTTGCCCTTGGTCAGACCATAATATGACCGCCTTTGAGACCTCCCACATAGGAATGGCCCCAACTACCTTTAAATGGCGCCTTAACGACTCTCTACTCACAGACCCCGCCACCTTCCAACTAATAAATTCCCATATTGAAAATTACTTCAAAGAAAATATAACAAATGAGACACTTCCCACATCCATATGGGCTGCTCACAAAGCTGTTCTCAGGGGCCATCTTATAAACATTGCTGTGGCTAGGAATAAAGCTAAAATTGCAGACATTAAATGTCTCACTAAAGAATTAAATGACTTATATAACAAGCTGAGTCACTCAGTCTCCCCGGAGCTAACTAATCTAATCCAAATCAAGCGTCAAGCATTGAATACACTATTATCCGATGACACTGAAAAATCTCTACGCTTTTCAAAAGCCAGATTCTTACTATTCAGCAATTCTTCCTCAGCAATGTTTGCTAAAAAACTCAAGCAAGACTCTAATCCTACACATGTCTACAAGTTGCGTAATTCGAATGGTAATTTCGTAACTCACCCCCAGGATGTGCTCCAAATATTCACAAACTTTTATAAAGACCTACTTTCAGGCCCGCAAACAATTCCTAACCCCTCCTCTTTAAGGTGGCTAGACAACCTCCCACTCCCTAAACTTAGCGATCATCAGACCTCCTCCCTTAACATACCCTGCACAGATGAGGAAATTTTGAACATAATCAAATCACTTAAGACATCCACAGCCCCAGGTTCAGACGGTTTTTCGTCTTCATACTATAAAAAATTTGCCCCTCTTCTAGTACCCAATCTCACTAGACTATTCAACCATATTCTAAATGGAGGCCAATTCCCTGACGAGATGTTGATGGCTAACCTCTCCTTAATCCCAAAACCCCATAAAGATCACTCCCTTCCTCAAAACTTTCGTCCCATATCTGTCCTCAATAATGATATTAAGCTTTTTGGTAAATTACTAGCCAACAGACTAGCTTCTGTCGTCACTTCCTTAGTACACACTGACCAGTCGGGCTTTATCCCAGGACGTCAAATTACGGATAACATCAGACTAGTATCCAACGTTATACAAGACGCTAATCTTCACTCCCACCCAATCTGTCTTTTAAGCCTTGATATACACAAGGCTTTCGACAGCGTCAGCTGGTCATACATCAATCACCTCCTTCCTAAACTTGGCCTCTCAGATAAATTCATACACGGTTTTAATGCCCTTTATCACACCCCAAAGACTAGAATTAGAATTCCAGGTAGCAACTCCGAATTTTTCCCCATAAATAGAGGTACTAGACAGGGCTGTCCACTTTCCCCCCTCCTATTTGTCTTGGCAATGGAGCCCCTTGCCATAGCTATCAGACAAAATATTAACATTAAAGGATATCAGAAAAACGTCACTCAATTTAAAATTAGCCTATATGCTGATGACGCTCTAATATTTCTGACTGATCCAATTACCTCCATTCCCAACTTATTAGCTGAACTTAACTCCTTCCATGCAATCTCCGGCCTATCTATAAACACCAACAAAAGCTCTGCTCTACCTATAAACTACCCCCCAAACATGCTAAGCACACTCCAAAATAATTTTAACTTCATCGGGCCATCCAACTCAATCAAATATTTGGGAGTCTATATTACCCCCACCCACACATCTCTTTATAAAGCCAATTACATTCCTCTTTTCTCCCACATAAATTCACTACTTAAATCATGGTCCAATCATCACATCTCCTTCTTAGGCAGAATTTGTGCGTTCAAAATGTCGATCCTCCCCAAGCTTCTCTACTATTTCAGAGCGCTCCCCATTAATGTCCCCAAATCCAGAATAACATCCCTTCAAAGGGAAATTAATAAATTTATCTGGAACAATAAAAAACCCAGATGTAGTTATGCTCTTATGCATAACCCACAAAACAAAGGCGGCATGGGCCTCCCAAACCTCTGGCACTATTATTTAGCAGCCAGACTCTCACATATGGCCCAATGGCATTCCCCCACTACACACATTCCATGGTTGATCTTCAAATCTTCTTCCATCTCCCCTTTATCATTAAAGGGCATCTTATGGTCCCCTATAACTCACTACCGCTCTCTTCTTAAGAAAAACATGATTATCGCCCACTCTTTGCAACTATGGAATAAAATCAAAGACTATTACGTCTTGTCCTCAAATACCCCCCCTTTGGCCAACTTCCTGGGAGATCCCAGATTTACCCCCGCGTTCCCAAACTACAATCTCTTTCATCACTGGATTCAACTTAAATTAACCACTCTTAGATCACTAGTGATCAACCTAAAATTCCCAACCTTCGCATCCCTCCAATCTAGTTACAAACTCCCTGACTCTGAACTTCCCCAATATCTCCAAATCCAAAACTTTTTTGCCACTCACTATTCCCTTTCCATCGACACCCCATGCACCACTTTTGAGCGCATCTGCACTTTCTCTTATAGAGATAAGGGTGTCATCTCACAAATTTACAATTTCTTAAACGATCTACACCAGCCCGAGAAAACAGACCCTATGATACGTTGGGAAGCTGATTTGAGCTGCTCCCTCCCCATAGAAACCTGGTTAAAGATGATAGACAACCTCCGCAAAAGCAATCGCGCAGCAGCCTTTAGGGAATCCCCCCTTAAACTCTTTGTTAGATGGTATATGACCCCTGCCAAGATCCATTCATTTTATCCCTCAGTCTCCAATACCTGCTTTAGAGGCTGCCCTGATGAAGGGAACTATCTCCACATCTTCTGGAGCTGCAAACTTCTTGAACCCATATGGCAGGCAGTAGTAATCACTTTAGAACCCACACTCAAGAAAAAAATCCCCCTCTCATCACAAATCTGCATTCTTTATGCTGAGGTTTCAGATATCCCCTTACCTTGTACTAGACTACTTCATTCACTGATAAGCTCCGTTCAATGGATGATCGCCCTAAACTGGAAAACACACAACCTTCCTTGGTCCCAGGTCTTATCCAGAATGGAGGCTCTTAGATTATCTGAAAGGATCCACCATACTCTCTTTGATAGCATACACGCATACAATGGAAAGTGGATGTATTGGTCTCCAACTTAACAGAACATACCGCTATAACATACTATTGAGCTTACTCCTATGGGACTTTTTTTTTTCCCCACACCACCCCACCTTCACACCCAAATGTTATCTTGTCCTTATGGTTGATACTGATTGCATATGGATATAACCTTTGTTGCCATTCTCATGTACAAACCTTTGTAAACCCTAGCACTACTGTATTTTGTATATCGCTTTATACTGAAGTTTGTCATTTTCCTGTCTTCCAAATAAAACTTTTGTAAATAAAATAAAGCAATCCAAGACATATTCTTAATGTCCATTATTTTCTTGCTCACCCTGTGCCCAAAGTGACCCCTGTCACAGTAGTATTGCACACAAATTAGAAAAGTTGGCTCTTTTGAAATTCAGTGTTCTTGTACTACCCTTGTGCCTCCTTTTCCTGTCCTTGTGCCTCCTTTTCCTGTTTGCACACATTTGCAAATAAATGCGTAAAATGCAGAGCCTCTTCATGGCACGCCAATATTATCTGCAGTCCTAACTCGAAATTTTGAGAACCTACACAGTGGAAGCACATGCATTTTAATGGATAGGCAGAGGGCAGGTGAGCTCTCCATCCTGACAAATCTTCCGCAGCAGGTAGTGGGAGAGGGGAGGGGGGGAAGCAGAAAGAAGACAAAGCTGGATAGGGATGGCATATTTAGAGGAACTGATCCCCACCACCAATCCTTCCTGAAACCACTGAAAGCCTGTGGGAGGAAGAGAAGGGCATTGATTTCTCTATATGCCACCCCTCCTGTCCAGGTGTAAAGGGGAGCCACACTGCCCCCCTGGAGCATGGAGCCAGGTCGTAATTGTGACCCCTGTAGTTATTTCCCTTCTATGAAGAATCATGTTTTAATTATACTTATGTGAAGAACTAAAAAGGACAGTTAAATCCATACAAGATTCATTTATATTCTTTCCTTGATATTTTACCAACCATGAAAACTTTTTAATTACTGCATAATACAATGTATTTTCACAAAATATATTAACACATTTATTTATTTTAGTCTGGGAAACATGTTTTCAGTCTATGCCATCTGCTAATTACTAGTGTTGGCTCAAATAAAGAAGGTCACTAAGAGATGGATTGATATGAAGAAGATACCCCGCTGTTACAAAATTCCATACATATGTTCTATTTTAGGAATGGTAAAACCCTATGTATATTGTTTTCAGTTATATAAAGAGCTTGTCTTCCCAGCTGTACCTGCATCTGCTGTGTTCAGAACTGATATAGATATATTTATTGTGAACTGAAGGTTGTAGAAGTGGCTGTTAGTAGAAGAACTTGCAATAAACAAAAGTGAACAAAGGTAACAGTTGCATTAACCATTAACCAGTAGAGAGAGGATAACAAATTCGGAAAGAATTAAGAATTATTAAATAAAAACACTAAGGGATCTCTTAAATTTTTTTTACTAGGAAATGCACCCAGTGATTTATTCACCAGGGATGTGCCAGATTACTCTGGGTTCAGTTAGATTGTTGTTCAGCGAGCATCAGATGCCAAACCCCATTGAAATCAATAATAGCTGAATCTGTAAAATTCAAAATGACAATTTTCTTAGTAAATGAGCAAGGCAGAGGCTTTCGAAAAATAGCATGGGGTAGGCACTGCACTATGGAACATGCACCAATGCAAAAAGAGTTTTAAAGATTCTATTTGGCAAGGGGCAGTGACTTTTTTTAAATGCTTAAAGTAAAACATTAAAATGCTAAATTCCTTTAGGCTCGGTTCACACTAGTGCGGGCCGGGAGTTCCAGTTGCGGTTGTGGACATCGCATAGTTTCCCACATCCACAGCTGAATTGCAGTGCTCTTGCAAGATTCACAGGTCTGCAATTCATTCTGAATGGCACCCCCACACATCTCAGCCCACAGCATGATTGCGTGTGTGGGAACCGCAGGGAAACTGCATGGTCAAAAAGACCATGCGGTTTCCCTGCGACACCTAATGTTGGTCAAATTACATTTTTAAATACTCTCTTCAAGAAAATAAAGGCTGTCCAGAGGGGCTCACTTCTGTTGATGGGAGACTTCAACACCATAATAGCCAAACACTAGACATCTCAAAATCGAGTTCCCATGTAAGACAAACACTCCAAAACCTTCTGAGGAGAAACCTTCTATATGACCCGTGGTGCTATACACATGCTACTGAAAAAGACTATACCTACTTTTCAGCTCCCCATGGCTCATATTCTAGCATTGACTTCTTCCTCACAGACCTGATCCTATTACACAAGGTTCTTAAAGCCGACATTATGCCTATAACATGGTCTGATCATGCACTCATTAGTCTGACATTGACAGAGGATCACAGAGCCCTCCCGACCCATCTCTGGCGTAATAATGCGTCTGTTCCATAATCGTGCTAGTAGAGAAAGACTTAGTGCCCACCTCAAGGAATTTTTCCAGCATTAATCTAACTCTTGATTCAAATGTGTCCAATGTATGTTGTGCCCACAAGGCCTACTCTAGAGGATTGCTAATACAATTAGCAGCGAGGGAAATGAAACATGTTGAGGTGTTTTGCATGGGGTTTCAGTCTATAGTAAACACTCTCAACTAGGGTTGTCCTGATACCACTTTTTTAAAACCGAGTACAAGTACCGATACTTTTTTTCAAGTACTCACCGATACCGATTACCGATACTTTTTTTAAATGTCATGTGACGCACTGATAGATGGCACTGGCTGATGGGCACTAAAAAGGTGGCACTGACTGATGGCTGGCAGTGGCACTGATGGATGGGCACTGATAGGTGGCATGCACTGATAGGTGGCACGCACTGATAGCTGGCATTGAAAGATGGCACGGATAGGTGGCACGCATGGATGGCTGGCACTGAAAGGTGGCACTGATAGGTGGCATGCACTGAAAGGTGGCACGCACTGATAGGTGGCACACACTGAAGGGTGGTACTGATAGGTGGCACGCACTGATGGCTGGCACTGAAAGATGGCACAGATATGTGGCAATGATGGGCACAGATGAAGTGGCACTTATAAGGCTACACTGATGTGTGACACTGATAGGCGACAATGATGGACACAGATAGGCGGCACTGATGAGGGGGGGCATTGATATAAGGGGGGCTGTGAGCTAATGGTTGGATACCACACATTAAATCAGCAGTCAGTACCCCCTCTTAGAGACCCTTATTAGCTCAAATCTCCCCTTCCTTTGAGACTTCCAGAGATCAGAGAGCCCCCCCCCCCTTATAACAGCGGGCCCTGCCCTCTTTAAGACATCATTTATGTCTTACCAGCAGGACTCGGGAGCCACTGCAAGGAGGGAAGTGTGAAAGTCGAGCTGGGGGGGAGGGGGGCAGAGCTGCTCTTGGGCTCCTCACACTATGCACAGTGTGTATGTGAACAGATCTGGCCGGTTATTACTCACATGCACACTGTCCCCCCCGCAGCGCCGACAGCACTTTCTTCTCCTCTCCTATCCCGCCTCCCGAACGTCTGAATGATGTCACGGCGGGTGTCACATATCAGGTAAGATCAGAACTATGTGAACTGCAACAAAGGGAACCCAAACGTGTGTAAGTGAAATATAATGATTTATTAAAGATAAGTGAAATAGTATAGATACAACCACCTCCAAACCACACAGTGCACAATAACCAATACCAAACAGAACCCACAAATAATAACAGTAACAGACAAGTATGTACAAGTAATGGGGAAACCAGAATCATAAACAGGGCCAGGCCAGGGTCATACACAGCAGGTAGGCAGATGGACAAAGGGGTATTCCAGAAGCATAAACGTTAGCCAGGCCAAGGTCATACACAGGGAGATCAGCAAATGGGGTAAGGAACACAGGACAGGGAGAGGACGGATGGATGGATCGGGACAGGGAGACAGGATCAAGCAGGGGGCAACCAGGCTGCAGAGCAGGGATCAGGACAGACAACAGGTTCAGGTTCAGGTATCAAGGTTCAAGTAGACAGGCTACAGGTCAGGGCACAAGGACGATACCAGGGCCGTGTGTGTATACACCTGCCGGGTATTTATAGGAATGCTTGATTAGCTTCAGGTCACACCTGATCGGAGGGAGGGCAGTCTGCTCCACACTGCCAGGATCCATCCGCTGGTGGAAACCAGTACTGCGTCCAAAAGATAATACAACACCAGCAGGGAAAGATTCTCCTGACAGTTACAAACTGCCAGGAGACACCTGCTGGTGGACCACAGTACTGCAAGATAAATAATAAATGCCACCTTTCCTGACAGTACCCCCCCCCTCAAAGGAGCGGCCTCCGGACGCTCCAACTAGCTGTTGCCGGAGAAAGTTCATGGCAATAAGCTGGGTAGTAGGCAAAGTCACATCCGGGCAGACAATCACATCAAGCTGGGCGGCAGGCAGGAACACCTCGGGCTGGGCAGCAGGCTCCGGGTCATCGAGCTGGGCAGCAGACAGGAACACTTCGGGCTGGGCAGCAGGCTCCGGGTCATCGAGCTGGGCAGCAGGCAGGGACATCTCAGGCTGGGCAGCAGGCAGGGACATCTCAGGCTGGGCAGCAGACGGGATCATCTCAGGCTGGGCAGCAGACGGGATCATCTCAGGCTGGGCAGCAGACGGGATCATCTCAGGCTGGGCAGCAGACGGGATCATCTCAGGCTGGGCAGCAGACGGGATCATCTCAGGCTGGGCAGCAGATGGGATCATCTCAGGCTGGGCAGCAGATGGGATCATCTCAGGCTGGGCAGCAGACGGGATCATTTCAGGCTGGGCAGCAGACGACATACCCTCGAGCCGGGAAAAGGGCTCCACAACCTCGGGCCGGGAAACGGGCACCACAACCTCAAGCCGGGAAACGGGCACCACAACCTTAAGCCGGGAAACGGGCACCACAACCTCAAGCCAGGGAACGGGCACCGCAGCGGGCACCACAAACTCAGGCCGGGAAACAGGCACCACAACCACAGGCCGGGAAACGGGCACCACAACCACAGGCCGGGAAACGGGCACCACAACCACAGGCCGGGAAACGGGCACCGGATCTTTCGACTGGGACACTGTCATCAGGGCTTCAGTTTGGAAGGCTGGCACGGGAACTCCACGTTGGCAGGCTGGCACAGGGTCTTCAGGCTGGCAGGCTGGTACAGGGTCTTCAGGCTGGCAGGCTGGTACAGGGTCTTCAGGCTGGCAGGCTGGTACAGGGTCTTCAGGCTGGTACAGGGTCTTCAGGCTGGCAGGCTGGTACAGGGTCTGCAGGCTGGTACAGGGTCTTCAGGCTGGTACAGGGTCTTCAGGCTGGCAGGCTAGCTCGAGAACTGCAGACTGGAAGGCTGGCTCGAAAACCGCAGGCTGGAAGGCTGGCTCAAGGACCGCAGGCTGGAAGGCTGGCTCAAGGACCGCAGGCTGGAAGGCTGGCTCAAGGACTGCAGGCTGGAAGGCTGGCTCAAGAACCGCAGGCTGGAAGGCTGGCTTGAGAACTGCAGGCTGGAAGGCTGGCTTGAGAACTGCAGGCTGGAAGGCTGGCTTGAGAACTGCAGGCTGGAAGGCTGGCTTGAGAACTGCAGGCTGGAAGGCTGGCTTGAAGGCTGGCTCTGGGACTGCAGGCTGGAAGGCTGGCTTGAGAACTGCAGACTGGAAGGCTGGTTCGAGAACTGCAGGCTGGAAGGCTGGCTCAAGGACTACAGGCTGGAAGGCTGGCTCAAGGACTGCAGGCTGGAAGGCTGGCTCAAGGACTGCAGGCTGGAAGGCTGGCTCAAGGACTGCAGGCTGGAAGGCTGGCTCAAGGACTGCAGGCTGGAAGGCTGGCTCAAGGACTGCAGGCTGGAAGGCTGGCTCTGAAACTGCGAGCTGGAAGGCTGGCTCTGAAACTGCAGGCTGGAAGGCTGGCTCTGAAACTGCAGGCTGGAAGGCTGGCTCTGAAACTGCAGGCTGGAAGGCTGGCTCTGAAACTGCAGGCTGGAAGGCGGGCTCTGAAACTGCAGGCTGGAAGGCGGGCTCTGAAACTGCAGGCTGGAAGGCGGGCTCTGAAACTGCAGGCTGGAAGGCGGGCTCTGAAACTGCAGGCTGGAAGGCGGGCTCAGGAACTGCAGGCTGGATTAGACTGGTGTGAAGGCAGGTTGGGTTACTGGCAGGATCGTGTGGGTTGGAAAGAATTTCCGTTTCTTCTTTGGTTTAACTGCTGGAGATCTGTAGGTGGCTGCAGGACTGTAGGTAGGAGGTGAGACATACTGACGAGAAGGGCTGGGATATGTCAAGGAAGAGGGAACAGTGGCCAGAGGAAAATCTTGTGGGGAAGCTGTAGGTAGTTGAGAAGAGACAGGTGGATTAAATGCAGGATAGGTACAGGGGGCAGAGATTGGATATTGGTATCTGGTGGGAAGCAGCGTATACCGAGCTGCGACTGGGGTTGCCATGGGTGACGGGAGAAAAGGCTTTTGAGCAGGTAGGTGTCTGATGGTAGAAGTGGTTTGTTGTGGGTTGGCTGGGATTGATTGTAACATATCAGACCATGCCGAGAGTATTGGTTGTACAAACTGTGGTCTTAAATTTCCCTGTTTAACAAAGGACTGACCAGACTTAATGCACTCAGCAATCACCTGTGGGGAACTGGCTGAGTAGTGCTCACAAAAATCAGCAGGATCATCTTCAAACAGCCATACTAGGGATATAACCTGATTTATGGTGAAAGGAGGGGTGAAATCATCATGGCCCTCAGGAATACAGGGCAGGGCCAGCTCAGTACAGATTTTAATTAGAGGCTGCACCTCCCCAAACAGTATATACCCCTGATCGACCAGGAGGTGAGCCGATCGGATCGCCACAAACAACTGATCCCTAGACCATCCTTCCAAAGCCTGACGGCAATAATCACCACTTTCAGTTGCCAGCAGAGAAAAATAAATAACCTCATCCGTGTTCATGTTTGCAAACAAACAGTTCCCCTGTGCAGTCACTTCTGATCAGGAATGGCCCTGGTATACTGTCACATATCAGGTAAGATCAGAACTATGTGAACTGCAACAAAGGGAACCCAAACGTGTGTAAGTGAAATATAATGATTTATTAAAGATAAGTGAAATAGTATAGATACAACCACCTCCAAACCACACAGTGCACAATAACCAATACCAAACAGAACCCACAAATAATAACAGTAACAGACAAGTATGTACAAGTAATGGGGAAACCAGAATCATAAACAGGGCCAGGCCAGGGTCATACACAGCAGGTAGGCAGATGGACAAAGGGGTATTCCAGAAGCATAAACGTTAGCCAGGCCAAGGTCATACACAGGGAGATCAGCAGATGGGGTAAGGAACACAGGACAGGGAGAGGACGGATGGATGGATCGGGACAGGGAGACAGGATCAAGCAGGGGGCAACCAGGCTGCAGAGCAGGGATCAGGACAGACACAACAGGTTCAGGTTCAGGTTACAGGAATCGAGGTTCAAGTAGACAGGCTACAGGTCAGGGCACAAGGACGATACCAGGGCCGTGTGTGTATACACCTGCCGGGTATTTATAGGAATGCTTGATTAGCTTCAGGTCACACCTGATCGGAGGGAGGGCAGTCTGCTCCACACTGCCAGGATCCATCCGCTGGTGGAAACCAGTACTGCATCCAAAAGATAATACAACACCAGCAGGGAAAGATTCTCCTGACAGTTACAAACTGCCAGGAGACACCTGCTGGTGGACCACAGTACTGCAAGATAAATAATAAATGCCACCAGCGGATGGAACCTTTCCTGACAGCGGGGCCAGCACTAGAAGGCATCTGTCGGCGGAGCTCATTCCGCCTTACAGGGAAGAGAATATGCCGGGTGCAGGAGGAGTGCACTCAGCATACCGCAGCCATCTCTGTACGGTCAGTGATTTTACCTGCGCGCCCGCTGACTTCATGTTGTACGCCGCCTCTCTCTCTCCCATCCCAGGTATCGGATCAGGCATCGGGAGCATTTGCGCGAGTACAAGTACTCGCGCAAATGCTCGGTATCGGTCCCGATACCGATACTAGTATCGGTATCGGGACAACCCTACTCTCAACCCTACCAAACTGACAAAATACAGAAATTAACTAAGGCTTCCCATGCTCTCTGATCATGAGAGACAGATCCGCATTGGTCATTAAAAACGACCGCGTGTAGGCTCCAGAGCATTTTTCCCGTCGAGAAAAATCGCCATTAAAAATTTAGAACATGCTCTATTTTTTTCTCGTTGTGAAAAACGGCCATGTGTACGCTTTAATGATGGGAAAAAAACGCGCATGCTCAGAATCAAGTATGAGACGGGAGCGCTCGTTCTGATAAAACTAGCGTTCGTAATGGAGATAGCACATTCATCACGCTGTAACGGACTGGAGAGCACGAGGCTGAAAATCGCGAATCATCTCTCACCAAACTTTACTAACACGAGGGTGGCGCCATCCGAATGGAACTTCCCCTTTATAGTGCCGTTGTACGTGTCGTCAAACGTGTTGTACGTCACCGCGCTTTGCTCGAGCATTTTTTTTCACGACAGTGTGTAGGCAAGGCAGGCTTGAGAATAATCACGTTGAGAAAAACGTCATTTTTTCAATGACATTAAAAACGGCCGTGTGTACGCAGCATTAAGGCCAACCACTATTTCCAAGGAAATAAAGCTGGTAAGCTCTTGTCTAACAACTAAAAACACTCCAACTGAAAAAATCTGTAGCATACCTTCTAAAACCAGGAAGCAATTCTAAACTATTTCACCCAAAAACATTGCCACATCCTTTCGGGACTTTTACCATGCCTTTTACAACCTTCAAAATGACCTCAACACTATACAAGCCAGTACCGACGCCATACAAAAATATTTTACCTCCCTCCATCTCCCAACCATAGATGAAGAAGCCTTAAGAAACTTAAACTCCCCTATGATTTTAACCGAAATCTCTAAAGTTATCAAATCCCTTCCCAACAATAAATCACTGGTAGCGAATGGATTATCATCAGAAAATTACAACACCCTTCAGAATATTCTGATCCCACACTTACAACATTTTATTCCATGAATCTGCTTAATGCCATTATTGTTACCCTGACAAAACCAGGGAAGGAGCCAACGAGCCCAGAACATTCCTTCCCTATCTTTCTCATAAACACAGATTTAAAGATTTTTGAAAAAATATGAGCAAACTGACTGACAGAAATCACCCCCTCTAATATGGACCAGGTTGGCTTTGTAAAAGCCTGCCTAGCCTCAGATGGCACTATGATGATTACCTTCCTCACGACAATGGAATCCAGGAGAAAGCCAGCAGCTTTTTAGCATTAGACGCTGAGAAGGCGTTTGATCGGGTCCATTGGTGGTACCTCAGAAAAACTCTCAATATCTTTGGCATACAAGGCCCCATATTCACAGCAAACTCAGCATTATACTCCTGCCCCTTGGCCCAAGTGTATACATCCAATTCCCTGTCAGACCCATTCAGGATAACTAACAGGACCAGACATGGTTGCCCAGAATCCATTCAACGAAACCCCCAGGTCCAAGGAACTAATATTGACTTTTAACACAAAATGTGGATTTCTGTGGATGTCCTCTTGACCCTAACAAACAATGCTCCTTCCCTGAGGGCGGTACAGGGTGAAATAGATAAATTTGGGATGACCTCATATTACAAAATAAACATAACCAAGTCATCTATTTTCACTATTTGTATTAGTAAACCAGCCATCACACTCCTAAAATGGGAGTTTCCTTACATCTGGGATAATAAAACAATCGACAATCTGGGCATTAAGAGAAAAAGAAACCCTGAACTGCCGCACTCTGTATAGACAGTTATTTATTCCAAAATAGCTATGAGTAAGTGTCAATTCGTGACGTGAAACGCGTTAGCCACCCTTCCCTGCATGCACACTATCTGCATTTGTTGTTTTGGATTTATGGATTTATTTTGAATTTGGATTTTTTACTTGAAATTTTGGAATAAATAACTGTCTATACAGAGTGCGGCAGTCCAGGGTTTCTTTTTCTCCCATGCATCAGTGCAGAGCCAGCACCTGTGTGAGTGACCGGGCAGAAGCAGCTATTTGGTGAATTCTTAAGCTTTTGAGCGGTACGTTTTTCCTTTAATCTGGGCATTAAACTAACATCTCCCGTATTCACACTATATGAAGCCAACTTCCCTAAACATCTACGAAACATCAAACAGGACCTCCTTAACTACAAAAAAAAATATAATGAGACATCATGGGTAGGCCACATTGCAGCATTCAAAATGCTATCTCTCCCTAAGATACTTTGCCTCTTCCACACTATCCCTATCGTGTCCCAGCTAATTTCATCTCCACTTCTTTGAACTCCACTTCTTGGAACTTCTTGGAACTCAGGCAAACCAAGAATAGCTTGCAACATCCTCTATAGACACAAACATCAAGGTGGGGTAAATTTACCTAATATCCAAGTATACCATAACTCCAAGTATACTTTATCAACTAAGAGCCTGGTTTGTACCCAGCCCCACTAAACATTGGGTCAGTATTGAGAAATCTATTTTACTAAACAGAGACTTACCCTCCCTTTTAATTGCAAGAGCCACACACCAGAAAGTATATATAGCTGATGCCGCAACAATCCAAGCATCCATAGAGGCCTGGACACCTACGCTCCAAAGGATACCCCACAATGGCTTTCCCAGGGCCATAAACATTGCTGTAACGGAATAGGAATATTTATTACCCTTATGCCGCGTACACACGACCGTTTTTAATGACGAGAATTTTTTTTTAAAATGGTCATTAAAAATGATCGTGTGTGGGCTTCAGAGCATTTTTCACAACGTGAAAAATGGCCATGAAAAAATTGGCACATGCTCTATTTTTTCTCGTCATTTTTCACCTTGTCATTTTTCTCGTCATGAAAAATGGCCGTTTGTAGGCTTTAACGATGTGAAAAAAATGTGCATGCTCAGAATCAAGTATGAGACGGGAGCGCTCGTTCTGGTAAAACTAGCGTTCATAATGGAGATAGCACATTTGTCACGCTGTAACGGACTGAAAAGCACGAGGCTGAAAAGCGCGAATCGTCTCTCAACAAACTTTAGTAACATGAAGGGTGGCACTATCCGAATGGAACTTTCCCTTCATAGTGCCGTCGTACGTGGTGTACGTCACCGCGCTTTACTCAAGCATTTTTTTCAACGATAGTGTGTAGACAAGGCAGGCTTGAGAAGAATCACGTCGAGAAAAACGTTGTTTTTTTCAATGACATTAAAAACGGTTGTGTGTACGCGGCATCATTCTCAGTTGGATCAGGAGGTCGTGGTCGTCTCGCAACACATTCCTCAAACACTACCACATTGACCCAGGAGCTCTGACAACTGTTTGGGAAAAGAACAAATTAGGCAGCATAGACATACAAAAAGAGCTGATATGAAATGGGTAGAGGTAGTGTCTCAGTCCCATGGTAGTATGCTCACAACAAAAAATATTTAGCCCTCTGGACTTTTAAAGAGTCACACCTCAAACAAAATATATAGAAAATATGAAAAATGCATTCACATATATTTTTAAAACCACATACAATATAACAACTTGTCTCCATGTTCAGTGAAGATGCTTTTTTTTTAAATAGTGATCTTTTGGTTTTAAGTTCTAGGATCTGTTTAAGAGAGTTCCTACATTGTATAAGCTCATCTCCTGTTTTGGCGGAGAGGGATTGTTTATGTTGCATTTCTAGTCTAGCTATTTTATTGGATAGTGCTGTGATTTCTCCTTCTCTTTTTTTCCCTTGCACCCCATTTTATCAGTTCACCTCTGATAACACTTTTGTGTGCCTCCCAGTTGTTTAAGGGAGTGGTTTCAGAATCTGTATTAATCTCAAAGTAGTTTATAATAGAGTCCTGTATGTCAGTTTGTATTGTTTGGTCCGTTAACAATGCTGCATTATGTGTCCAGTTGAAAACAGTAGATTTAGGTGATTGAAGTTTCCGAGTTATGGAGGTGGGTGCGTGGTCTGATACTGAGATTATACCTATTTTAGCTTTGGTTATGTTTTTCAAGTCTCTCTGGGTTATGAAGGTTAAATCTAATCTTGAGTATCTCTTGTGGGGTAATGAGTAAATGGTATAATCCTTATCTGATGGGTGTGTGGTTCTCCACGTGTCTACCAGAGATAAGGATTGTAGGAGTTTTTTAATACGTTTTAATATTTTGTAGTCTACATTGGTGTGTCCTGTTGAGGTGTTTTGCATGGGGTTTAGTGGAATGTTAAAAGCTCCGCCGAGGAGAATGCAGCCAGAGGCAAACCATTAAAGTTTACTAATTATTTTTTGACAGAATGTTATATGAGCCTTATTTGGGAAGTAAACGTTAGCTAAGGTTACTGGGGTACCATCCCAGGTGCCTTTTAGGAATATATAACGGCCTTCGGGATCGATCAGTTGTTGTGTAAGAATGAAAGGGGAATTTTTGCTAATTAAGATTGTGACCCCTTTGGTTTTCTCTGTAGGGTTGGTGGTGTGAAAGACATTTGTGAAGAAGTTGTTTGTAAGACGGGGATGTTTTGGGCTCTGAAATGTGTTTTCTGAAGAAAAAAAATATTTGTGGTTTACTTTTTTCAACTCTATTAGGATTTTAGTCCTTTTTTTCAGGAATATTAAGACTATTCACATTATGTGATATAAGGCTTGGTGATTTTCCTACTAGAGAGTGGACCATTTAAAAAAAAAGGGGGGGGGTGTGGGGGTGGGGGTGGTGGTAGAAGGGTGGTAGAGTAGTGGGGGGGGGGGGGAGGAAAATATTTGTCCTGGTGGAACTGAGTTTGTGTTTCTACTAGGTATAACAGAAGAGGATACCCAAAGGTTCTTAATGTAGCTATCAAGTACTGTTGTTCTGAAACAATAAGACATGTTATTCTGGGGGGTAGGTGGGAGGAGGACTGGTGAGTGGGTTGTTGTTGAAAGTTTATGAGGTTTATCTCTCCAGAGAACTCGTCTCCTGAGTGTACCTGAGATATGATGTGTCTTAGTAGTCAGTAGGATAACTGTGACCCTTGTAAGATTAGGGGTTATCAGCTCTCGTAGTAGATGTGTTTTTCCAGTGATTCAAGCCAGTCAGGAACTCTATTTAAGGGCATGGTAGCCCACTTTTATTTAAAGGCACAAAAAGTTCACAAATACATCAGTTGCTCCCGCAGGGGGTTCCACCATTACTGTGTCTTGCATACTCAACAGTTTACCTCCTGGCTTCCCCTCTTGCGATCTGGCTGTTCAGGCCTTTAGCCTAGGCCTTAGGTCTGCTCCTCAGAACAAACAGTTTCCAAGAGATAAGCTCACTTCTCGCTTACTCCTGGTCAGCACCTGGTTGCTTACTTCACCAATGACATCTGCCTCCTGCAGACATGCATACTCTGGCTGCACCAATGCAGCGCCTGACTCCTCTCCAAGGGATGGGAGTCCACCTGACTCCCATACACAGACTTCCTGTCTGTTGGGTGGAGCCCTGATCCATAGTCATGTCAGAACTAAATAGCCCAAGACACAGCTGTTCAATCAGCATGTCTTTCTTTACCAAATCAGGCGTAAACCAACACTCTTTAAGGACGTACAGGGTCTCACCATCACACATCCTCCCCCCCTGTTTCGAACTGGAGGGAGGAACACACAAACCCGTCACCATAAATGGGACACTTCTGTGCCAGCCAATGGCTGCGTAGGCCCATTTCTTTTTCCGGGTATGTGTCCACTAGCACCTCACTTTGATGCCTCTGTACCACCTATCAGTAGCAGGAGTCCTAATCTGCCCAACCTTTTCTCTAAAGGGGCACTCCACCCACACCTTCTTCCGGGTGTGCTTCCACCAGCACTTCTTCCTGAACCGTGGGCTCCCGCTAATCTCTCTATCCCTTCTACCTTCTGGCCTCAGGATCCTCCTTTTTTCTCCCACAGACCTACTCTCCCGCGACTGTTGGGGACCCACTTCTATAAAATCTGTCAGGGACTGGCCACTCTCACTACCTGACGGAACAATTATCAACAACATTTGTTTCTCAGGTTCACTAACCCCTGTGTGGTTACCCTTGGCAACCAAACCATCTAGGATCAACACTATATCCTTCCGTTTAACCTCAATATTATCATTGGGACTTCTTGTCCCCTTGTTTGCTAGGACAGTATCTATGGAGGGACCACCTACCGGCAAGCAGTTACTCCCTATGGGACAGTCCTGCAGTTTCACATCGCCCCCTGTTGTCCAACACTCCAATAGCAATTGTCCTACCAACGCACATTTTTCCACATCAATCTCTTTAACCATTTCTGTGTCCATTGGTACCTCAACCAATAGCTCAGAGTTGTCTGACAGTGCTCTACAGTGCCTTTCATACACTTTTCCATAACAGTTACCATCACTGTTATTTCCTCTCAAAGTGTCTCCGGTTACCTCAAACTGCACCTCTCTGCGAGTGATAGACTGAATTCCCACTACTGCCATGTCTGTTCCGGGCCCTTCCTTTACATGAGGTGTAGCGGGTGAGATAGTATGCGTGCCACGTACCAACCACCGCTCAGCCGCACCTCGGACCGCACCAGCAGAAATGCACCCCATCACACCAGCATACAGAGAGACTTCCTCTATGTCTATTATCTCTAATTTCTCCAACAATTCCCCTGAGTGCCTTCCGCACATAACCGCCGCTGGAAGCACTCTCGAAGAGAACTGCGAAACAACTTTCCACAAAAGTAACCAACAGTGCAGCAACCAATTTTCATCAACATTGCCTAACAACACATGTATCACCTGTGTCCGATTGGTACTACGCAGTACCATGTCGCCCTTCTGCTGTGGATACATGCAGGTGTACATTGGAAAGATTTTCACCAATTCCCACAATATCTCAGTTATTTCTAGACATGCTGCATCCAAACACAGAACTGTAGGAACTTTTCCTTTACCAACGATGTGGAGGGGCTCATTTGCTAAGGCGTGAGAGGCCGAGACACTTAAAGAGACCTCGCATGTGTCACACTCATCCTCTCACTTTCAGCAACACTGAGCCCTTCCAAATCGCTATCCATTACCTCATCAACCTGACGTTCAACATTACTCATCTCTTTTACTATGGACAAAACCTCTGCCATGTATGCGCCCTTTTCAGATCCTTCCAACTGGAGAGGGTTAATTTCCGCAAAAGCCCATGCACCGTGTCTACCGGCCCTGCAGCCTCTCCATTTAGCATAGCAGAAATTGTGTCCACTCCACTGTTACCCACTGAGCCTTCCTTGTTTAAATGCCCTTGTGGCAAAACATTTTTAAATACAACAGGCTGCAATAACATAACTTCACCACTTTGCTCGGGTGGCGCTTCACTAAACCCATGAGGACTGTCAGCAGTGACAGACCGTAGCAACTCATTATCACTACAAGCAATTTCAAACATTTGAGTTTTATAATTTTTCTCATCACCAAGGTCAAATACCCTCTTATCTATCAGAGCGGCACCACAGTTGTCCCAGGCAACCTCTGGCTCCAACACACAGAGCTCCCTGGAGGTTTCCAAGGACACCTCTGCAGCCTTCGATACTGTTGCCAAGGGGAATCGCATATCTGGCTTAGCGATCACCCCTACCTCATTAAGCATCACATTACCATAAGCACATGTATCATCAGCATTCATAAACATAGCAGTTTTATAAACTCTATCAAATTGTCCTTTGTCAAAATGCATGGCACCCTGCGTGCCACTCAGCACACCACCCTTCCTCTTCAAAGGAATTATTTTGCCCACTAGGGCGTCTTCACAGTTGTCCTGGGAAACCACTTGCCTCATCACTGCAGGCTCCTTGGTGGTTTCCCCTGGCAACTGCACAGCACTTGTCACTGTCACTAGGGAACATGGCATACCAACTGCTTTGATCCCCCCTAGTACATCTCTCTCAGCACTCTGCTGGATTACCTTAGGTGTACCCAGAGTCCATATGTCCTTTTCAATTTTTGACATCGCTGCAAGCAGGGTTTTAACCTGTGTCTCCCCACTGATCTGGGTAGCACACTGCAGCAAGTTCATTTTTACACCTTCAGTGGATCTCCGCTCTGGGATTACTTCCACTTCAGTGTGAGCAACCACACAGTCAGTCTTTCCCATGATTTTAACAGGAACAGTCTTACCATTCTCTATAGCAGGGGTCGAAGGCTTCAGTTGAGGGCATTGTCCCTTCTTTGCCATGCTCTCACAAGATGACGCCCCCTCCTGGACACAGGGTAACATTACATCCCTCTTGGATTTTCCAACATCTCCTGCAGGCAAAGCATTAAGCCCAACAACACAATCAGCAGCTGTATTCCACAAGCTTGGACAAGAAAAGATCCCGTGGCAGAGCTGAACACATTCCAAGCATGGCACTTGGCGACTTTCTCCTGTTACTAAGGGAGACAACACTCTCCCAACATGCAGACTTTTACTGATATCTCTATGAGGATGGTGGCATACCTCCTCTTTGTAGCTCCTCCTTTCTGAAAACATACTTTCTCCGGTTGCTATGGGAGACCACATTCTCCCCGCTGATCTTTTCCAGCGCTCTCTAGATTGGATTGCTCCTAGGAAATTGTCGTATTCATCTCGGTTACTATACATCCCACGGTACACCTCCTGGTACTCCTCCAACAGAAAAGGTTGCACCAACTCAACCCAGCGATTTCTGGGCCATCCTCTGTAGGAAGCAATCAACGCAAAGTCATCCAAAAAATCTTCAACACTTTCCGAAGGTAACATAGGCCGTACGAAGACAGCTGTACAGATTTCTGCTTTGTTGCCACGGGCAACCGCACCCATCTGCTCACTCTTTACACTCAGAGCAGACTTCTCATACCTTTGCTTTGGTGAAGCCTGGGACAAAGGGCATTTAGAAACTTCATGCCCCACTCACTGCACCGCAAACAGCGCACTTGGTTCTTAACCCTTTGCACATTATTTGCTGGCCAGCTTGCACCAGCGTTGCTTGGGGCAACAGCATGCACTTCCCCTTTTACTTGGTTCAGTGCGGCCAAGTGCATCTTGCACCAGTCTGGGGCTTGTTCTGTCAGTAACAACCCTTCCAGCCACAAAGTTCTGTCTCTCATCTCATTTGATCGCCCCATCTCTGCAATCAGGCCAAAACGTTTTTTTAACACAGTTCCTTTTAACACAGGAAAATTTTGAAGTACTGTCTCCAAGACTTGCAAACAGCACACTTTCACATGCAGACTTCACTCTCTGCTTGAGCTCACTTCCACAGGCACATCACCTGTATACAACACAGTCCATTAATTGAACTCCTGTGCAATGCAGTTCGCCTGGCTGTCCCCCTGGCTGTCCCACACAGTTAACAGCAGTTCACCGCAGTATTGCTGCAAAACACACAGTTACTTTTTACTCACTGTTTTGGTATGCGAGGATCTGGAACTCTTCCAAAAACTGCCCGAAGCAATACCTCCACCATATGTAAGATTAGGGGTTATCAGCTCTCGTAGTAGATGTGTTTTTCCAGTGATTCAAGCCAGTCAGGAACTCTATTTAAGGGCATGGTAGCCCACTTTTATTTAAAAGCACAAAGTTCACAAATACATCAGTTGCCCTCGCAGGGGGGTTCCACCATTACTGTGTCTTGCATACTCAACAGTTTACCTCCTGGCTTCCCCTCTTGTGATCTGGCTGTTCAGGCCTTTAGCCTAGGCCTTAGGTCTGCTCCTCAGAACAAACAGTTTCCAAGAGATAAGCTCACTCCTCGCTTACTCCCGGTCAGCACCTGGTTGCTTACTTCACCAATGACATCTGCCTCCTGCAGACATGCATACTCTGGCTGCACCCATGCAGCGCCTGACTCCTCTCCAAGGGATGGGAGTCCACCTGACTCCCATACACAGACTTCCTGTCTGTTGGGTGGAGCCCTGATCCATAGTCATGTCAGAACTAAATAGCCCAAGACACAGCTGTTCAATCAGCATGTCTTTCTTTACCAAATCTGGCGTAAACCAACACTCTTTAAGGACGTACAGGGTCTCACCATCACACCCTGCTATCTTATCTTAAAATCTTTAAAAAATTGCTTATCTATGTGTAAACGTTAATTGTTGCATTTAGAACAAAATGGTAACAGACATAAACTTCAAAGCAAAACTTAAACATTTTAGTCTCCAAGAAGACCAACACTCATTGTCCGCCTGTTTTTTGGTAGGATTGTCAGAACATCTTCGTTAAAGAACATTTGACTGAGCGTGGGTCTGCGTTAGAGATGATCTTTTCTGTGTAGATAAAGTGACCAATGTCTACACCAACTTTGGTTATTTCTTTTTCTGAATCAAATAATATTATTCATTAAACAAGTATTTTGATTTGAGTTTAATTATTGCTACATTCTGAGTTATCAAGCAGGTGATCTTTGTTGAACAGAGATGTGTGCAGTGTATCTGGTCCCAGTTCTTGTATAGTGAGGTCAAGGAGTTCTCTATTTCTTTGGTTCTTGTTTGGTTGGGACTTATGGTGTATGAGTGCTGCCCTTGAATTGCTTTAAGGTTAATTGTTTATTTGTCAGGTGCGTTGACATTCAAGGGGTTTTGGGTTAGGATTAAGTGGGCTCTAAGGAATCCCTTTTCTTATGAGGAGCTTGATAGATATGCCTCTTGTGTGATTTGTAGAGTGATTGTGGTAAGTTATGGCACGATTCCAGTAGATGGTGTAAGTGTCACTTTTGCTTACCTAATGCTGGTGTGTCCTCTAGTGGGTTACCTCAAATTAAGTTGTCCCTTGGGTTTGAGTTGTCCTTTTCGTATCTGGTGAAGTGAGGAGGTGTTGCAGGAGGTCCTTTGTGTTTGTCGACTTGGATATGCAAAACTGAACTAAATGTTAGTATTTGAGAAAAGTATTAAGTAAAGAACAAAAGAACCTTAAACTTGTTTGTGCTCTACATTTTTCAAGTTAACGTAGGTAAAATTACAGTACTTGTAAGATAACAGTTAACCATAAAATTTTAAAGGTAAGGGTGCCATCTAGTAGGCAAATATTTTAATGACATCTTTTCCAGCATGTAAAAGTTATGCCTCGTACACATGACCGGTTTTCCCGGCAGGAAAAAAAACAACGCTTTTCCCGTCGGGATTCTTCTCAAGCCTGCCTTGCATACACATGGGCACACAAAAGACCACTGAACTTTTGACTGCCAAGAACGCGGTGACGTCAAAGACTACGACGAGCCAACAAAATGACGTTCTATGCTTCCGCGCATGCGTCAAATTGTTTACGAGCATGCACTGGTTTTTTTCCCCTCAGGAAAGGATACACACAACGGTTTTCACGACGGGAAAAAGAACAAGTTCTCTTTTTCTTTCCCCGCAGTTTTCTCCTCTGGAAAACTGCGATGGAGCATACACACGGCCGGTTTTCCTGGCCAAAAGCTGTCATGGCAGTTTTCCAGATGGGAGTCCGGGTGTTTTATCCTTGTTCCTTTATTCTGGATTTTTTAGCAGCTGGGGAGTTGTAGTTGCTTTGGTTCGCATTTCTGCCTTGCTTTCCTGGTTGGAAAGGAGATTTTGCAGGGGGGGGGGTCCAAGAATAGAGGGTATGTTGTTAATGGCTGGTGCTAGGCAGAATTCTGCATACCAATCTGGCAGTTCGACTGGAGCAATCTGAAGGTTTTTACAGAAGTTGATTTAGGTCATTAAGAACATCAAGAATACTTAGTATGTGTTGTTTGCCATTAAAGGAAGCTTGCAATGTGAAGGGAAACTTCCATCTATAAGTAATGCCTTTTTCTTTTAAGACTTCTAATAGGGGTTTCAGAGCTCTTCTGTTTTTCAGTGTGATGGGAGAAAAATCTTGAAAGGGCTGGATATTTTCTCCATTAATGTGACCATTTCATTTAATCTTGCCTTTGGAGGATCTCTTCCTTAAGGCAGAAGTTAGGAAGGCAGCAAATAATGTCTCTTGGATGAGCATTATCTGGGGCTCTAGGTCTGAGGGCTCTGTGAGCTCTGTCATATTCTATTGAAGATTCAGCAGGTCTTTCTATGAGACTGTTAAAGATGGAGGTTATGGGGCGTGGCCAGGCAGCGGATGTAGCCGGACGCACCTTTAGTGAGCTCCGCCGAAACTCCGCTAAATTAGCCTAAGGAACCATGTAATATTGCTCCAAACTCGGCACAACAGCTGTCGGAAGGTCCCCGGTATACGATCATACCTTTGCCCATTCGATACCTCCCCGATGTCCTCCGCAAAAAGACAGAACTCGTCCAGACCTGCGGACCTCATGGTCCAAAATGGCGCCCTGGCTCAACGTACAGCTAAGGAAAGGCACAGGGAGATGGCTGAAAAGCTGTTCTCCATATCGCTCTCCACTGATCCCGCTGCATCTTCCAGCACCCCAGAGGACTCATCCGGAGGAGTGTCTGAAGCCGATGTCAAAGTGCCCCTGGAAGACACCGCCAGCTCGGGCTTCGCATGGGATGCAGTGAGTACCCGGGGGAGGTTTCTGCTAGGCCCCATGTCCCCACAAGCCCTAATGCTGATGGCGAACCCACACTGCAGGACATTTTCACGGCAGTAACCTCCTGCAACCTCTCTATAGCAGCTCTCACTACAGAGATAAAAGGGGTAAAAACTGAAATTACTTTTCTGAGACAAGATACCCAGAAGTTGAGGGAGAGGACATCTGCTCTGGAGGGGAGAGTCAGTTCTATAGAGGACGACATGGCGCCCATGCAGAGGGATCTCACATATAATAACCACCTCATCGCACAGCATTCCTCCCATTTGGAAGATTTAGAAAATAGGATGAGAAGAAATAATGTGAGAGCTATTGGATTGCCGGAAAGAATAGAAGGAAAGAATCCTGTGGAGTTTATTGAGAAATGGCTGATTACTGCTTCGGGCAAAGAAGTGTTTTGTCCCATGTTCTCGGTGGAACGAGCGCATTGGGTCCCCGCTAGGCCTCCGCAGCCGGGAGCTCCGCCACGACCTTTCCTGTTTAAACTCCTTAACTATAAGTATAGAGACGCAATCCTGTACAACGCTAGAATAAGACTGATAACACTAAAGTTTCCAGGTTCTCAGACTTTTCTGCTGAGTTGCAGAAACAGCGGGCCAAATTTATGGATGTTAAACGCCGCTTCAGGGACCTTGACTTGAAATATGCAATGCTGTACCCAGCCCACCTACGAGTCGAGGTGCTGGGCTCGGTACAATTTTTTGATTCACCATCTGCGGCGGCACGATGGCTGGACCGAGAGGAGCAATTGATTCTGGAGGCTCGCAATAGGCATCCTGCCCCACCATAAATTGTATCGTATCACCTTTACTCGTCCCATACCTTATTTGCACTTTTATGTACCAAGGCGGAGAGAGCTATCGTTGTACAGAACATTATTTACCATCAAGGCTTTTTTGTTCTAGCTGTTGAGAAGTTTATTAAGACACTAAAGTGCGCTTCCACTGTTGCCCCCAGGATGGTCTGGTACAGGCCTCACACCGACATTTGGCAAGATAGTTTGGCTTTTTTGGCCGGTTTTCTTATGTTCAAGTTTTGTGAAACTTCCACCATGACCTCTTTATTATTTTCATTATTTTTACTTTTTGTGACCCCTACCTCCCACAAGACTACTACTTACTTATCTGCACCGCATGTTTGCCCATTGGGATTGAGGACCCCTCTACTTCCTTCTCTCTGTATATGCTGGCCTATGTTTCTCCTTGTATACTGTTCTGCATACCCGACGTCTACTCCTACCGCACGTATAAATCTTTGTCCTGTCTCCATTGTTATAGCATTGCAATGTCTAAGCTAACTAGATTTTTGTCCTGGAATGTCCGGGGTTTGAATAACCCTGTCAAATGCTTGGCCGTGCTTCGCACGATCAGGAGTTTGGACGCGGATGTGATCTGCCTGCAGGAGACTCATCTCCCCCCGACACCCACTCCTCAATTTGCACTACAACAGTTTTGTCATCAATACCATGCTACTTATTCGGTATATTCGAGGGGAATGAGTATCCTGATAAGACAGGGCACACAGTCTTCATTTCTAGATGCTAAAATTGATCCAGAGGGTCGTTATATATTTCTTCTGTGCTCCCTTTATGGGACAAAATGTGTACTGGCAGGGCTATACATTCCTCCTCCCTTCTCGGCCGGCCTCATTAAAAATTTAGCTGACTTTATGTCCCGCTTCCTGGGCATACCGGTCCTAGTCCTTGGAGACTTTAACAATTATCTTGATTATAAAAAGGACAAGCTCAGATCCAGCACAGGTGCAGTGCCACTGAGGGGGCAGGGACCTACCCCTTTTGCTCGCCGTCTACTGGAGATGGGCCTTACTGATGTTTGGAGAATGCATAACCCAGAAGCCAGAGTGTATTCTTGTCGATCAGCCTCGGTAGGGGGTCTATCTAGAATTGACTTAGTATTGGGTACTGACCTTCTGCTGCCAAGGGTTGACTCCTCACAGTACCATCCTAGGCAGGTCTCAGTCCACTCCCCCGCTCTCCATAGATCTGAGGATGGGGGCGTTTAGAGGTAATAGAGTATGGAAAATCAACCCAATCTGGCTGTCCCTTCTACCGGACCCTGATCCAATTCCAGTACTTCTGACAGATTTTTTTAAACACAATATAGGCTCCACGGATATAGGCACGGTCTGGGAAACAGCTAGAGCATATTGACGTGGTCAATTTAATACAGTCATATCTCAGATTAAGACTAGCACTAAGGAGTGGGAAATGCTAGTCCTGGCAGAGGCACAACGCTCGGAGGCAGATTATGTAGCTGATCCCAATGATAGTACCAAAAAGGACATGGTTGGCCTCCCAGGCTATGCTCAAACATTTGTCATTACAATTAGCAGAGAACAAAAACAATTATTTTTACAGCAGAAACACTTTGAAGAGGGAGAGAATACAGGCCATATGTTGGCATTGCTGGCCAAATCACAACAACCTCCCTCGCATATAGTGGCGGTGAAGGATGCACAGGGTACACCATGTTACTCCACCCAGTCCATCATAGATAGTTTTACAAACTTTTTCCAAGATGTTTATACATCCAAAGTCCAACCCTCCCCAGAGGACCTCTATTCCTTTTTTAGATAGATACCCCATGCCTTGCTTATCTACCTCAGATGCAACCCTACTTAATGCCTCATTAACTGAGGATGAGCTTCTAGAAGCTCTAGCGCATGCCCAGAATGGGCGAGCGCCGGGGGCCGACGGCCTGCCGTCTAGGGTGTATAAATGCTACACTGAGCAATTGATTCCAACCCTTTTAAAGGTTTACAATAAGGTGTTTGACAATGGAATACTTCCTTCCTCCATGAACGAGGCACTTATAGTAGTATTATTGAAACCTGGAAAAGACGCCGGATTCATACAGACCCAATTCCCTACTCACATTTGACTTTAAGTTGCTGGCCAGGGTGCTGGCTAACAGATTGGCCAAGTGCATTCACCACGTGATACATAAAGACCAATCTGGCTTCATTCCGATGAGATCCACCTCCCAAAACTTACGCAGACTGTTTTTCAACTTACAATTGCCTGTTGACAATCCTGGTAATAGGGCCATCTTCTCTTTGGACGCAGCCAAAGCATTTGATAGCGTTGAATGGCCCTATTTATGGGAGGTGCTGAACAGATTTGGGGTGGGCCCTTCTTTCCTAAAATGGGTTCAACTGTTAAATAGTTCCCCCTCAGTGAGAATGCGCATTAATGGAGATATATCGGACTCCTTCAGGCTTTTCAGGGGCACACGGCAGGGGTTCGCCCTGGCTTTGGAACCCCTAGCCATACATATCAGAGCCTTGCAGGACATCATAGGATTTCTTAGAGGGCCTAGGCAGGATGTGGTCTCTTTATATGCAGATGACACATTGATTTACCTGGGGGATACCGACAGCTCTTTGAGGAACGTGATGCGTTTGATCGCAGACTTTGGAGGGCTGTCGGGTTTCAGTATTAATTGGAACAAGTCGGTGCTTATGCCCTTAGATCCCTTGATGCGCCCCTTGCCTGACTGTGCTAAAGACATACTCATAGTCGAGGAGTTTCGATACCTGGGTATACAGGTGACCCTAGACCCAACTCAATACCTGCCACTGAATCTGGTTCCGTTGCTCTGCTAATTCCGGGTGAAATGCTTGGCATGGACAAAGTTACCTCTTTCAGTTACGTGGAGGACGAATTTGATTAAAATGGTATGGGCCCCACAACTTCTACATATTCCACAATGCTCCCATATGGATACCACACAAATGGTTTGTTCAAATAGATGCTCAGTTCAGGGACTTAATATGGGGAAATAAGTCAGCATGGATTAGTCTTTTCCTCATTACATTTAGCTAAAGATCAGGGCGGCATGGCAGTACCGCATGCCCGATACTACTTTGTGGCATCCCAACTCCAGCACCTTGGTAACTGGGGGGGGGGGGAGGATGCGAACGACCCCATTAGGTCATTGTTGGTACCCTGTGACTCTGAGCTCTGCGCTCTATCTCACTTGGAGGCAGGGTTTACACATCTCATACACTCTCCCCACTATAATCTTATTGAACACCCTGTGGAAATACACTAGATCTATCCTAAAAATTAGGGGTGTGTGTTCATTCACTCCCATATGGAAGAATAAATACTATAAGGAACTCCTCAAACTTAGGGATTTTCGCTCCTGGGGGGAGGCAGGTGTTCACTATATTACTCAGCTGTTCAGTGGTGCGATTTTTAAATCATTTACAGATCTCAGAGAAGAGTTCTCTCTCCCTAGGAAACAATTTTATAGATATCTACAACTGAGGCACGCTGTTCAGGGCGAGCATAGAATATCCTCACTTGTGCCGATAGCACATCCTCTAATGACCGACGTGCTGTTGACAGAAGATAAGAAAGGTATGATATTGAGGATATATGCTAGACTACTTTACTCTATGCACGATGCATCTACACTTCCCTGAAGAAGGGGGTGGGAAAAAGATTTGGGCCCTATAGACGGGGAAACCTGGGAACTGTGTCTTACTTCTGCCCCACTGGTGTCAGTCTCTGCATCCCATAGGCTATCACAGTAGTGTATTTAGGGTTTGTGCTGCCCTAGGCCTGACTAAACTCGAGTACCCCCTAATTTAAATATGACCCATCCCTTTCTGTCAAGGCCAACCCCCTTGCTGTTTAAGACCCGCCCTTAAATTTTCAAGTGGGGACAATAGTTCTAAGGGCCTGGGGGGGGAATGAATTCCCTTAATTTGCATAGATTTCCTCTCACTTCCTGTTTGGCTATGGGGCAGGAAGTGAAGGGAAATCTCTGCAATGGGACAGGGATAGTAAAAAATAAACTGACAGGGGCTACAACCCTCCCTTACTCTATCCAAAATGAAAATAAATAAATAAAGTGTTGCCTATAGTTCTACTTTAAGCACAAATTTCTGATAATTTTATGGAGAGGACTAAGAAGATATAACCATGCCAATGGTGCAGCAGAAAACATATAGCACAGTGAGAAATGTTTGTGGTCCAGAATGATAGGACAGTCAAAATTAGAAGCAGTGCCCCCCCTCCCCCACAGTGGCAGAATGCTGGCCACCCGCATACCAGAAGGAGTGCGGCTGCTTTATGGGGGCTCTAGACTAGTTTGCCTCTCAGCCCAGTTCGCCCCATAAGACTGGTGCTACACTAACAGTGTAGAGAAAGCCGACGGGGACTCTTTCCGTGCTGCCCCCCTGCAAAGTTCTGCCCAAGGCCTGGGCCTTGTTGGCCTAGGCCAGGATACAGCATTGGGCTATTGCATCTATTTTTACTTCATAGAGTGTACAGGACCCCAACCCGCTTACATAAATGGGGATTTAGAGATACTCCACTCTGCCCAAAATGCTGCATACATGATGGGGACCTAATGCATATGATGTGGAAATGCCCAAAACTTTTTCGGTATTGGCAATAGACATGTGCACACTGAAATATTTTGTTTAGGAATTTTGTTTTTGTCCGAAAAATACATTTATTTAGTTACTCCCGAAATTCGTTTTTATTCATTTCGTTTTTCGGTAAAAAATGCATTCGTCCGAAAATCCGAAATAATTAAGGTTGAATCTGTCATTGAAGGCTCATGGGGTCTGTCGAATGTTCTGAAGCCTCGTACACGCGGCCGAGTTTCTCGTCGTTAAAAACACGTTGTTTTTTTCAACGAGATTCTTGTTAACCCTGACGAGTTTCTCGTCAAGATTTCCATGCGTACACACTGACAATTCCAAATTTCCTCGTTGTTCAGCGCGGTCACGTCCAGCACGTACGACGGCAGTATAAAGGGGAAGATCGATTTCCCTGGCGCCACCCCTTGGGCTGCTTTTGCTGATCTCGTGTTACCGCGTGTGAAGTAGAAGTTTGGGAAGAGACGATTCGCGCTTTTCAGTCTTCGTGCTTTTCAGTTCGTTTTCTGCGGTTCAGTTTGTGCTTGTGGGTTCGTATCTTGTCTTTCAGGGCGTGTAGGCAGGTCGTATCTGTTTTGCAGTGCGTTCTTGCCCGTTTGTTTCTGATTTTCAGTTCGTTCTTCATAGGCCTTGCTGTTCTAAAGTGCGTTCTGTTCTGTACGTTCTGATCAGACGACCGTTTCCTAGCCATGCAGCGGGTACGTTCTTGTCGTCGAGTTCGTTCGTGCTGTGCGGGCGCTTGGTGTTGGGCTGCTTGTTTTGGACCAAGACCAGTCCATGAACGGGGTGAGGAGGAGTTCATGGACCAAGAATTGGTTGCTCCAGCGGGACCAATTCTGCCATATGCCTCTGCTGCGGGAGATCGTCGAGAATAATCCTGAGGACTACAGGAATTTTCTGCGGATGTCTGACCCCGTTTTTCAGCATCTTTTGGCTTTGGTGTCCCCCTATATTACCAGGCAGGACACCGTTATGCGGGAAGCCATCAGTGCTGAGCAGAGGCTCATCACCACGTTACGTTACCTGGCGACAGGGAGAAGTCTTCAGGACTTGAAGTTCACGACAGGCATCTCCCCCCAGGCTCTGGGCCTCATAATCCCAGACACCTGTTCTGCCATTATCCAAGTCCTGCAGGAGGACTATATTAGGGTAAGTTTTCTCCATTAACATCACATTTTATGTATTTCATGTATGCTAATGTATTGTATTTCTTTCATCCTTCCCTAATTACCATGATTGTAATATGCTGAGAATGTCCCTTTTGTCCTCATGCATGCTGGAAGCTTTTAAATGCCCCTTTTTTCTCCTCCATGCATATTTCCCTTTACTAACCTCTCCAGCAGTGGCGACTGCTGCTCCAAATGTTTGGGGGGCCACCCCCAAATTAGATATATAAACTTCCTCCTTTTTTGCGACTGTGCCTATTAAACGCCACCAGTTGCCTCCAATGCAGCCATTTTGTCCCCTCCAATGCAGCCATTTTGTCCCCTCCAATGCAGCCATTTTGTCCCCTCCAATGCAGCCATTTTGTCCCCTCCAATGCAGCCATTTTGCCCCTTCCAATGCAGCCAATTTGTCCCCTCCAATGCAGCCAGTTCCCCCCCAGCCCTGCACTTACCTTCTTCTGGTCAGCGCCATCCTTCTTCTGTCCTTGATGTCTTTTCCTGCCCTCGATGTTGCATCAGCCAATCATGTTACCGTTAAACAGACTTGGTGAACATGATTGCCAGAGCAGCCTGTCAGTGTTTACCCAAGGAATGCCCCCCCCCTGCGTCCCCTATTTAACTTTTATCAAGCCAATTACATCCCTCAGGCTGTAATCGCCAAGCCTATTTGCCCCCATAAATGCCGCAGTTATTCATATGGCCGTCGCTCAACAGGGGGCCATCCACCTGAATAGTGGGCGGCATTGACAATACATAGGTTAATGCAAGGCATGAACCTATGTATTGTTCTGAGTGACGGGCGCAGGAGAGAGGGGGCAGTGCTCCAGCGCCCACTCTGGACGCACCGCCACTGCAATGCTATCCTGTGGCCAAACACATCTCCCCCCCCCAAATTTGTTTAGAATGGACCATCAGAGGGGGTGATGAATATGAAACTTGAGCCTTCCATTATACTTAGTCAAAACACCTTAAACTGAGATTTTGATTGATGTTGGCCTCGAATGTATTTTCTTATAATCTGCTTGCAATGTTATGTTTTAAATTTCTAATTTATTTTCATCTTGTTTGACTCCCCAGCTTCCTTCCACGCCACAGGAATGGCAGACTGTGGCATCGGAGTTTGCAACACGGTGGGACTTCCCCAACTGCGGTGGAGCCATTGACGGGAAGCACGTCCGCATCGTGCCGCCACCCCGTTCTGGGTCCTACTACTACAATTACAAGGGGTTTCATAGCATTGTGCTGATGGCGGTGGTGTCAGCACGGTATGAATTCCTCTATGTGGATGTAGGGAAGAATGGCCAGATGTCCGATGGGGGATCCTTCATCCAGACGGAGTTTGCCCTCCGTCTCCAGAGTGACGACCTTGCATTGCCACCGGATGCAGGGAATGTTGAAGGACTCCCCTTTGTTTTTTTGGCTGATGAAGCCTTCGGACTCGGACCGCACATCATGAGGCCATTTCCACAGAGGACCCTGACCCCAGAGAAGAGGGTGTTCAATTACCGGCTGGCCAGGGGCCGAAGAGTCATTGAAAATGCCTTCGGGATAATGGCCAGCCGGTTCCACCTTTTTATGACTCCAATCCACTTGGCGGAGTACAAGATAAACAATGTCGTTTTATGCTGCTGTGTGCTCCATAATTTTCTGTGCCGAAAATCAAGTAATTATATGGCCTCAGTATTGTCTGAGGCAGGACTTTCATATGCCAATCCCCTGCCGGGCCTCGAATCTGCCCGTCCTGGCTTGCCCCCCCAAAATGCCCGTGAGGTTCGGGATAAATATATGGATCTTTTCACGGGTAGGGGGGCAATTCCTATGCCAGGCCATGAGTAAAGATTGGTGCATAAAGAAATCATTAAAAATCATTTTTTATCTTGTAACTTTGTTTGTTTCCTGTCTCCTAGTTTGTCTTAGTGCATTTGTAGTGACAAGTTTTTTTTTTCCTTTAGTAAATAACAACCATTTCACTATGAACCTCAAAAATATACACAAATAAGGTTAGAGCGTATTTGAAAAAGAAGCTACACTTTGTTTGTGTTCCAAATTATTATTTTTTTGGCTGGCCACAAACCGACAATTTTTTTTTAATGAAAATACAAAACCATCAGTTGCATTCCAAAAAGTACAACATTGGATACCTCTGGGCAATATGAGACATTCACTTACACAAAATATGTCTCTATCTGGCCGTCCTAATATGGGGTCTTGGCACCCCTGGCCAAGCCAAAAATTGAATATGCACACAATTTGAAGTCATTTCTAATAGGGATTTGAGACTCCTGATCCCTATTGTCAACATGTGCCATCTGCCATCGGGGGTGATCAATGGACGTGTTTTGTGGGTGCAACCCCTTCTTCAGTTCACCTACTTGAGATACGAGGAAGGGGTTGCATCCCCAAAAGCCGTACATGGATATTCCCTGATGGCAGATGGCACATGTTGACACACTGTGTGCATATTAAATTTTTGGCTGGTTTGATTGTCTAAAAGAGAATAAAAGGGGGAAGAACAATCTGTAAACAAAAATGGGGGTTTTGATGCCTTATTCAATTCTCCCCAAAACATCGAGGATGTCTTTAAAGGTTTGATCCATCACATGAATTCTTTGTTTAATTCTGTCCAGTTCTGTGCTACATTCCATCACTTGCTGTATTATTCGTAGGGCACTGTCAGCAGAGAAACGTGTACTTTCTTTCACCACAACATTTACATCCCCTAAAAACAAAATAAAAAGGTATTATAACTCTGCAGGCCTACATCTCTTACCTGAAGCTGTGGTGACAGATACTGACCTGTTGTGGTGACCAGTTCCACCATGTCATCCACTTCTCCTTCCTGCACTTCTCCTTCCTCCACCTCTTCAACTTCCTAAACACCCTCAGGTTGTGGGTCTTTGTGAGGTTGGGGTTGTTTCGAAGCTGTGGGGTTCCTGTGCTCCCTGGAGTGTTCTCCTCCCAGTCTTCTCTCCCCTATGAGAATGAAACAAAAGGTCTAGTTATCACACTGAAATTCTCTATGAAATCTAAAAACAGGCTAAATTGCTTGGAAGTGGGGTACAAGTGTGTGTTTGTGTTGAATTTTCACATGAAGACATTATTTCTTCCCCAAAATATGTTTAGTATTCACCTTTGGCTGTCAATTTTGAGACATGGAGGCACCACAAAAATTCACTGATGCACCTGTGTGGGACACCCAAAAAGGTGGTTCTGTTGGCCCACACTATAGTGCTCAAAAGTACAGATGTGTTGATTTGGAGAGATGAAGCAAGCATAGGGCAAGTTACCATTCTTTCCAATCACATCCCGGTAAATTTTGAAAAATTGAACGAGGGGTGCCCCTGGGATAGTGTGGATTGGAATAAATTATGGATTGCCACCAAGTATATATAGAAAAATATAAAGAATTTTATTTATACATATTTGACATATAGATCAAAATTGTTTAAAAACAACGAGAGAAAAGACATATACAATCATTGAAACCAATTTGCATGAGGGCACCTACAAGTCATATAACTAGTGGTGACAAAACCGACATGTTTCGGATACTAGAGCTATATCTGTGATAGCTTCCATTATTTCCTTCTTCAAGGTTCATACAATGGTTAAAAAGCAGATTGGTCTCTATATAGAAGAGAGAAAAACAACATAATGTATAATGGCTATATAGTACAATATCGAGCATTAACATAATTCCAATATTTTGAATTTCTCCCATATGTGGGCAGCTAGAGGATAAATAGTGCTTTTTTTTTTTTTTTTCTCTCTGCAGCACTATTTATCCTCTAGCTGCCCACATATGGGAGAAATTCAAAATATTGGAATTATGTTAATGCTCGATATTGTACTATATAGCCATTATACATTATGTTGTTTTTCTCTCTTCTATATAGAGACCAATCTGCTTTTTAACCATTGTATGAACCTTGAAGAAGGAAATAATGGAAGCTATCACAGATATAGCTCTAGTATCCGAAACATGTCGGTTTTGTCACCACTAGTTATATGACTTGTAGGTGCCCTCATGCAAATTGGTTTCAATGATTGTATATGTCTTTTCTCTCGTTGTTTTTAAACAATTTTGATCTATATGTCAAATATGTATAAATAAAATTCTTTATATTTTTCTATATATACTTGGTGGCAATCCATAATTTATTCCAATCCACACTATCCCAGGGGCACCCCTCGTTCAATTTTTCAAAAGTACAGATGTGGAACCAGCTGCTGAGTGTCCTCTCCTTTACACTGATTAAAGTTTGCATTTCATTCTCTTTACAAACACATCATCTAGCCAACAATGTAAGAACAACAATTGAATCAAAACAGGCAGATGTCTAATTTAATTTAACCTTGTAAAATCTCCAAAAAACGAGGATAGTGGGCGAACGATGTGTCTGTAACGAACGATTACTGTGCCCAACCAAGTTCAAACTATGACATTTTGTAAGGTAGTACAATAGAAAAATGCAATAACATGGAGCAACATGTAAGTTGTGAAATACAATAATAGGAAAAATGTTGAAAAAGTACTTACTTTTTTCAAGCATTCTCTTAATGCTCCTTAACTGCTCCGGCTCCCTCAGTTTGAGGTCTAACCACCTCTTTCTGAGCTGCTCATTTGATCGTTTCACCCCGAAATTCTTCTTCAGACTCTTCACGACTTTCTTCATGATTTTGGCCTTCCTTCTATTAGGTTTGCTATACGGCCCATGCTTTGCGTCATATTCCGACTTTAGCAATATGTCCACCATCTCCGCCATCTCCGCATAAGACATATTAGATGCCTTGAATCTCCTCCTTGATCGTGACGTTTCCTCAGTCTCCGGGCTTGTCTCCTCCGAAAGAGAAGGGGCGGGGAAAAGATGTTAGTTAGAACGTCATGGGCGGGCGACATGTGCGGAGCAATGTGTGCGTAGTTTTACGCATGCGTGGTGTATATGTAGCAAACACACATGTGACTATACTACATTCGGTGTGCGGAGAGAGGAGTTCAAGTGACGGACGTGCGAACGAAGGTATGTGATTTTGTGACTTTGATAAATTGGTGGCCTATACTGTCTTGAGAATGTTGGAGGATATATATGGTGAATAAGATTTTAAGGAGGTTAGACTGTGTGCCTCACATTATTTATTTAAAAAATTTTTTGACTTGCAGACCCAAAATGAATGTCTTTATAAGTGACAAGGAATTCCTTGCGGAATTTATAGACCGGGTAAGGGAGCTGCCCGCTCTGTGGGAAACAAAAAAACCCATCCATAAAAAAAGGGGTACGAAAAGCAGCGCTGGAGAGCCTGCTCCCATTTGTGCAGACCAAGGTGCCCACAGCCACAGCAAAACAGGTGGACACTAAAATTGGGAGCTTGAGAGGCACATACAGGACTGAACGCTCTAAGGTGCTGGCTTCTCAGAGGTCAGGAGCAGCAGCAGATGATGTGTATGTCCCGAATTTATGGTACTACAGCAGGATGTCCTTTCTGGATGACCACATTGAGGCAAGGCCATCACTGTCCACTCTTCCCCCCAGACTTCCCTGCAGCCAACCTGAGCCTTCTCTGGAGCAAGAGGAGGCAGCCATCCTGGATGAACCTGATTTGGCCATCTGGAGCCAGGTACAGTATTTAATGCAAATGTATTGGGATAAACTTAATGATGGAAAAAAAAGTCAAGATGAAAATCATAAACTATTTGTGGTTCCAAAAGTGAAATTAAGATCTTGAGACATTAGTCTGCCCTAAATTGGGTGCTAAATAATCAATCTGATGTAGTCCTAAAAAAAATTTGTGATCTAAAAGTTGTATGAAAATAATAAACCCAAATATTAAACTATGTCCCTTTTTCATACACAGGATGAAATCAGCCAGGAGGAGGGTCTGGAAACTGTCAGGCAGGAGGAGGCAGGGCCCAGTGGAAGCCAGGAGGTGGCAGGGCCCAGTGGCAGCCAGGAGGTGGCAGGGCCCAGTGGCAGACAGGAGGTGGCCGGCCCGAGGAGAAGCACTAGATCTCAGGTGCCTCCCATCCGCCTTCCAAAAAGAAGCAGGAGGGACAGGACCACTAGTGAGGCAGCAATGGCCCTTATTAGAGAGGCACATGCCACCCTCCAGGAGCCCACATCCCCTGAAGAGGCCATTGCCGGCCTAGTTGAGGCAAAGTTCAAGGTGATGAGCATGGAGCAACGCCTCCTATGCGAGCCCCTGCTCATCACCTTGCTGAACAAGGGGGTGATGGAGAGAATTACCCCCAATACGGCCATATGTGAGGTGGCACAGCTATCACAACCTCAACCTCCTCCTCCACCTCCACCTTCTTCTTCTGCCCCACCCCCCTCCTCCTCCACCTCCACCTTCTTCTTCTGCCCCACCCCCTTCTCCTCCACCTCCTCCTCCACCTTCTTCTTCTGCCCCACCCCCTTCTCCTCCACCTTCTTCTTCTGCGCCACCCCCTTCTCCTCCACCTCCTCCTCCTCCTGACAGGAGTACCCCTCCAGTGGCCCAGCCTCCAGCCACACGAAGAAGGAAGGCTGCAGGGAAGGCTTCAGGGAAGGCTGCAGGGAAGGCTGCCAAGAAGACGAGGAAGTGATGGCCTTGCTTCATTGTGGTCGAACAGAAGGCAGCCTGTTGTAGTACCACACACTTGGGACATATATATCACCTGCTGCTGCTCCTGACTTCTGGGAGGCCAGCATCAGATTGTGCTCAGAACTGTTGGGCTTCTCAAGCTCCCAATTTTAGTGTCCACGCAGGGTTGATGTGTGCTCTGGGGTCCCTGGGATGCACAAATGGCAGCAGGTTCTCCAGCGCTGCCTTCTCTTTATTTTGGTAAAAACATGAATAAATGTTTTTTTTGGTTTAAGTTCATACTTGACTATGTTTATTTTACAAATTTTTAATTTAGCTTTGGAGTAAGCAGATACATTTGACACCAAAAAACAGGGACAGATAACAACCCCAAATAAAAAAAAAAATTCTTTCAAAAATATATGGTGTAAACTTGACACAAAAAAAATTCAAATATACAATGGGAGATCACTATCAAAACATTGACAAATTACAATTAACATCTGTTTCAAAAATATAAAACATTAAAATATTCAGAAGATCTTGCACGATATAATACACCTAAATCTAATTAAGAGCAGCATGAAAAAGCTTTAAAAATGATAGTCGTAACTCTGTGTGAATATCAGCAGCAAAACAAGTTCATTCGTTTAGATTAATGTAACATTCTAAAGAAGATTTCAATGCACAACATTTAAACGATGCAATAATTTACAGCGTGACGAATGTGCTATCTCCATTACGAAGGCTTGATTTAGCAGAAGATGCGCTCCCGTCTCATAATTGATTCTGAGCATGCACGCTTTTGGAAGAGTCGTAAAAGCATACACACGAACCATTTTCTCGTCACAAAACAGGCCGACGAGAAACACGACGAGGAAATCTTGAATCCTGACGAGAAAATAGAGAGCAGGTTCTCTATTTTCTCGTCGAGATTCACGGCAGTTTTCTCGTCGTAAAACCAAACACACGAACTGTTTTCTCGACAATAAAGCTCTCGCGGCACTTTTCTTGCCGGTTTTGGACGAGAAACTCGGCCGTGTGTACGAGGCATAAGAAGATTCGACGGAGCAGCTAAACTGTATGACGCCGCAATCGTACATTTCCGGTCGAATGTTCCGCCTACAAGCTATAGTAGAATTCTAATGTTGTATGACTAGTAATAATTATATTTATTAATTATTATTACTAGTCAACCAACATTAGAATTCTTCTATAACCTTTAGGCAGAGCATTTCACCATAAATGTCTGCTCTCTGCGATCGTATGTTTTTAGCTGCTTCATCAAATTTTCATGTCTCTATAATGTCAAATCTTTTCTCGCTATGTCCAATCTTTTCTCTCTATGTAGAATAATCTTGGACTAATAGAGTTAAAGGGATTGTAAAGAATTTTTTTTATATTTTTTTTAAATAACAAACATGTTATACTTACCTCTGCTGTGCAGCTCGTTTTGCACAGAGTGGCCCCGATCCACGTCTTCTGGGGTCCCTCTGCGGCTGTCTCGGCTCCTCCCCGCAATCACTCACCACCTATATGCGAGCGAGCTCGCATGGTGGTGAGTGATTGCGGTTGCACTCCAGTGATACACTCTATTGCTCTATTGGCGCTCACTGTATCACTCGGCCCCGCCCCCCGTCATTGGATGTGATTGACAGCCGCACCAGCCAATGGCTGCGCTGCTTCCAATCCATCCACTGTAGCCAATCAACGGCCAGGCTGAACGGCGAGGAGTATGACGGGGCGAGCGCGGGACTTTCGAGGGGTCAGGTAAGTAAAACGGGGGCTCGGGGGGGCCGGTATTGTCGGATGTTTTTTCACCTTAATGCATCCTAAAAAACATTTACCTTTACAACCCCTTTAAGGTTAGGCACATTCGACCGCAGGTTCGATAGACACAGATTGTTATTGTCAGCGTCATGTCGAATCTTCTATCCATATCGAACTGTTGTCGCAACGAAAATGAAAATAAAGCATTTGTTTATGTTGGATCTTTTGGATTCTGCGCTTTCATTATCGTTTTTTAAAACAATAACGAAAATACCCAAAATTCGTACGAAAATGCATTCGGACGAAAACGAATGCACATATCTAATTGGCAATATGTTCTCTCTACCATTTCCCAGGTATACCATGACCCGGTTCCCCATGACCCGGTTTTGTGCCTGCTTGGTGCGCTGGAGATACCCTCACTCTCGCCAAGTGGCCACACTGCAGTATTACGTTTATTATATATAGCCCGAAAGGCTATTGCGAGGCTTTGGATAACTCCTAGGGTACCAACGGGGGGACGGGGGCCAAATGATGCTACACCCGCTGTGACAGCTCTTAAATATCTGAGGGCAAGGCCATCCGTGATGTACGCTGGTGACCCCGCCCCCCTCTGACGCCACTGGGGTTTCCGACCCGAGGATACGGGAAAAGAAAACGCTGCCACGATCCGATTCCGCCTCCATGAGAGGCGACCGCCGAATGATGCTACACCCTCCGTGACAGCTCTTAAATACCTGAGGGCGGGGCCATCCGTGAAGTACGCTGGTGAGCTGTCACGGCGGGTGTAGCATCATTCGGCGGCCACCTCCACGGAGGCGGAATTGGATCGTGGCTGCGTTTTTTCCCCGTATCCTCGGGTCGAGAATGGATTACATCGCTGGAATTTTTTTTTTTTTTTTAATAAAGGACTTGTCCCAAGCCGTCTTGTGTTTTTTAACATTTTTGACACTTTTTTTGTGAAATGGTAGAGATACAATGTACCCGGTTACCAATTCACATAAGGGGGGCCGGGATCTGGGGTTCCCCTTGTTAAAGGGGGCTTCCAGATTCCGATAAGCCCCCCACCCGCAGACCCCCACAACCACCGGGCAATGGTTGTGGGGATGAGGCTCTTGTCCCCATCAACATGGGGACATGGTGCTTTGGAACTCATGACATTTTTTTTACATTTTGGCACAGGGTTCCCCTTAAAATCCATACCAGACCTGGAGGGTCTGGTATGGATTTTGAGGGGGATCCCTACGCCATTTAAAAAAAATAATTGGCGCAGCGTTCCCCTTAATATCCATACCAGACCTGAAGGGTCTGGTATGGAATTTGAGGAGACCCCCACGCAATGTTTTTTAAAATTTTGCTTCGGAGTTCCCCTTAACATTCATACAAGACCCAAAGGACCTGGTGATGGACTGGGGGGAACCCATACCATTTTTTTTCAATGACTTTTATCTGTATTGCGGGACCCGACAATTCATTATAGCCGCGAGCAGTTTTAAATGACTTTTTTTCTTTAGAAATGTCATTTTGTTCAGGGACTTTTCTCAATTGCATTGATACATGTCCCCTGGGGCAGGACCCAGGTCCCCAAACACGTTTTATGACAATAACTTGCATATTAACCTTTAAAATTAGCACTTTTGATTTTTCACGTTCGTGTCCCATAAACTTTAATGGTGTTCGCGTGTTCAAACAGATTTTTTGCCTGTTCGCATGTTCTGCTGTGAACCGAACCGGAGGTGTTCGACTCATCCCTAGTGGTCAATGTGCTCTTTACCTCTTGCCGAGTCCTCAGAAGTAGAGTTGAGCGGACACCTAGATATTCGGGTTCGACGGGTTCGGCCGAACTTCGGAAAAAAGTTCGAGTTCGGGACCGAACTTGACCCGAACTTGACCCCGAACCCCATTGAAGTCAATGGGGACCCGAACTTCTGAGGACTAAAAAGGCTCTAAAAAAGTAATGGAAAGGGCTAGAGGGCTGCAAATGGCAGCAAAATGTTGTTAAGAGCATGGCAAGTGCTGTGCAAACAAATGTGGATAGGGAAATAACTTAAAATAACATAAAAAAATGTAATAATAAAATAATATGCTGGAGGCCCCCTTTTCAGCAGAAGAGGTACAGGAAGTCATTAAGAACCTTTAGAAACTCAACGGCACGATGCCACACATATGGTGGGAATGCCCCAGAATACGCCCTTTCTGTAAAAAATTATTCAATTTAATGGATAAGCTAGTGGGAAAATAAAATACTTTTAAATAAAAATGTAGCAGGGTGCTAAATTTAAGGGAAGTGTTTGAGTGGCAAATAGGCTCAAACACCCTAATTCTGTAGGATTCATGGACCATTTTGTCCTCGGGGGACAGTATTGGTGTGCAGTTCCCTGCGGCCTACAGATGGCGCTGCCATGGTAGGCTATGGTTGAACCGCCGATACAGTGCTGTGCCTTTTGTGTCCCCTCTTGGCAGTAGTACAGCGGGGCGGGGAACCTGCTGTGCATCCCGGGAGAGGATATAAAAGGGGCAGACGCCTCCTGATCGGGGTCTTTGGCCTGGGGGCTGATGTCCAGTGGGGTCTGCACCCAGGTGCCTTCGACCTGGTTGCATGTGTTCCTGTTCTATCTCTGGCACCTTTAGCCCGGGGTGAGGTACTATCCTGGAGATCCTGCTGCCCTGGGTATGGAGGCCTAGGGGCGGGAGTAAAGCCTGGGGTCCAGAGCCTTCGTCTGGAGTCCGCTAAGGGTTGAGGAGTCTTTGGGTGCCGCCTCGTGTAGGGGACCCTGTTCCAGGGAAGGGAGGAACCTTCCGATGGCCCGATGCTGGAGGCACGGTGAAGGAAGGGTCTGGTGACTCCCTGGAGAGATGTCTTCCCCTTGATATGGGCTAGTTCTTAGAAGGAGAAGCTCAAGGTCATCCTGACTGTATCGGAAGCCTTATTCACCCAGCCCGTGGCAGGGGCCTTATACACTCTGGCCTGTGGCAGAGACCAAAGTTCTCCAGGTGCGTGGCAGGGGCCTTGTACACCCGGTCTGTGGCATAGACCAACCTCACAGTCTGTGGCAGAGACCGTGCGCCTAAAACTGTTTGAGAAACCTAAGCAGTGAAGTGAATGTGCTACGTTTGTGCCTGGACCTCCTCCACACCTAAAGCTGTCCTGTTTCTTTGCTCTAACATTTTCTATCCGAGTACAGTTTATTTTGCCATGAGAAAATAAACTCAGAGTTGGAGTTTCAGCTGGTGTGGACATTGACTTTACTGGGAAAGCTGTATCTCACAGCTACAGAACTGCAGAAAATGCTATTAAAAATTTTTTTTTGCCCTACAATTATTTTTTTAGGATAGCACAGTAGAAGAAAAATATATAAATTGTTTATTTCACACACCTCCAGATATGCAGAAAACATTGCAAAATATTTTTTGTGGCCCTAAATGGGTGTTTTTTGGGAGAACACAACACACCCACAGTATGAAAACGCTGTATCTCACACCTACAGCAATACCGAAAATGCTATTAAAAAAAAAATTTGAACTACATTTTTTTTTTGGAATAGCACAATACAAGTAAAATATATAAATTGTAAATCTCACACTTGCATATATGCAGAAAACACTGCAATTTTTTATTTGTTTTTGCCCTAAATGGGTCTTTTTGCAAGAGGACAATACACCCACAGTATGGAAACGGTGTATCTCACACCTACAGAAATACAGAAAATGCTATTAAAAAAAAGTTTTTGCCCTAAAAAATTTTTGGGGAATAGCACAATACAAGAAAAATAAATAAATTGTAAATCTCACACTTGCATATATGCAGAAAACACTGCATTTTTTTTTTTTTTGCCCTAAACGGGTCTTTTTGCAAGAGCACAATACACCAACAGTATGTAAAGGGTGTATCTCTCAACATAACATATGCAGTGCTGGTGCACTGAGCTTGCAGATAAAAGTTGGAATTTCTCTGACACTGGGCTCATGGCAGTGTAAGAAGACTGTGCACTGCAACACAAACAGGTAAACCTATCCAGATCGCTGAGTTATTAGATCTCTGAATCTGGACTCCTATATAAATCTCTCTCCCTGAAAGCACCAACAGGAACTTTGCCCTAAACTGTCTCTCTATCTTTTCTCTCAGATTGCAGAATCAGGACTAACTCATAGTATTTCAATCTCTCCCTAATAAGCAACAGCTGCCAGGATCCTCTCCCTATCCTGTCTAAAGCAGAGTGACGTGCTGTGCTGTGTGTCTCTAGCTTATATAGAAGCTGGGTAACATGTTGCATTGGCCAATCACAGCCATGCCATTAGTAAGGATGGCTATGATGGCTTCTAAGGGCACACCAGTTAAACAAAAGGTGATTGGCTGCCCCCTGAAGCTTTTCTAAATGCGCTATTACATCGCCGAACACCGGACCCGAACCCGAACATACACGCAATTGTTCGGGTTCGGGTCTGGTACCCAAAAACTCAAATGTTCGATAAGGACCCAAACTTTTCAGTTTGGGTTCGCTCAACCCTACTCAGAAGCTATCAGGAAGATCTCATCATCCTCCATCTCCACTTCGCCTGTTGTCCTGTGAGTCAACGCCATCTTGCTTCCCCCCACCGCTGCCACTCTATCTATATTTGTTGAAGATAGCAGGGATATGCTTGCTGTTTGGGGTGGCTGAGGAGCGGAGGGATCTGTTCTGTGTCCCCCTTTTGTTCAGTTTGGACATATTCCTGTGGAAAAACGGGTTGTTTTCTATCCCAGGACACTCAGATAGCAGGAGCTCCTCTATTTAGCAGCCGTCCACGCTGCGTGCCAAGCCACGCCCCAACACATTTATTCTATCACATTCAACTGTCCACATGTTGCTTATATATATATATATATATATATATATATTGTGAGGGGGTTAGCTCTGCAGCGGGTGTGTGTGACCCCCTGGATGGGTTCACCACACAAAAACAGGCACATCAGACAGAGTTTGTAGTTGCAAAAACAAAAGGTGCGGTTTATTTAAACTATTTACAGGGGAAAAACAGCAAAACAAAAAGAAACATAAAAAAAGAAATCCTGGTCAGCTTGACCGCTTACTACACACGTAGGTTCCCTGTCTGACAACTAGGTGCAGCCTTGTGCTGCCCCAGCCCCTATCTCCCTGTTTTTGAAGGTTTTAGCCACACAGGCTTTGTCTCACCGCACAGGACAGAAACATACTCCCCAGTCTTGCACAACACAGAACTGGTTCCAGGATGGAGCATCTCCCTTAGCATGCTGGGAGTTCTTGTAGAGGCCTTAATGAGCCACTTGATTCAGCTGGGCTCATTAACTCTTCCCCCGCAAGACTCCCAGTACTCCCCCTAGTGGTATGAATTTGCATAAAGCCTGAATCTAGGGCATACATACCTACCATCCTGGATGCAACCTGGTGATTTTACCTGCCTGCTGTCACAATACATATATCTCCACAACATTTTCTCAGTAATTCATAATTGCACCAACATTGGTAATAATTCACATATATATATATATATATTTTTACACACAATTTTATTATGTGTTTTTTTTTCTTTCCGGATTAATTTGCATCATCACTATTATTATACGCTATATAAGTTATATTAGATGTTTTCCAACCATGCTTCTGAGCATGTTTTGACTGGGTGTCATAGGCTCTTTTGACAGTTAGTATAGCTTTTGCTGCTTTGTTTCTATTCATCTCCTTTTATACTCAGCTTCACTATTGGATTATTTGACTTCACACATACACCTTACATATATATTCCTCCAATCTACACATAGGTTTATGGTGCAACATCACATATAGTCATTATTAGGGTTGAGCGAGCCCGAACTGTAAAGTTGGGTTCGTACCGGACTTTTGGGTTTTTGGTACCCGGACCCGAACAATTTACTGTATGTTCGGGTTCGGAAATGTAATGGCGCGCTGCAGGGCAGGCAATCAACATTTTTTTTAACTCGTGTGCCATTAGAAGCCTACTAATGGCATGGCTGTGATTGGCCAGTGCAGCATGTGACCCAGCCTCTATATAAGCTAGAGGCACATAGCACAGCATGTCACTCTGCTTTAGATCGTGTAGGGAAAGGTTGCTGCTGCTGCTTTGAGGGAGAGAATTATCATAGGAGTCCTGATTCAGAAATCAAATTACTCAGCGATCTACATAGCACAGCACGTCACTCTGCTTTAGATAGTGTAGGGAAAGGTTGCTGCTGCTGCTTTGAGGGAGAGAATTATCATATGAGTACTGATTCAGAAATCAAATTACTCAGCGATCTACCTTAATTTTGTTGTGTGGGTGCAGTGCACAATCTTTTTACCCTGCCCTGAGCCCAGTGCCAGAGAAAGGATAACTTTTATCCGTCTGTTAGTAAGGTTGGCGTCGGCGGGCATTTTATGCAAGCTTAGTGCACCAGCACTGCATATGTCACTGTGAGATACACCCTTTAGATACTGTTGCGCTATTCTGCTATTAAAAAAACACCCATTTAGGGCAAAAAAATAATATTTTGCAGTGTTTCCTGCATATCTGTACGTGTGAGATACACACTTTAGATACTGTTCTTTCTATTCTGCTATTCAAAAAACATCCATTTAGGGCAAGATCCTAAATTTGAGAAATATGAGGAGAACGTCAAATAAGGGACGTGGCCACGGTCGTGGTGCTGCTGGTGGAGCTCCTGTTGCAGGGAGAGGACGTGGTCGATCTGTGCCAGCTACACGCACAAGTAAAACACCTTCCTCAGGTGCGAGTAGGCGACAGAGCCTGCAGCGGTATTTGGTCGCGCCTAATGCGGTTCTATGAATGTTGAGGCCAGGAGAAGTACAGGCGATAGTAGATTGGGTTGCTGACAGTGCCTCCAGTTCCTTCACATTGTCTCCCACCCAGTCTCCTGCTGAAAGATCAGAGTTGGCACCTGCAGCCGACGTCCATCAGTCTTTCACCTCACCCCTTGAAAATTAGCCAAGCAGCCTGAGCCCCAAATCATGCAGCAGTCTCTTCTGCTTTTTGATGACTCTCTTAGCAGGGTTTCCCAGGGCCATCCACCTAGCCCTGCCCCAGAAGTGGAAGAGATTGAGTGCACCGATGCCCAACCACTTATGTTTCTAATGATGAGTACATGGGAGGACCATCGTAGCACGTCTTGGATGATGAAGAAACACAGGTGCCAACTGCTGCTGCTTTCGCAATTGTGCAGACCGACAAGGAGGGCAGGGGTGAAGACTGGGTTGAAGATGATGTGGAGGACGATGAGGTCCTCGACCCCACATGGAATCAACGTCATGCAGGTGACCTGTGTGGTCGCACAGAGCCACCAGCACAGCAGAAGAGGGAGCAGGGCGCAAAAGCGGAGCGTCCGTCCCCTAGACAGTACGCCTGCTTCTGCTTAACGCAGAAAGGGACCGAGCACACCAAAGCCAGGTCCAAGGAGTTCCCTAGCGTGGCAGTTCTTCAGACAATGTGCTGATGACAAGACACGAGTGGTTTGCACGCTGTGCAATCAGAGCCTGAAGCGAGGCATAAACGTTCTCAACCTGAGCACAACCTGCATGACCAGGCATCTAAGTGCAAAGCACGAGCTGCAGTGGAGTAGACACCTCAAAAACCAAGAAAGGTATCCTGCTTCCTCTTCTGCAGTCTCGGCCTCTTCATCCACCTCTGTTTGCGGGGTGGCAGGTGCCACTGTCACTACAGAGGATCTGCCAGCAACACTACCACCTGGGTCACCAACCATCTCCACAATGTCCCATGGAAGCGTTCAGCTCTCTATCTCCCAAACACTGGAGCGGAAGAGGAAGTACCCCCCTACCCACCCGCGATCCCTGGCCCTGAATGCCATTATTTCAAAATTCCTGGCCTTTGAAATGTTGTCATTCCGTCTGGTGGAGATGCAGAGTTTTAAAAGCCTGATGGCATTGGCTGTCCCACAGTATGTTGTGCCCAGCTGCCACTACTTTTCCAGGCGACCCATCCCTTCCCTGCACAACCAAGTGGGGGACAAAATCAGGTGCGCACTGCACAACGCCATCTGTGGCAAGGTCCACCTAACTACGGATACGTGGACCAGTAAGCATGGCCAGGGACATTATATCTCTCTAACAGCACACTGGGTAAATGCAGTGGCGGCTGGGCCTGAGGCGGATAGCAGTTTGGCGCATGTCCTTCCACCACCGAGGATTGCAGGGCGCTTCAGTTTGCCTCCTGTTGCTAACTCCTCCTACTCCGCTTCCTAATCTTCTACCGCCTCCTCATCCGGTCAGCGTAACACCTTCACCACCAACTTCAGCACAGCCAGGGGTAAACGACAGCAGGCAGTTTTAAAATTTTCATGTTTGGGGGAAAAACACCACACCACGCAGGAGTTGTGGAGGGACATGGAACAACAGACCAATGAGTGGTTGGTGGCAGCGAGCCTCAAGCCCGGCCTGGTGGTGTGCGATAATGGGCGAAATCTCGTAGCAGCTCTGGGCCTAGTCGGTTTGACGCACATCCCTTGCCTGGCGCATGTGCTGAATTTGGTGGTGCAGAGGTTCCTTAAAAATTACCCCGATATGCCAGAGCTGCTCCAGAAAGTCGGTGCCCACTTTCGGCGTTCTCACCCTGCTGCTGCTCGTCTGTCAGCGCTGCAGCGTAACTTCGGCCTTCCCGCTCACCGTCTCATATGTGACGTGCCCACAAGGTGTACCTCCACCTTGCACATGCTGGCCAGACTGTGTGAGCAGCAGCAGGCGATAGTGAAGTTTCAGCTGCAGCACGCACGCGTGAGTCGCTCTGCAGAACAGCACCACTTCACCACCAATAACTGGGCCTCCATGTGAGACCTGTGTGCCTTGTGGCGCTGTTTCGAGTACTCCACCAACATGGCCAGTGCCGATGACGCCGTTCTCAGCGTTACTATCCCAGTTCTATGCCTCCTTGAAAAAATGCTTCGGGCGATGATGGAAGAGGATGTGGCACAGGAGGAGGAAAATGAGCAAGAGGGATCATTTCCAAGGCTTTCAGGGCAGTCATTCACAAGTGGCTCCGAGGGTGGGTTCCTGCACCAAGAAACGCCAGGTACACAATTGTCCAGCAAGGGCACAGTTCTGGAGGATGATGAGGTGGAGTATGAGGAGGAGGAGATGGAGGAGGAGGAACCATGTTCACAGCAGGGTGGCACCCAGACCAGCTCATGGCCATCACTGGTGCGTGGCTGGGGGGATACAGAGGACACAGACGATACACCTCCCACAGAGGACAGATTTTCGTTGCCTCTGGGCAGCCTGGCACACATGAGCGATTACATGCTGCTGTGTCTCCGCAACGACCGCTGAGTTACCCACATTCTAACAGGTGCTGATTACTGGGTGGCCACGCTGCTGGATCCCCGTTACTTGGACAACGTACCGTCCTTAATTCCCCCACTGGAGCGTGATCGTAAGATGCGCGAGTACAAGCGCACGCTGGTAGACGCGATGCTGGTGGCATTCCCACCTGACAGCGGGGGCACAGTGGAAGCACAAGGCGAAGGCAGAGGAGCTGGGGGAAGAGGTCGCCAACACAGCCGGGGCACCGCCAGCACCTCAGAAGGCAGGGTTAGCATGGCCGAAATGTGGAAAAGCTTTGTCAGCATGCCACAACAACCAGCACCAACAGCTGATATGGAACGTCTTAGCAGGAGGCACAATTTTACCAACATGGTGGAGCAGTATGTGTGCACACGCCTACACGTACTGAATGACGGGTCTGCCCCCTTCAACTTCTGGGTCTCCAAATTGGGCACATGGCCTGAGCTTGCCCTTTACGGCTTGGAGGTGCTGGCCTGCCCTGCAGCCAGTGTATTATCTGAACGTGTATTTAGCACGGCAGGGGGCGTTATCACAGACAAGCGCAACTGCCTGTCCAGAGCCAATGTGGACAAGCTCACGTTCATTAAAATGAACCAGGCATGGATCCCACAGGACTTGTCTGTGCCTTGTGCAAAACAGACATGTATACCGGCCTTACCCAGCCATTGTTGTATTTTTGATCTTTCCCACTCTTTTGGGGTGTACCCTAATTTAAAAAAAAAAAATTAAAAACAAAAACCAGTGTTGGCTACCTCGCCCTCCTCCACCACTGCTTCCACCTTCACCACCACATTCACCGCCACCTCAACCTCCTACTCCATATTGTCACGATCAGGCATCGGGCTTGAAGACCAATTGCAATAGCAGTGGCAGGACAGGCATACAGGCAGTCACTTCTGGCAGATGACACAGGCTCACCTGAGGTGCGGAGTCTAAGTACTAGCTGGTTTTCCCCAGAGCTCCTGATGGTGGAGATGGATTTAGCTGCAAGCTAGTACCAGGTCGCAGTCAAGTTTGCCCCACCAGGGTGTGAGCAACTCGGGGTCCAATAGCAGATAAACAGACAAGGATGAAACAGCAGCGTGGTCAGAAAACAAGCCAAGGAATCAATCACAAGTGGCTGCAGGTTGGGATCAAGCAGTAGAGTGGTCAAAGAACAGGCCGAGGGTCAAACACGGGTGGTTGCAGATTGGGATCAGGCAGTAGAGAAGTCCAGGAACAAGCCAAGGATCAATCACGAGTGGTTGTAGGTACAGGTGGCAGCAGGAAAGACAACAGCAAGGCACTGGCAGGGAAGGCACAATAACCTGGCAAAGAGGAAGTGCTGAGACAAGGTTTTATAGGAAGTTCATGGGAGGAGCAAGGAGTTCAAGGTTCAACAGTAATCAAGACTCAAGGCAGGGTTGTCCATTGTATCAGGTTTATCCAGCAGATCAGGCAGGGAGCTGTCCATAATCCCAAATAGCTCAGTGGGAAGAGTCAGTACCAGACACAGAAGAGGTCCCAGGTTCAAGCCCAGGTCCTGACACATATGGACCTCGTCCTCCTAGGTCAAGATTATTATTTTTTGTATTTTATGTTATTTAAAGTTATTTTTCTATCCACATTTGTTTGCAGAACACTTGTCATGCTCTTAACAACATTTTGCTGCTATTTGCAGCCCTCTAGCCCTTTCCATTACTTTTTTAGAGCCATTTTAGTCCTCAAAAGTTCGGGTACCCATTGACTTCAATGGGGTTTGGGTTCGGGGTCAAGTTCGGGTCCCGAACTCTAACTTTTTTGCTAAGTTCGGCTGAACCCGTCAAACCCGAACATCCAGGTGTCCGCTAAACTCTAGTCATTATATAACTATAATACTGGATTTGTTTCCTTGTACATAGACACATATATGTTTCACCTCAGGGAGCATTATTATTGATTGTTTTAGGTGTGTGGTGTTTTTCTTCCCTTGCTGGATCCAACATCAATCGCCAGGGCTCCTGTTTGTGAGCACATCACTTTTTTGTCATCTCCCTGCCCCTTCACAGCTCCCGGGGGAAGAATGGTGGACCTCTTGGCAGGCTCTATTGATTTTTCTTATTCCCTTTTGGGGTACCATATACATGGCTATATATGAGTTTTTTCATATATTCTGCAGCCTGACCACCATGGCGTGAGTTGGCAAGCATCTTGCAATTAACCGTAAGTTGAATACATTACAGTATACTTTTTATACAATACATATATATTTTATTTAAAAAATGTAAAGATTTTTTTTCTCTCTTTATTCATTCATGTTCTTTATCTCCAGATACTCCCCATTGCCTCTCCTAAAGAAGCGAGAATTGTCTCGTGAAACTCATCAAGATTAGTTGCACAGTTGCACCATTGCACCATTGATTAATGGGGGTAAGTTTATGGCATTTGTAGGTCCTTTAAAAAAAGGTATTTTCATGTGATACACTTTTGATGCAGTGATGTTCATTAACAAGTTGTTATATTGTATGTGATTTTTAAACAATTCAGGCAGCTCTTTCTTTGTCTAAATAAATGTTTTTTTGTTAAGCATCATTCCACACTTGTGAGCTAGTTATTTATCATCAGTATTCTAACATGGAGGTGCCAGGAAAATGGAAAATGGTATCATACTTACTGTAATTTTCCTTTCCTGGTGCCTATTCATGGCAGCATATAATCCCACCCCCAATGTTCTATTTTTACAGAGAATGCTGGGGCAGAGGGCAGGTCTTTATTTTATGCTATTCATTAGTTCTGAGGGAGGAGTCAAGGTGGAGCTCTATCATCGGTATGCTGCCATTGATAGGTTCCAGGAAAGGAAGATAACGGTAAATATGATAACATTTTCTGTTTTCCATGCACTTTTGATGCAGAAAAAAATGCTCTGGACTGTGTGTGGTTTAAACTGGCCCTTAGTGTATTGAAAGTTTCACTTCGGGCCTAAAATAGAGGTTTGTTTTATAAAATACCTTACTGTTGTAGCTCCAATTACTATTTCTCATTGTACTAAAGGTGAACATATTCAGGAAAGTAGTTTGTTTAGGTCCAAGAGTAGTGGAAGCTTCATTTTTGTTAGTTTATGATTTAGGCTTAGGCCTTTTTTTTAAAAGATTGAGTTTTGTTTTTTAAAAAGGATTTGTTTTTGTATTCTATTTAGAAAAAATAAAATAAAGGTCTAAATTATGGTCAGATTTTTGTGTCTACTGTTATGTATGTATTTTATTTCATCATTTGTTTTTACATTTTATATTCATTACATTATATTAGCAATATTATTCAACATCCATAGTTGATTTAACAGTTTTGCATAATCCTATTACACTCCATGAGAAATCATTCAATATAAAGCAATAATCTCCTACAGATTGTTTGCACACAAATACATTGCTTTGGCATAAAGAGCAAGATGAGTGAGCTTTTTCAGTAAGAACTTCCCTGAAGAGTCACATTTATTTGTTAAGATATTTTCTCACTACTTGGCCTTGGTGAGTAGACTGACCTTTCCACTGCAGGGTTCAAAAAAGCAAGTAAGTCTCTGATGCCATTTCAGCAAGGAGGGTTAAGGTCTATTGCATCTGACAAAAATAGATGGGCTGACAAGTAAGAGTGAACCTCAAGTCAAAAGCCAAATGAAAAAATATATAAATGCAGTCCTTTATTTAGAAAGAAAGACAAAGCAAAGGGAATGAGAAATTACGTTAAGAAAGCAAATAAGATTAGATCTTTTACTGAAAGAATGGCAAATACCCAAATCTATCTCAAGGGACCAACAATGAATCAGATCTAATCTAAAAGAGACTGAAATGAAGGAAGAAAAGATCTACAATTCTGTGGTAATGGTTCTGTCTGATGCTTTGAAATTCTGACATTACACAACTTCTGTTCAGGCAAAGCAATTGCCAAAAGGATTCTTCGCAAATATCACAAAGCAATCTAGTTGCTCTTTTATACTTCAGATTAGCCCTGTATTAAATAACATGCTATTTTAATTGTACTTTATTTTTTAACAGTTAAAACGTTTGTTACCCTAAAAAAATAAAAATAGATCCTGTTCCTTTAAAGCATGTTATACAGCACAGTGCTTGTGCTGTGTAATTTGGCCCCTTGTATCACCTGAAATCCCTGGTTGATACTGCCTGGTTCTGCCCTCCCCCCTGTAAACTGACCACAGTTAATTTTTGCTGATGAGGCCTGACACCATGGTCAGTTTACGTGCCTCCATCATCCGCAGCTCTCCTGTTCTCCTCTGTCCTCTCTCCTTTCATCCATCCCTGCCTGTCAGCTCTGTGTCAGGGCTCACCCCCCTCCTTCTGCTCCTTCTGCTGAAATAACTTTGACATCTTTATACAATCCTCTTTGTTTCCTAATGACTTGTGTCCCTGTGTATGTGGCTTACAAAAAAAAAAGCCGTCTATACCATATTTCCGAGCGTCGCTCATCGCTCACGTGACCAGCCGACTGTCTTTACCTCTCCTCCCGACTGACGTCAGTGGGGGATTCTTGGCTCCTCCCCCTCTAGCTGTCTGATTGGGAGAAGGGAGAGGCGGCCAGTCACGTGAGCGCTGAACGATGCTAAGAAATAAGGTATAGAAGGCATTTTTTATAAGGCACACACACAGGGGCACCTGTCATTAGGAAACACAGAGGAATGTATAAAGATGACAGAGTGGCTTAACAACCACTTTAATTTATTGAACTAATAGTATCATTTTGTATGTCATTTAAATGTAACTGCATCTGAAAAATATTTACTGTGTGTGCGTATATATATATGTATATATATATATATATATATATATATATATATATATATATATAAAATATAATACCTATTTGGATTAACACCTTGCCCAGCTTATAGTAAAATGGTGGCGGGGCGGGAGCACTGTTGTTCTGGAAAGACATCGTAGGATGTCCTCCAAGAATGTGCCTCCCATGCCGCCAATCACAGCTGATCACAACAAAGACACTAAATGAACCAGTTTCATTCAGTAAAAATGGTTGCCTATACCAATGAAATCTAATGCAATAGAAAAAAAAAATAATTGTGATCACTTCCCCAGAGTAGTGAATATGGCCACACTGTATTGCTCTGGTCATGGTTTTAGACTTTTATTTATTTTTTTAAATGAAAAAAAAAATTATTATTTATTATTTTTACATACTGTCACCAGTCAGTGTCCCTGACCATCACCACACCAGTTATATAATAATGCTGTACTGCACTGGTGACAGTATGTAAATGTAACCACTGGAAGGTTTTACCCCCTTCTTGACCAGAGCACTTTTTACAATTTGGCACTGCATCGCTTTAACTGGTAATTGCATGGTCATGCAATGCTGTACCCAAACAAAATTTGCGTGTTTTTTTTTCACACAAATAGAGCATTCTTTTGGTGCTATTTGATCACCTCTGTGGTTTTTATTTTTTGCGCTATACACAAAAAAGAGTGACACCTTTGAAGAAAAAAATATATTTTTTATTTTTTGCTATAATAAATATCCCCAAAAATGTTTTTAAAAAACACTTTTCTTCATCAGTTTAGGTTTATTCTTCTACATATTTATTTATTTTTACTAGTAATGGCGGTGATCTGTGATTTTTAGCGGTATTGTGACGGACAGATCAGGCACTTATGACACTTTTTTTGGCACCATTGACATTTATACAGTGCTATAAAAATGCACTGATTACTGTGTAAATGACACTGGTAGGGAAGGGGTTAACACTAGGGGGTGATCAAGGGGTCAAATGTGTGTTCCCTCAGTGTGTTCTAGCTGTATGGGGATTGGACTCCTCTCCTCTGACAGCACAGGGATTTGTGTGTTTACACACACAAATCCCCGTGCTGGCGCTTGTGGACGCGATCGCGCGTGACTGGCGGCGATTGAGACTATCGGCCACGTGCAACGGGTCCCCCGACGTGCAGTGCGTGCGCACCCTCTGGCTTCTCTTAAAGGAACTCCGTACCTGTACAAGGTTTCCCGCAGGGGAGCCATTCTGTCCCTGTAAATACACGTGAGCCGGTCGGGAACCAGTTAAATTTCTCAATTTTACAAAAAATTGTGACAGAAAAATAACAACTTCAAAAAAACTTGCCATGCCTCTTACTAAATACATTGGATTGCCTACTTTCCAAAAAGGGGTAATTTGGGAGTATATGTACTGTCCTGCATTTCCGGGCCTCAGAAAATGAGAGTAGGTGTCAGTACATCAGGATTGATCAATTTTCAGATATACTGTATATACCAAAGTTTGTGGAATCTGTAACTTTCCTACAGACTAAATAAGAAAAACTGATTTGGGTAATTTTCACTAAAGAATTGTAGCAGAATACATCTTGACCTAAATTTTTGAAGAAAGATTATTTTCAAAATTTTATAACAGAAACAAAGAAAAATTATTTTTTTTCCAAAATGTTTGGTCTTTTTTAGCTTATTTAGCAAAAATAAAAAACCCTCTGGAGATTAAATATCACCGAAATAAAGCTCTATTTGTGTATAAAAAAAACAGATACGTTTCTTATTTGTACAGTGTTGCATGACCACGCAATTGTCATTCCAAAGCCTAGTACACACAATAGTTTTTTCCGCGGACCAAGCCTCTGACTTTTGTCCGAAGGGCGTTGGCCGTGAACTTGCATTGCATACAAACGGCAAAGAATTGTTGGCCAACAAATACGAAACTACGTGGTTTTTCAGCTCTTTAGCGCCACCCTTTGGGCAACTTCTGCTATTGTTGTGTTATGGTGAGCATTGCTTCTGAGCATGCGTGTTTGTACTTTGGATTTTTTTCCGATGGACTTGGTACACACAATCCGAAAATCCGACATCACACATTTGTTGTCGGAAAATTTTAAAGCATGCTATCCCACATTTGTTGACTGAAATACCGACAACAATTGTCCGATGGACAACAGCCTGTCATCACACTTTTCCCATCTGAAAATCTGATTGTGTGTACGAGGCTTTAGTCTGACAGCGCTGAGGCTGAAAATTGGCCTAAACTGGAAGGGGGTAAGGGGTCTGGTATTGAAGTGGTAAAAAGAGGCCCTGTCAACAGACTATTTGTTTCAACAAAAACATTTCCATAACACTGAGGGGGTTATTTACGAAAGGCAAATCCACTTTGCATTACAAGTGCAAACTACAAGTGCAAAGTGCAATTGAAATTGCACTAAAAGTTCACTTGGAAGTGTAGTCGGTGTACATCTGAGGGGGACATGCAAGGAAAATAAAAAACAGCATTTTATCTTGCACATGATTGGATAATAAAATCAGCAGAGCTTCCCCTCATTTCAGATCTACTCCACAGATTTACAGCGACTGCACTTCCAAGTGCACTTTCAGTGCAATTTCAAGTGCACTTTGCACTTTGTACTTGTAGTTTGCACTTGTAGTGCAAAGTGGATTTGCCTTTCTTAAATAACCCCCTTTGTGTCTATGTTACCACAACCAATTATATCAGAGGAAGATCTGAACCCTTTTGAACAATCATGTAATCTACAGGGGCCAGGTAAACATGGTATAGCACAGATCTATAAAATACTTTCACGATTGGTACCCCCATTCATTGAAAAATGGGAAAGGGAATTGAGCACAACTAAGTTAACTGAGCAACAATTAAACAAATTACTGAGATCTGTATATAGTTATTCAGTAGTAGTGATGAGCCGAACACCCCCGGGTTCGGTTCGCACCAGAACCCGCGAACGGACCGAAAGTTCGCACGAACGTTAGAACCCTATTAAATACAATGGATGCGAACGTTCGAAATCTAAAGTGCTAATTAAAACGACTAATATGCATGTTATTGTCCTAAAAAGGGTTTGGGAACCCGGGTTCTGCACCAGGGGACATGTATCAATGCAAAAATAAGTTTTAAAAACGGCCGTTTTTCGGGAGCAGTCATTTTAATGATGCATAAAGTGAAAAAAAAAAGAGTCAAATATTCCTTTAAATATCGTACCTGGGGGGTGTCTAAAGTATGCCTGTGAAGTGCCACATGTTTCCCGTGTTTAGAACTGTCCCTGCACAAAATTACATTTCTAAAGGAAAAAAAGCCATTTAAAACTGCTTGCGGCTTTAATGTAATGTCTGGTCCCGGTAATATGGATGAAAATCTTTAAGAAAAATGGCATAGCTACCCCATCACACCCCCCCACCCCAGCCCATTACCAGCCCCTTTGGGTCTTGTATGGATATTAAGGGGAACCCCGCACACAAAATAAAAAAGGCCCTATATACTCTGAACAGCCGTATACAGGCGGTGCATACAAGACAGGGACTGTAGGTTTGTTCTTATGTAGAATCTGTTTGTAATTTTGAACAGGTACATTGTTTAAGTGTAGCTCCAGCCCAAAAATCTATTTTTAAGCTTTTTGGAAAACATAGGGAAGGGTTATCACCCCTGTAACATTTGTTTTGCTGTCTGTGCAATGTGCACCTGTTCAGAACAGTTCACCTCACTTTCCGTCCTAATGACAAATGTTTTTTGAAAATTTGGGGTTTTTATTGAAACAAGAATTGGTGATAAAGCATCAGTGGAGAGGAGACACTTTTTTTCCCATATTAACTCTTACAGGAGAGAATTTGCCTTCTTAGGGGTAGATTTCCTCTCACTTCCTGTTGTATCCTTCCGTTTGCAAGGAGGAGTCGTTTGTAAGTTGGATGTTTGAAAGTAGGGGCCTGCCGTATATACTCTGCTGAAATTTGCCCCTTACATGTTGGTGTTGCCACAACACTGTGAGCCCTCACAGTTACTCTTGGTCGGCGCATGAATGGGCCCTGCTGTGAATTATTAGATCAAGAATTGTAATTGCATGCCCCTGTTGAACAGGGGCTGAAAAATTGGGCCTTTGGTGGTGGTGGTGGTGGTGTTGACACAACACTGTAAGGCCTCACAGTTACTCTTGGTGGGCGCAGGAATGGGCCCTGCTGTGAATTATTAGATCAAGAATTGTAATTACATGCCCCTGTTAAACAGGGGCAGAAAAATTGGGCCTTAGGCACTGGTGCCACAACACTGCAACCACTCACAGATACTGTACTTGGAGCACAGCAATGAGCCCTGTTGCAAAGTATTGCATAAAAAATTGTAATTACATGCCCCTGTTAAACAGGGGCTGAAAAATTGGGCCTTAGCCACTGGTGGTGGCACCCAGAAACAAAAATGTTCTTCCAAGCTATCATCATCATCAATCGGATCATTGAGGAGGAGGAGGATGGTCAGTCAACATAACAGGACAGTCTCTCAGCATCAGCATCAGTCTTGAAGGGATGTGACATTTGAAAATAAATTAGTCGGTTATATCAGCTTCAGGTGTTTGGTAGCTGGTGGTGATCCAAGACTGGTTCATCTTTATGAAGGTCAGTCGATCAACCGAGTCGGTGGACAGGCGCACCCTGTGATCCGTGACAAATCCTCCAGCAGCACTGAATGTGCGTTCTGAAAGAACGCTGGATGCAGGACAGGCCAGTAGCTCAATTGCATACTGTGCAAGCTCTGGCCAGTGATCCATCCTCAAGACCCAGTAAGCCAGAAGATTTTTGGTGGGGAAGGTGTCCAAGTCTGACCTTGCCCCTAGGTATTCCTGTACCATGTATATCAGACGCTGGCGATGGTTGCTGGAACCGATCATACCTTGGGGCTGCGGACTAAAGAATTGTCTGAACGCATCGGTCAGACGGCCACCTTCCCCACCGCTCCTTCTTTGACTGACCGAAGCCTCAGCAACTCGTTGTCCAGGACCAGGAGTTTGTAACCTCCCAGTCTCTGGGAACGCGTTGCACAGACCTTTCTGCAAGGCCTCCCGGAGTTGTCTCATCCTCTGCTCCCTCTGCGACGGTAAGATAAGGTCCGCAACCTTACCCTTGTACCGTGGATCAAGGAGAGTGGCCAGCCAGTAATGGTCCCTCTCCTTGATCCGAAGAATACGAGGATCCTTCCGCAGAATTTGCAGGATCAGGGAGGCCATGCAGTGTAGGTTAGCTGAGGCATTCGGTCCGGAATCCTCTGGGTCACTAAGGACGACATGATCCGCAGCCACCTCCTCCTAGCCACGTACAAGTCCACGGGTTTCTTGGGACTGTAAATCATCCCTAAAAGACTGCTGCTGATGATGCTGAGTGCCAGGCTCCACCTCCATGCTGACACAATCCTCCTCCTCCTCCTCCTCTTCCTGTGCGATGGGTGGGACAGAAGGAACACTGTCTGGGTAAAGGGGGCCTTGAGAGGCAAGGAAGTCCTCCTCTTCCTGCCTCTGTTCTGCCTCAAGTGCCCTGTCCATTATTCCACGCAGCATATGTTCCAACAGGTGGACAAGAGGTACAGTGTCACTAATGCATGCACTGTCACTGCTCACCATCCTCGTGGCCTCCTCAAATGGTGCCAGGACAGTGCATGCATCCCTGATCATGCCCCACTGGCGTGGTGAAAAAAACCCGAGCTCCCCTGACCCTGTCCTGGTGCCGTAGTCGCACAGGTACTCATTGATGGCCCTCTGCTGCGTGTGCAGCCGCTGCAGCATGGCCAACGTTGAGTTCCACCTGGTGGGCATGTCACATATAAGGCGGCTCTTGGGCAGGTTCAACTCCTTTTGCAGCTCAGCCAGGCGAGCACTGGCATTATAAGATCTGTGGAAATGCACACAGACTTTCCTGGCCTGCCTCAGGACATCCTGTAAGCCCGGGTACCTGCCCAAGAACCGCTGCACCACCAGGTTAAGAACGTGAGCCACACAGGGCACATGGGTCAGTTGTCCCTGTCGGAGGGCGGAGAGGAGGTTGGTGCCATTGTCGCAAACCACCATTCCTGGCTTAAGCTGGCGTGGCATCAACCACCTCTCGGCCTGCCCCTGCAGAGCAGACAGAACCTCTGCCCCAGTGTGGCTCCTGTCCCACAAACACACAAGCGCAAGCACGGCATGGCATCTTTTTGCCTGCGTACTTGCGTAGCCCCTTGAACGCCTACGGAGCACCGCTGGTTCCGAGGACAAAGCACAGGAAGAGGCCATGGAGGAAGAAGAAGAGGAGGGGGTGGAGGAGAGAGGTGTGTCACAACCAGTAGTAGCATTTTGGAGGCGTGGCGGCGGAACAACCTCCAACACTACTGCACCTTGTCCTGCATCCTTCCCAGCTGCCAAAAGAGTGACCCAATGGGCCGTGAAAGAAAGGTAACGTCCCTGTCCATGCCTGCTGGACCATGAGTCAGCGGTAATATGCACCTTACCGCTGACCGCCCTGTCCAGCGAGGCCAAGACATTGCCTTCCACATGCCGGTAGAGAGCCGGAATAACCTTCCGTGAGAAAAAGTGGCGTTTGGGAACCTGCCACTGAGGAACCGCACATTGCACAAACTCACGGAAGGGGGCCGAGTCTACCAACTGAAAAGGCAGCAGTTGAAGCGCTAGCAATTTAGCCAAGCTAGCATTCAACCGCTGGGCATGTGGATGGCTGGGAGTTAACTTCTTTCGACGGTCCAGCAGCTGGGGCAGGGAAATTTGACTGATAGAATCGGACGTCGGTGTACTGCTAGCAGAGTGCCCGCAAGTACTTGGCTGTGACCCACCTAATTCTATACCTTCATTCCTCTCAGTGCAGGTTTCAGAGAGGACTGAAGGTATAGTGGGGTTGGAGATCCCAGCTGATGCGGTGCAAGGAGAGGTCCGCTTTGTTTTTGGTGTGGGTCTTTAAGGTAGGCTTGCCAACGAGCTGCATGGCAGGTCAACATATGTCTGGTCAAGCATGTGGTGCCCAAGCGGCTGATGTTTTGGCCACGCGATATACGCTTGAGACATATGTTGCAAACAGCAGCTGTGCGATCTGATGCGCTCGACTCAAAAAAGGCCCACACCAAAGAACTTTTTGAATAACGGGCAGAGGCAGCGCCCTGCACAGGCGGAGCTCTGCGGTGTGATTCCGTCGGTGTGCTGCCCTTACGCTGGCCCCCCTAGGGCATCCTGCCTCGTTGGAGATGTGCATCCTCCTCATTCTCCTCCTCCTCCACCTCTCTCCTATTAGGCACCCACGTGGAGTCAGTGACCTCATCATCCCCTCCCTCCTCATCACTGGAGCCAATCTGGCAGTATGCTGCAGCTGCTGGAACATGACTGCCAGATTGGTGTCCTTCTTGAGCATCCCCTCTCTCTGCTCTCACGCTACTGCCTTCCTCTAGCTGGGTATCATCATCAGACCCTTCGAAACGCTGGGCATCCTCCTGGAGCATGTACCCAACACTGTGCTCAAACAGTTCGGGGGACTCCTCAGGAGGACATGGTTGGTCTAGGGAAGGAGTGACTGATGATGACATTGATACCAGGGAAGAGGACGCTTTGGCAGCTGCTTTGCCAGTACCCTGAGCCTGGGTGAGAGAGGATGAGGAGGATGAGGAGGGCTTGGTCATCCACTCTACCAAGTCTTCGGCATGATGCGGCTCAACACGTTCAGCTGCCGAAGAAAAGGACAAGCGTGTCCCATGGCCACGTGCTGATGGCGATGCACCGCGTCCACGACCAGCACTGTTGTCTCGAGACACAGAGCCTGCTTGCCCTCTTTTATTGGCTCCTGACTGTCTGCCTCTCCTTGTTTGCCTTCCAGACATTCTAATGGCCTGCAGGGAGATGGGAAAACCAGCAATAAGGCCTAGCTTCAGGAGTATATTTTGCAGGAATCACACTACGCCTGCTGTAAGTGCTGCAAATGCCTGTTGGTGTAACACACTAGGAAAACACAGCAATAAGGCCTAGCTTCAGGAGTATATTTTGCAGGAATCACACTACGCCTGCTGTAAGTGCTGCAAATGCCTGTTGGTGTAACACACCAGGAAAACACAGCAATACGGGCTAACTTCAGGTGTATAATGTGCAGGAGGCACACTCCGCCCGCTGTAAGTGCTGCAAATGCCTGTTGGTGTAACACACCAGGAAAACACAGCAATACGGGCTAACTTCAGGTGTATAATGTGCAGGAGGAACACTCCACCCGCTGTAAGTGCTGCAAATGCCTGTTGGTGTAACACACCAGGAAAACACAGCAATACGGGCTAACTTCAGGTTTATAATGTGCAGGAGGCACACTCCGCCCGCTGTAAGTGCTGCAAATGCCTGTTGGTGTAACACACTAGGAAAACACAGCAATACGGGCTAACTTCAGGTGTATAATGTGCAGGAGGCACACTCCGCCCGCTGTAAGTGCTGCAAATGCCTGTTGGTGTAACACACTAGGAAAACACAGCAATAAGGCCTAGCTTCAGGAGTATATTTTGCAGGAATCACACTACGCCTGCTGTAAGTGCTGCAAATGCCTGTTGATGTAACACACCAGGAAAACACAGCAATACAGGCTAACTTCAGGTGTATAATGTGCAGGAGGCACACTCCGCCCGCTGTAAGTGCTGCAAATGCCTGTTGGTGTAACACACCTGGAAAACACAGCAATACGGGCTAACTTCAGGTGTATAATGTGCAGGAGGCACACTCCGCCCGCTGTAAGTGCTGCAAATGCCTGTTAGTGTAACACACCAGGAAAACACAGCAATAAGGGCTAGCTTCAGGTGTATACTGTGCAGGAGGCTTAGAAACAATGACACGGACACTGTCCCCTGCCTATCCTTCTCTCTCCCTGCACACAAGGTTTATCAAAGAATATTACACTGACACTCTCCCTGCCTATCCTTCTCTCTCCCTGCACACAAGGTTTAGTAAAGAATATGACACTGACGCTGTCCCCTGCCTATCCTTCTCTCTCCCTGCACACAAGCTTTATCAAAGAATATGACACTGACACTCTCCCTGCCTATCCTTCTCTCTCCCTGCACACAAGAATAGCACAAAGAATATCAACACTGTCCCTGCCTATCCTTCTCTTTCCCTGCGCCGGAACACACTACACAAGCCAGCCTGTGGCCAATTATGGCTCTCCTAGCTGCCGGCACTGTGATTGGCCAAGCATGCGGGGTCACAGTGCATGCTTGGCCAATCACAGCACCGGGATTGCACTGCGATGGCGCAGTGTATTGTGGGGCGTTCGCGTCACTCGAATTTGGCGCGAGCGGCCCAAATCGTTCGATGTTCGCCGAATGGTCGAACAGCCGATGTTCGAGTCAAACGTATGTTTGACTCGAACACCGAGCTCATCTCTATTCAGTAGATGTAAACAGCATAGAAATGAACTATACATGTCTGGCAAGATGGTATATAACTCCAGTGAAGGCTTATAAATGTCAATTAGGGAAATGCCCAAAAAAAGGGGAATGCTGGAGAGAGGTGTGGCAATACATTGAAGTGTTTACAGAAATTGAGGTACCAGTGGAGTTGCTTATTTCATAATACAGATAAAATAAAAAAACAGTATAAGAGTACAGCGGTGCCATTGTTATTAAATGCTGCCAAAGGAGTAATTCACAAAAAAAGTCTAGATTCAGAGAGACCTACAGTGAGGGAGTGGTTTGAAAGAATAGACTATATACAGTATATAAAATTGAGTATTTGAGCAGTAGAGAAGAATCTTGGATAGAACGGTTCTCTGGAATTTCGGTAAAGTAGAAGGATTTGAAAAATATTTAGAGAATTGTGTCTGGGAATAGGAGAAAGGGTGGTGGTGGTGGGGGGTAATGTTGAAAGAAAATATGGAAAATGTAATATTTGTTGGATTTTATGTTGAAACTAAATACAATTTTAGTATTAAAAAAAATTGGTTGACCCAGGAAGGCTGTGTAGATTGAGAATAGGAATGTTCTAAAGACAGAACCTTGGGGGACCCCAACAGTAAGAGGAAAGGGAAAGGAGGAAGTAGAGTTGTAAGTGACACTGAAGGTGCGATGAGATAGGTTAGATTCGAGACCAAGGAAGTAGAGTTTTTTGAGGAGGAGGGGGTGGTCAACTGTATCAAAGGCAGCAGAGAGATCCAAGAGTAAGAGTACAGAATAGCAACCGTTTGTTTTAGCTGTTAGTAAGTTGTTTGTGAGTTTTAGGAGAGCAGTATCTGTGGAGTGCTGCGGGCAAAATCCAGACTGAAGGGGATCAGGAAGGTTATTCTTAATGAGGTGGCAGCCCAGCTGGTTGTGGACTAGATGTTCAAGGAGTTTGGGGGCAAAAGGGAGTAAGGAGATGGGTCTTAGGTTGTTTGATGATTAGTGGGGTCCGGTGAGGCCTTTTTAGGTATGGAGGTGACTAGTGCATGTATTAGAGGGTTAGGGAAGATTCCAGTAGAGAGGGAGAGATTGAAGATATTGAGTTAAAAAGTGTAGGATAGAGCCAGAGGGTGACCTTAGTATTTGCGAGTGAACAGAGTCCAGGGGCAGGTTCAGTATGTTAGTGGGTGGAGGTAATGAAGGATAAAGTAGAGAGGTAAAGGTAAGGTAAAGGTAAAGGCCTACCGATAATCTGATGAAGAATAGGAATCGTGCAAAAAAAATGGACTTTGAATGCTCTTTTTCCTCCTCCATTTGGAGGGTTAGCCCCCCTGCCCCCTCCCGGTCTCTCTCTGTTTTATTTTACCTCTTTCATATTCCTCACCCTAGGCTCTTTTTTACCATTCTATTGGTAATCAAAATTTGATTTTAGGGTCTCTGTGCGCCAAGACGCGCTCCTAAGGGAGCGCATTCGGCGCAGTACAAATCCCATATCAAAACAAATCAAATCAAAAGAGTTGACAAGGACTGCATGAGAGGGTGTTAATAAGAGTGATAAAATAGGTCTGTTTGGAAGTGTGGAATCAAAAAATTAATTTTTGGATGGCAGATTTATATTGGTTAAAGTCTTGCTGGGACTTAGTCTTACTGTATGCCACATATGCTTAAGAGCTTAGCTCCATTTTTTGAGGCTTCTTGTGTTGCCTGTTTGCCAGGGTTGTAGCAGTCGGAACCTGATTCTTTATGTAGTGAGGGAGGCAGGTGTGTCCAGGGTGTATGAAAGTGAGCTGTTGTAGACAGACAGGGCCAGGTTGGGGCAGGACAGGGTTGAGATTTTGTCATAGGGACGATCTGTTGCAGAAAAAAGAAGAGAAGGGTTAAGATGGCGAAGGTTTCTATAAGTAACTGTTAGGTGGTGGGAAGGCGAGGTGGAGGAGACGTGGAGAGAGTGAAGCTGATAAGGTGGGGATCAGAAAGAGGAAAAGGAGTGTTGGAGAGGTTGCAAGGAGTGCATAGGTATGAGAATACAAGATCAAGGCAGTTGCCATTAGAGTGAGTAGAAGTGTGTGTCCCTTTGATTTAGGTCAAAAGAGGAGGTTAGGCTCAGATGTTAAGAGGTAGCAGGAGTGCTGATATTAACAGGGATGTTGAAGTCACCGAGAATGATTGTGGGAATTTCAGAAGAGAGAATGTAGGGTAGCCAGGCAGAGAAGTAATCAAGGAAGCTTGATACCGGTCCAGGGGGCTGATAGATCACAGCAATTATCAAAGACACTGGAGAGAATAGACAAATGCAGTGAGCGTTAAATGAGGAGAAGGACAAAGAGGGAGGTGAATAAAGGACCTGACAAGTGCTTTGAGGGGATTTGAGGATTCCAACTCCAACTCCCTTTCGTCCACTAGACCTGGGAGAGTGAGTCCAGAGGGGGCCACCATGGGAAAGGGCAGCAGGAGTGGGAAAAGATAGATTCTTGAAGCCAGGTCTCAGTAAATGAAAGCAGGTTAAAGGAGTTTGTGATAAAAAGGTCATGGAAAGAGGTGAGTTTGCTACAGACGAAGCAGGCATTCCAAAGGCCATAGAAAAAAGGGAAGCTGGTTTTAAGAAGAAGAGGAAAAGAAACCACAGTGTTTAGATTGCGGCCGCTGTTGGAGGATAGGGGGTGCCGGGTGTGTTAGTCACAGGTAAATGACAGCGGTCAAGGATTTGAGGAAATATCTCCAAATATTAGGAGAAGCAGAAGTGTGAAAAAGGTAATATTGGAGTATGACTTATATGGGGGACATGTCCCAGTGTCCTGGAAGTTTTATTTGTATGTGTGTTCAGATTTAACAGGAGTTGATGAGTGCAGTATTAAGGTGATGACAGAAGTGAGGGTGATATATATATATATATATATATATATATATATATATATATATATATTTAAAAGCTATGGGGCGGAGAAGAGGGGTGAAGGAGAGAGAGTTTGAGGATAGAGAATACATTTGCGAGAAGGAAAAGTCAGGCGTGCATGTTACAGGGTTGTGAGATTAAGAAACAGACTAGCTTAGAGATGAAAAAGTTGGATGGGGAAACAGGTCACCTTCAGTCTGTTTAGTGTTTTGCTGTAGTCTGCTGCAGAGTCTCACTTTGTGCATTCGCTGAAGTACAGAGCCAAAGTGCAAGACTTTGTCCAAGATTATAGTTTCCAATGCTATCCCTGCCCGTGCTATCCCTGCATGTGCATCCCCTATGAATGTCTAAATTAATACTGAGTTGGATGGGGGGATTGAAAATTAATCAGTTTAGACTGCATAATAGAAACAGAACAAACCTTCCACACCAAAGCAGACCAGAGCAACATCAAGAGAGCAGGAAGGCAAAGTTGGAGGAGGGCAGTTCATAATTTTGGTTTAGACAATAAGAAAGCAAAATAAACATCACAGTAATATGGACAGAGATAAAAAAATTGAAAGCAGCATATATTATTACCATTAAGCACATTGATAGAAATGAATCAGTTGCAGAGCAGGATTTTGAAATCAGCATAGATTATCACCATTAAGCACATTGATAGCAATGACTGCAGTTAGAGGTGGATTATGGCTTATTACCTGGGGGGGGGGGGGGGGGTAGAGAAGAGTAATTCATATGACACAGAGCTGAAGTCCAATACTTAAACTAAGATTAATACTTTATCCAAGATGATAGTTGCCAGTGCTATCCTTGCCTGTGCTACCCCTACCAATAACACCTGTAATATAAACTCATAGAATACAAAGTACTGTACTGTATAGCCAAGTGGATCCTGCAGGAGAGGATGTTGTGGTGGTGGCTTCTTACATTGATGAGCTATGCTGTACATTACTTCATATTCTGTGAGTTTATATTACCACTGTTATTAAAGTTGTTTTAATCTTTGCAATTAGATGGTGCTTTCATTTTTCTTCTATTTTGATCCCTTCCCTGAGCAATGTTTTTTAAGGTACTGGGGAAGATGGAATGCATGGACAATTTTATTGTAAAGGTGAACTAATCCTGTGTTTTTAATATATGTAATCCTTCTCAGTTGTTAATACACTAACTCCACCTTCCAAAAGTCCTAAATCACTATGTAGGGTATGATTTTTTTTACTGTTTGTAATATAAACATTTAAATAATAATAATTAATAGTATTATTTATTAGTAATTGTTATTGGTAATAGTAGTGGTGGTTGTAGTAGTAGTAGTATTTTGTACTACTGTTATTTTATATAACGTGTGTTAATTTTTTACACAAAGAACTCAAAGTTTATATGGCACTCAAATTTATGCACATGCTTTGGAAAACATAGGAAACAGATAATCTGATTCGGCTGATAGCAATTTCTACCATTATTCATACACCCACTATGCATTTTTATATTTTACTAGGTAAAAAAAATCACCTTTCTCGTTAAATGCAACAAGCCCATAAGCATAACAGTTAGCATTACAAAAATGACAGAATAGATTGAAAAAGGTGATGTAAAAATTTGCTATTTTAAAAAATCAAAACCAAATATTTTAATGAAAGAAATAATGTATGTTCAGACATAAAATTAGCTAAAAAATCACTAAAATGCTGTAAAATACAGTATTTGCTATTTCACTATGTTTTAAAGGTCACTTTCATCATTTAAACAGAACTACCGGAACAAATTATGCATCCAGATATTTTGAATTCTTTTGAAACAGCAGAGTAGTTTATATATTTTTTTTTCTATTTCTACTCTTTTGCTCTTATGCATTAAATTTAAAGCAATAGTGGGAGGAATATATAAAAGAACTAAGGTTGCGCAACTAAATATAAATACAAAAACCAAAAATGTTCTGAAAACACAATATGATAATGTCTGTATAAAACGTGAATAAACAATATAAATAATGGAGTAAAGATATTGCTCTATACGTCTCTGGGTAATAGATGGTACTTAAACAGTGTTCCTTAGTATTAGCATGCAAAAAAGGATTCAAGGATAGTCCATAAATAGCAAAAAGTCCCCAGAATGAAACAGAAGATTCCAAGGCTCTTCAAAACTGCATAAGTGACTTCAAAACGTTGGAACACCATAGAAGGAGTGATAATATGATAGGAAAGGAATCCACCACCTTATCCCTTTTAAGCTGCTTACCGGAAATTCTGATCCCTGAAAGAGATCAGTCTGAATGGGTGGCTGTTATCCCCGCCAAGGGCTATAATTGGCTCTCCCTGTACTCTCTATTCCTCTAGGTTCCAATCTGTTAGTTCACCAGGCAGCTCCGTGGGTTACATTTAGGGTGAAAGAGAAAAACCCCATAGCGTAATCCAGTATATAAAAAGCATTTATTGTAAAAAAAATTGCACTTACAGTGTATTGTAGTAAAAACAGCAGTGGTTTAATGTGTGGCCGGCCGGCTCTCACTACCCGTTGCTTCCGGGATTTGTATCGTGGTGACGTCAGCACGCCGTTCCTCCCTACGTCGTTTCGACAAACCTGTCGTCATCCAGGGGCATGGGCGGCGTGCTGACCCACCACCATTTTATGTGCAATGAACAATAGCTAGGGAACGCCCGGAGTCTAGTTCCCGGCGTCCCAGCTACGGCCGTCGCCATTTTGAAAATGGGCAAACTGCCCTTAAGTTACTAACCGTTTACCCTCGATCTCTCAGTCGGATGCCACTCCAACTAAGAGATACATAGGTCACGGCCGAAACCTCCTATCTTAAACAAGTGAGCCCATAAAGTGAAATTGTTGTTATATTATAAACATGACACACGAAATCCGCCCAAATCTGAGCTCTCGGCATCTACATCCCACGATCCGCCATGTTTATAGTGGGAAAGATGCCCTTACTACCAGTATTCTGGCTGGCCTCAATGATCTCGAGCATCTTTCCGAATGGTACACACTAAAGGAATCGATTTCTGAGTAACTGAAACCCTAAATCTTAAAGCGTGCTTGCAAATAGCACCCACGCTCTTTTTGTGTGTATCATGCAGGTGCAAACACATATAGATAAAAATACTGTATATAATTTGGACATACAAGGGTATCCTGCCTTATTCTACCTATTTAAATAGTGCGTCCAAAAATATATATAGATTGATGGCGCTATAAAAATTTTATTCTATGTTGTTTAAAAACTATTTTAAGAACTATTATGTCACATGTAAGATAGATATATTATGATCGCCATCTAGTGGGCGAATTCAAGATTGCACTCACCAATTTAATGGTGAATGACAACCAATAACCATCTACATATGAAGTGTATTACTGTTAAGGAGAAGGAACTAAAAAAATTGGAACGGAGGGATTTTTTATAGAAAGATTATTGGGAATCGAATATTTAGATAAATTCAATCTATCCATTAGATTCTTATAAATGGGTATATCTACCCCAAGGGATACTAAAGGGTGCCACCAAAGTACACTCCAACGTATCGGTGGAATGAATACTTTTTTAAACCAACTAGTATGAAAAAATTGGCTAACCCAATATACATCCGCCAGGGCAAGCCTAGATAGGACACCATCACTGGACCTATGTGCAAACAAGTCTCTGTATTGTGGGTCCTCTAACAATGACATCTGTAATGGAATAAAGATGTACCGAGAGCTCAGATCCAGTTCACATTATTAAACAAAAATGCCAATGACACCTAGCTGTTATCGATGAATGCATTAACATCAATGTCAATATTGAGCCCGTACGGGGTATAGCACCGGACCCTGTGAATCCAGCTCATTTCCATACGGGAAATTTCCCTAATTAGAGAACCCCCCCTCCAATGGGGACTGTACTTATCAATTCCTATAAAGGAAGTGCCCTCTGGGTTGCGCTGATGGTATAAGTCATAATGCTTGGATACAGAGTGGTACTGGAAGCCACTCTTATTGTTGGCTAAATGTTCTCCAAGCCTTACTTGCATGGTCCTTTTGGTTCTCCCTATATATTGCTTCCCACAAGGACATTGTAGAAGATATACAACGCCTGTGGAACTGCATGTGATGAAAGTTTCGATCTTATGGGTTTTTGAAGTGCTGCTGGATACAAATACTTCCGTTTTTTTGGACCTAATTTTATTTATGGAGCACACCTGGCATCGACGGCATTGGTGGTACCCAGATAATTGTTGAAAAAAAGAAACTTTTTTAGGTGGAGGGTCTACCACATTGGGTGCCACTCTGTCCCTTAGGGAGGGGGCACCCCTGAAGATCACTTGTGGGATTGTTGGGAGGAAAGTGTTAATGATACGATCATTCCCTAGAAGGTGCCAGTGTTTCCTGATAATTCTTTTTATCATGTAATGTTGCGTAGAATATGTCGTAATGAATGGTATTCACAATTGCTGCGATTTCTTTTTTGGGCCAGTTGCTAATAGGGATGATCTTTCTATGTCTCCTACTTCTTTCAGAATATCTTCCAAGATTTTCTGATCATATCCCCTTTCTACTAGTCTATCTTTCAAGATGCTGGCCTGCAAGAAATAATCAGCCTTGTCAGAACAATTTCTCTGCATGCGAACAAATTGGCTTTTTGGCACTGACTTTAGCCATGAATCCTTGTGACAACTGACACTCGGTATGTAAGCATTGCGGTCAGTTTGTTTAAAGTACGACATCGTTTTGAAACCCACTTCACTCTTGATGATTGTGAGGTCCAAAAAATTGATTCGTGTTTGACTGGCTTCATAAATGAAGCGTATGCCTCTATCGTTCTGGTTGATCTCTAGAAAAAAGGCTTCCAGCTCCAAAACAGTGCCGTCCCAAAGGAGGAGGACGTCATCTATATACCTAGCCCAAAACTTGAGGTGTGGGTTTCGGTCTTTAAAGATGACGTCCTCCTCCCATTTGGCCATAAAAAGATTGGCCAAACTGGGGGCGTATTTAGCCCCCATGGCTACCCCCCGTTCCTGCTTGTAAAAATTGTGGCTAAACCAAAAGTAGTTATGTTTTGCCGCATAATCTAGAAGCTCCATAATGAACGCTTGTTGTTCCTCCGTTGTTGTTGAATGGAGGTTGAGGTAATATTTAACTGCCGATAACCCCAAAGAATGGGGAATTATAGTGTACAATGATGTCACATCAGCTGTGACCATCAACATGCTTTCACTAGGATGTTGATCTGCTAATAAATTGATTACGTGTCTCGTATCTTTCAGGTACGACGGCATTTTCAACACTAAAGGTTGGAGGAAAAAGTCTATGTACTTGCCCACCCGGGACGTGACAGAATCGATTCCGCTGACTATCGGACGTCCCGGGGGGCAAGTCAGACTTTTGTGTATCTTCGGCAAGCAGTACAGGATAGGCACCCGTGGTGCCTTGGGAACCAAAAACAACTGTTATTTTTCGCTCAGAATCCCCAATTGTGCACCCTTTATTACCAAATCCTCCAAGATTTTTTATATTTGAGGATTGGATTTCCAGCTAAAAGGGTATAGGTCTCCTGATCTCCAACTATCCTGGATAATTCCTGCAGATAATCGTCCCTATCCAGGATCACTATCCCCCCCCTTTATCTGCTGGGCGTATAACCAGTTGTTTATTGTTACACAAGGTATCTAAGCCCTGCTCCAACTTCTTTTCCATTTTTATATTAATTGTTTTAACCGATTCTAAATCCCGCAACACCACATCCCGAAATACCCTCAATGATGGTGCTAAGGTACCTGAAGGGTTAAAGGTGGAAGCATTGGACAATCCTGTATATTGATAATTATTCAACGTTATTCCCCCCTGACGTGTTGGAATACTGGCAAAATGTTGTTTAATATTAATTCTCCTCACGTACTTATGTACGTCCATAAAGGTTTTGAATTTATTGAGTTTTCGAGGAGGAGCAAATTTTAAACCCTTATTCAAAAGGGCTGTCTCAGATTCTGTCAGGGTTTGGGAACTAAGATTGAAAATGCCCTCACCAGTTATGCTCTTGATTTTTTTTGATTGTGCTCTCCTCCCCCCTCTTGTTCCTCTTTGTTTTCTATGGGCCTCTTTATGCCCTGATTGGCTTTGGGAAAACCCCAATGGTGTTGTTCTAACAGTTTCCCACTCGGTCTTCTTGACCGATCTCTAGTGGACCATGTGAGTTCCTGTTCCTCCAAATCATACTCGTTTTGTTTCTGGTATGCAGGTCCGTCTCTATCTCTAAGTGGGAAAAAACGATTAGAAGGTTCTTCCCTGTTGTTATATTCCCAGTCATCTCTATATCTCTCATGGTAGGTCCTTTCATCCCGTCTCGGACTTTGATAGGATGGTCTGTCATAACCATAATTACTATATGGACCTCTATCAGTCTCTCTCCAAGATCCTGGAGGGTCTCTATAAACTTGATGTTGATTATTGTTATACTGTTGATGGCCATAATCATGGTCATTTCTCCTCCCTGCACCATATTGTTGGTTCCAACTGGCATTTCTTGGAGCTTGTCCTCCCTTAGGGGGTACCTGTGTGCGTTAGGGTGACTGGTAAGATACCCTCCTCCCTTTTTTCCCCCCTTTGCTGTTGTTTGTTTGTTTAGGAGTTTTGTGTGAGACTTCCCTAATGGGCAAATGTTGTATTGCCCCTGTGGAGGTGTCTGGGACATTGTCTCCCTGTAAGATAGCCTCCATTCTTGTTTCTTGTTTGTTCAACTCCTCATTCGCCAATTTCTTTTGCCATTCGAAGACAAGATTGGCTTGGTACGGGGGGTAGCCATGGGGGCTAAATACGCCCCCAGTTTGGCCAATCTTTTTATGGCCAAATGGGAGGAGGACGTCATCTTTAAAGACCGAAACCCACACCTCAAGTTTTGGGCTAGGTATATAGATGACGTCCTCCTCCTTTGGGACGGCACTGTTTTGGAGCTGGAAGCCTTTTTTCTAGAGATCAACCAGAACGATAGAGGCATACGCTTCATTTATGAAGCCAGTCAAACACGAATCAATTTTTTGGACCTCACAATCATCAAGAGTGAAGTGGGTTTCAAAACGATGTCGTACTTTAAACAAACTGACCGCAATGCTTACATACCGAGTGTCAGTTGTCACAAGGATTCATGGCTAAAGTCAGTGCCAAAAAGCCAATTTGTTCGCATGCGGAGAAATTGTTCTGACAAGGCTGATTATTTCTTGCAGGCCAGCATCTTGAAAGATAGACTAGTAGAAAGGGGATATGATCAGAAAATCTTGGAAGATATTCTGAAAGAAGTAGGAGACATAGAAAGATCATCCCTATTAGCAACTGGCCCAAAAAAGAAATCGCAGCAATTGTGCATACCATTCATTACGACATATTCTACGCAACATTACATGATAAAAAGAATTATCAGGAAACACTGGCACCTTCTAGGGAATGATCGTATCATTAACACTTTCCTCCCAACAATCCCACAAGTGATCTTTAGGGGTGCCCCCTCCCTAAGGGACAGAGTGGCACCCAATGTGGTAGACCCTCCACCTAAAAAAGTATATTTTTTTCAACAATTATCTGGGTACCACCAATGCCGTCGATGCCAGGTGTGCTCCATAAATAAAATTAGGTCCAAAAAAACGGAAGAATTTGTATCCAGCAGCACTTCAAAAACCCATAAGATCGAAACTTTCGTCACATGCAGTTCCACAGGCGTTGTATATCTTCTACAATGTCCTTGTGGGAAGCAATATATAGGGAGAACCAAAAGGACCATGCAAGTAAGGCTTGGAGAACATTTAGCCAACATTAAGAGTGGCTTCCAGTACCACTCTGTATCCAAGCATTATGACTTATACCATCAGCGCAACCCAGAGGGCACTTCCTTTATAGGAATTGATAAGTACAGTCCCCATTGGAGGGGGGGTTCTCTAATTAGGGAAATTTCCCGTATGGAAATGAGCTGGATTCACAGGGTCCGGTGCTATACCCCGTACGGGCTCAATATTGACATTGATGTTAATGCATTCATCGATAACAGCTAGGTGTCATTGGCATTTTTGTTTAATAATGTGAACTGGATCTGAGCTCTCGGTACATCTTTATTCCATTACAGATGTCATTGTTAGAGGACCCACAATACAGAGACTTGTTTGCATATAGGTCCAGTGATGGTGTCCTATCTAGGCTGGCCCTGGCGGATGTATATTGGGTTAGCCAATTTTTTCATACTAGTTGGTTTAAAAAAGTATTCATTCCACCGATACGTTGGAGTGTACTTTGGTGGCACCCTTTAGTATCCCTTGGGGTAGATATACCCATTTATAAGAATCTAATGGATAGATTGAATTTATCTAAATATTTGATTCCCAATAATCTTTCTATAAAAAATCCCTCCGTTCCAATTTTTTTAGTTCCTTCTCCTTAACAGTAATACACTTCATATGTAGATGGTTATTGGTTGTCATTCACCATTAAATTGGTGAGTGCAATCTTGAATTCGCCCACTAGATGGCGATCATAATATATCTATCTTACATGTGACATAATAGTTCTTAAAATAGTTTTTAAACAACATAGAATAAAATTTTTATAGAGCCATCAATCTATATATATTTTTGGACGCACTATTTAAATAGGTAGAATAAGGCAGGATACCCTTGTATGTCCAAATTATATACAGTATTTTTATCTATATGTGTTTGCACCTGCATGATACACACAAAAAGAGCGTGGGTGCTATTTGCAAGCACGCTTTAAGATTTAGGGTTTCAGTTACTCAGAAATCGATTCCTTTAGTGTGTACCATTCGGAAAGATGCTCGAGATCATTGAGGCCAGCCAGAATACTGGTAGTAAGGGCATCTTTCCCACTATAAACATGGCGGATCGTGGGATGTAGATGCCGAGAGCTCAGATTTGGGCGGATTTCGTGTGTCATGTTTATAATATAACAACAATTTCACTTTATGGGCTCACTTGTTTAAGATAGGAGGTTTCGGCCGTGACCTATGTATCTCTTAGTTGGAGTGGCATCCGACTGAGAGATCGAGGGTAAACGGTTAGTAACTTAAGGGCAGTTTGCCCATTTTCAAAATGGCGATGGCCGTAGCTGGGACGCCGGGAACTAGACTCCGGGCGTTCCCTAGCTATTGTTCATTGCACATAAAATGGTGGTGGGTCAGCACGCCGCCCATGCCCCTGGATGACGACAGGTTTGTCGAAACGACGTAGGGAGGAACGGCGTGCTGACGTCACCACGATACGAATCCCGGAAGCAACGGGTAGTGAGAGCCGGCCGGCCGCACATTAAACCACTGCTGTTTTTACTACAATACACTGTAAGTGCAATTTTTTTTACAATAAATGCTTTTTATATACTGGATTACGCTATGGGGTTTTTCTCTTTCACCCTAAATGTAACCCACGGAGCTGCCTGGTGAACTAACAGATTGGAACCTAGAGGAATAGAGAGTACAGGGAGAGCCACTTATAGCCCTTGGCGGGGATAACAGCCACCCATTCAGACTGATCTCTTTCAGGGATCAGAATTTCCGGTAAGCAGCTTAAAAGGGATAAGGTGGTGGATTCCTTTCCTATCATATTATCACTCCTTCTATGGTGTTCCAACGTTTTGAAGTCACTTATGCAGTTTTGAAGAGCCTTGGAATCTTCTGTTTCATTCTGGGGACTTTTTGCTATTTATGGACTATCCTTGAATCCTTTTTTGCATGCTAATACTAAGGAACACTGTTTAAGTACCATCTATTACCCAGAGACGTATAGAGCAATATCTTTACTCCATTATTTATATTGTTTATTCACGTTTTATACAGACATTATCATATTGTGTTTTCAGAACATTTTTGGGTTTTGTATTTATATTTAGTTGCGCAACCTTAGTTCTTTTATATATCTGTCATTTGTGTGTGTCCCACATTTTTTGGTTGCTGCACAGTTATTAAGTTATCATATCATTTTCTAAATTTTTCTTAGACAGCGCAGTATTTTTACACTTTTCAAATAGTGGGAGGAGCCTAGTAATGGCGCCGACGGTCTGCTAGAGCACGTAGGAGGCAAGTCGGGTCTCAGGTCTCTCTCCGGGAAAATGACCAGCTGCGCTGAAGCCTGAAGCCTGTATGCCCGAAGCACCCTGTCCCGCAGCACGTCAACCCTTTCCAGTCGGATTGCCGCATCCCCCCCCTGCACGCTTCGGAAGTAAGCCTGCGCTGATGGAGTAAGAAGCACTGACCATACATGGAGGAGCTGCAGGGAAGACGGGGATAGCGCAGTAACACCGAGGGACCCCCCCTCAGGTTCCGAGCAGCGCTTGAAGCAGTACCTGAAGCCCGAACCCTGTCCCGCAACACGCCAACCCCTCTCGGCCATACAGTCCACCAATCCCTTCCTGCCTGCCACATGGGAGGGAGGAGAGGGAGGGGGGAACTATGAGATGGGGAGGGATAGGGGGGAGGGGGGAAGTGAATGTGAGGAAGGAAATAGGATCTGTTCAAATTAAGAAAAAAGAAGGAGGAAGGGTAGAGGGAGAATGAAAGGAGAAAGGGAGAGAAAGGAAATACATATGACTGATGTAGATTTTATTACATACAATGTAAGAGGTTTGAATTCTCCAGAAAAAAGACACATGATATTAAGAGAGCTGGAAAGGTATTCTGCAGAAATTGTGTTTTTTCAGGAGACACACTTAGCACTAGACTCTAATACAAAAATTTACTTGCGTGATATCTCCGCCTGGTACTATGGTGACTCCCCAAATAAAAGAGCAAAGGGAGTTGCCATAGGTATAGGGAAGAACATAAACTTTACAGTAGAAGATAGAAGAGTCGACCCAGAGGGCCGGTACTTGTTCCTAAAAGGAAATTTACAGGGGAAAAAATATACGTTAGCAAATGTATACTGTCCAAATAGTCACCCTAAAAAATATTTGAACGGAATCTTGAATACTTTGATGGATTTTAAGCAAGGAAATTTAATCTTAGCTGGAGATTTCAATTTCTCAATGGACCACAGATTAGATAACACGTCTGGTGCACAGATACGAGACTGCAAACAATTAAAATTGGTTAAAAAAATATATATATAATCATCAATTAATAGATCCTTGGAGAGTGACACATCCAAATGAAAAAGATTATACGTACTATTCATCGGTGCACGACACGTACTCAAGAATAGATTACATGCTTGTGGACCATGGGCTTCTGGAAAACGTAGTAGATACCTCGATAGGGGTAAAATCAATTTCAGACCACGCACCAGTAACAGTAAAAATTGGATTCAATGACATAGAACAAAGAAAGGCCACATGGAGATTAAACGAGGATCTTTTGGATACAAAAGAAGTAGGAGAGATAATAGCAAGGGAAATTGGAGAATATTTCAAAATAAATAATACACCAGAAGTAAGCGTTGCAACAATATGGGAAGCCCACAAGGCATGTATAAGGGGAAAATTGATCTCCATAGGGGCGGGAAAAAAGAAGGAAAGGGATCAAAAGAGGAAAAATTTGTTAAAGGAGTTACAAGATTTGGAACAAAAAGATAAAAAACAACAAGATAGAGAAATACACCAAAAAATAATAATTAAGAGGGGACAACTTAGAGACGTTATGGAACAAGAAACCAGAAAAGTATTTAAGAACTTAGTAAAGGAAAGGTATAAATGGGGGAATAAACCCGGGAAGTACCTCGCAAGAGTAGCAAAAGAGAAAAAATCCCGAAACTATATAGAAAAAATAAAGAACCAGAGGGGAGAGATGAAATATAAAACATCTGAAATTGCAGAAGCGTTTAAAACATACTATAGTACACTATATGATATTAGAGTAAAAGAGACACGTTTAGAAGAGGAAGCTAGGAAGATAAGAATACAGAGCAAACTAACTTACCAAAGATAACTGTCAGGGAAATCTTCCGTCCAACAGCGCCAATCAGCGCCCAATGCGCACGCGGAATGACGCTTCGGTGCATGCGCGTGACGACGCTTCTACGTTCTCGGGTGCGCGCGGCGGCGCACCAATAGGAATCCAGGCGGGCCTATTTAAAGAAACTCAGCTGCACTGATAAGTTGCTGGTTTGTCAGCTTTCCTGTGTACCCAAGACTCTGGAAAACTACCTGAAAATCTCCTTGTGACCCGGACTGGCTTGATTCCTCTGATCTCTCTCCTGGACCTGACCCTCGGCTTGTTATATGGACTTCTGCCTTCTCTTGTGTTTGACCCTCGGCCTGTGACTTGGATCTGCTGCCTGTCTACAATCCTTGACCTCCTGCTTGTACCTTTGGACTTCCACGTTTCCTTTGAACTCCTGCCTTGTTCCCGGCATTTTCTGGACTTGTTACTTATTGCTGTGCTAGACCCCCAGCCGGGACTGTTACCTCTGCAGTTACAACCCGGACTCAGCCTGCACCGGCTTCTATTGACTCTTGTTGCTTGAACTATACCAATCCAGCTAGTTCCTGCTAGAAGCCTGCTCTTCAGTCTACTCAGCACTACCGGACCGTCTACAAGTACCCACCACCTGCTGGTAGCCGGTGCCACTTCTCACCATCCACTCCCTGTCTCACCTCCAGGGAGTGGAGTGGAGTGCGTCAAGTCACAAAGGTGAACCACTCTCGGCATCTCGGCCTCGGTAAGTACATACCTTAACAGTACAAACCAGCCAGATGTCTGAGGCCGACAGGGTGCGTTCACCGTTCGAGACCCTCTGTCAGCAGGTCACCGCGCTAACCGATGCGGTTCAGAAATTACAAGAAGGTTATGTCCAAATGGATAGCCGCTTTCAGCTACTTACCGGAGCTACAGGACCAGCATCACCAGCTGCTACCGCTGCCAATGTTGCCTCCACGTCTCAAAATCAGGCAAACCCTACCGTAGTAATGGCTACCCCTGAACCCAGGGTCCCTCTGCCTGAACGATTCTCTGGCATCTGTAAGAAATATCGGGCTTTCAAAAACGCATGTTCTCTTTACCTCGCCCTTCAACCCAGGACTTTTTCTTCAGAAGTGGTAAAGGTGGGGTTCGTTATTTCCCTTCTAACCGACGAACCTCAGGCCTGGGCCCATGGCCTGATGGAGCAAAGCAGCCCCATACTAGATTCCGTGGACACCTTCTTCGAGAGTATGGCGCAGCTGTATGACGATCCTCAGCGATCAGCCACAGCTGAGTCTGTTCTCCACAGTTTAACCCAGGCGAGAAGGCCGGTGGAGGACTACACGGCAGAATTCCGGAAATGGTCAGCTGACACTGGCTGGAATGAGACGGCTCTCAAATACCAGTATCGCCAAGGACTGTCTGAGGCTCTCAAAGACGAGCTGGCCAGGATTGAAGTTCCCACTACTCTGGAAGATTTGATCCAGTATGTCACTCAGCTTGACAGACGCCTGCGGGAGCGGCGTTCTGAGCGTTTCCAGACTACCCGTCCGAACTGGACTTAGCCCCGATCAGCTCCTGCCTATCCACCCATCCCAGTTCCTACAGCATCTTCTCCCCCCGAGCCTGAACCCATGCAGCTTGGTCTGGTTCGTCCTCCCCTTTCTCCTGAGGAAAAGCAGCGCAGGCGTCAGGCCAATCTGTGTCTTTACTGCGGGGGTACTGGCCATTTCCTTCGGAGCTGCCCAGTAAGACCTAGTAAGTGTACCCCCAAAGACACTTTGAACTACCAAGTTTCTGGCTTACCACAGACTTACGTTGTTCTTTCTATTTCTCTACAGCTACCAGCAGGAGTAACCCGCCTACCGGCGATTATTGATTCCGGAGCCTGCAGCTGCTTTCTGGACTCTTCACTTGCTTCCCAACTTCACTTTCCTCTGCAAACCAAGGAACGTTATCTTCAGGTCCGTCTGGCGGATGGATCCCTGCCCCGTTCAGGGGTGATTACGCAAAAAAACAAAACCCGTCCTTGCTATCATGGATTCAGGCCACCAAGAATATCTCCGATTTGACCTCATCCCATCTCCCATGTTCCCCATCATCCTGGGCCTCCCTTGGCTGCAAGCACATGAGCCTCACATAAACTGGACCAAAAGGGAAGTTAACTTCACTTCTTCGTACTGTTCCCAACACTGTCTCTCTGCACTTCCAACTGTCTGTGCTACTTTAACCCCTCAACCAGATAACCTACCACATGTTCCATCAGCATACTTGGAATTCCGGGACGTCTTTGACAAACAGCAGGCCGACCGCCTACCACCACATCGGCCCTACGATTGCCCCATTGACCTTCTGCCTGGCTCCAAAACTCAGTTCGGCCGCATCTTTCCCTGGTCCGAATCTGAGTTGAAGGCCCTCAAGGCCTACATCGAGGAAAATCTGGAAAATAAATTCATTCGCCCCTCCTCTTCCCCAGCCGGTGCCGGAATGTTTTTCGTTGAAAAAAAAGACGGGACTCTGAGGCCCTGCATCGACTATAGGAAATTAAATAAAATTACTATTAAAAACAGATACCCGCTGCCTCTCATCCCGGAGTTGTTCCAACGATTCCGATCAGCTCTGATCTTCTCTAAACTGGACCTTCGAGGGGCCTACAATCTCATCCGGATCAGGGCTGGAGACGAATGGAAGACCGCTTTTAGATCTAGGTTCGGTCATTTTGAATACTTGGTCATGCCATTTGGTCTTTGCAATGCCCCAGCCACTTTCCAGCACCTGGTCAATGAAATTTTCCGTGAACATCTTGACGACTTCCTAGTAGTCTACCTAGACGATATTCTTATTTTTTCGTCCTCCCTTGAACTGCACCGGATCCATGTCATTAAGGTCCTCACTATTCTCAGAGAACATAGACCTTACCTCAAGGCCGAGAAATGTGACTTTGAGAAAACCACTGTGCAATTTCTGGGATTTATTATTTCTACCAATGGGGTCGCAATGGACCCGCAGAAAGTCAAAGCTATCCAGGAATGGCCAGCCCCAACAGACAAGAAAGGGGTACAACGGTTTATAGGTTTCGCCAACTTCTACAGGAGGTTCATTGTGGGGTTCTCCTCTATTGTGGCACCTATAACCCAACTGACACGCCAGGGCTACCGTTTCCACTGGTCACAGGAAGCCCAGGATGCCTTTGATAAACTAAAAAACGCATTCACATCAGCACCTGTATTGAAGCATCCAGATCCGCTACTGCCGTTTACTCTGGAAGTAGACGCTTCCAAGTCAGCCACTGGGGCCATCCTCTCTCAAAGGCAGGGCCCCAAATCCCTTCTTCATCCAGTATAATCGGTATTGCCTCTCGTAAACTAACTTCTCCGGAACGTAATTATGACGTCGAGACCAGGAATTATTGGCTATCAAATTCGCCCTGGAAGAATGGCGATACCTTCTGGAGGGAGCCCCTCACCCTGTCATGATATTCACGGATCATAAAAATCTAGAATATCTGAGAACAGCAAAACGTCTACGACCCAGACAAGCCCGATGGGCCCTCTTCTTCACCAGGTTTAACTTCCATATTTCTTATAGGCCCGGTTCCAAGAACGTGAAGGCGGATGCATTCTCTAGGATGTTTCCCAAGACCTCTCAAGCAGAGGAACCAAGTACCATCCTATCAGCACAAAACTTTCTGCTCATCCCACAGGCTGATCTACTAACCTCCATAAAAGCTGCCTCTAAGCATTGTCCCGACCAAGTAACCCCTTCCCTAGAGAAGCGTAACGACTTGCTCTGGTTCCAAGGTAAAGTCTTCGTCCCTCTGGAAACGAGGCAACTGACCCTGAAAACTTTCCACTACCACAAACTAGCTGGCCACTTTGGAGCCCGAAAAACCATGGAACTAGTCTCCCGCTCCTTCTGGTGGCCTGGTTGGAGGCAAGATTGCAAGTCCTATGTTGCCTCCTGTACCCGTTGCCAACGGAATAAGGGACCCAAAACCAAGAGTTGGGGGCTACTCAAACCTTTGCCTATCCCTGAATGTCCATGGGCAGATGTGTCCATGGATTTCATTGTACATCTACCGCCCTCTGGAGGTTTTACCACGATTCTGGACGTAATTGACCGCCTCTCCAAAATGGCACACTTCGTGCCCATGATCGGTACCCCCTCTGCTGCAGATACAGCCAAAGTCTTTTTTCAGGAGATAATCAGGCTCCATGGGGTGCCTAAGAGCATCACCCCTGACAGAGGCGTCCAATTCACGTCGAAATTCTGGAAGGAACTTTGCAAATCTTTAGAAGTCAAGATTTGCCTATCATCGGCATATCACCCTCAGAGCAATGGACAGACAGAGAGAACCAACCAAACTCTGGAACAATATCTCCGTTGCTTTTGCTCAGCCTCACAAGACGATTGGTCCTCCCTATTATCCTACGCTGAATTTGCATATAACAACTCGGTGCATTCAGCCACCAGTCAAACTCCTTTTTTTGACAACTTTGGCTTCCATCCTTCCTTCCTCCCTGACGACATTCCTGAGAGTTCTGTTCCTGCTGTTCAAGATCGGATAGCCTTTGTCCAATCTAATTTTCTGACACTTCAGGAAATTATGCAAAACGCCCAGGAATCTTACAAGAGACACTATGACAAGGGTAGGAAGGAAAATCCAATCTTCAAAGTTGGGGAGGAAGTATGGCTCTCTGCCACCAACCTCAAATTGCCTATCCCTTCACAGATATTGGGACCAAGATTCATAGGCCTTTTTAAAATCAAGCGAGTAATCAACTCTGTGGCCTTTGAATTGGCACTGCCCGACTCCTACAGGATACACCCGGTCTTTCACACATCTCTGTGGAAACAGGTAGTCTCCAGCTCCTTCCCGGGAAGGGATGAGTCACCTCCTCCACCTGTGGAGGTTGATGGTGAAAACGAATACGTGGTGGAATCTATCTTGGGCTGCAGGAAAAGAGGCAGGCAATTACAGTATTTAATCAAATGGAAGGGGTATCCCCCAGAGGACAACTCTTGGGAACCATCTAGGAACCTACATGCTCCCCGTCTAATTAGAGTCTTTCACCAGGAACATCCCGATTTGATGTCTAGTCTGGGCGTCCAGAGTCCGCCCCTAGGAGGGGGGCACTGTCAGGGAAATCTTCCGTCCAACAGCGCCAATCAGCGCCCAATGTGCACGCGCGGCGGAATGACGCTTCGGCGCATGCGCGTGCGCGGGACGGCACTTCTACGTTCTCGGGTGCGCGCTCCGACGCAGCGGCGCATGTGCATGCATGGCGGCGCACCAATAGGAATCCAGGCGGGCCTATTTAAAGAAACTCAGCTGCACTGACAAGTTGCTGGTTTGTCAGCTTTCCTGTGTACCCAAGAAAACTACCTGAAAATCTCCTTGTGATCCGGACTGGCTTGATTCCTCTGATCTCTGATCTCTCTCCTGGACCTGACCCTCGGCTTGTTATACGGACTTCTGCCTTCTCTTGTGTTTGACCATCGGCCTGTGACTCGGATCTGCTGCCTGTCTACAACCCTTGACCTCCTGCTTGTACCTTTGGACTTCCACGTTTCCTTTGAACTCCTGCCTTGTTCCCGGCATTTTCTGGACTTGTTACTTATTGCTGTGCTAGACCCCCAGCCGGGACTGTTACCTCTGCAGTTACAACCCGGACTCAGCCTGCACCGGCTTCTATTGACTCTTGTTGCTTGAACTATACCGATCCAGCTAGTTCCTGCTAGAAGCCTGCTCTTCAGTTTACTTAGCACTACCGGACCGTCTACAAGTACCCACCACCTTCTGGTAGCCGGTGCCGCTTCTCGCCATCCACTCCCTGTCTCACCTCCAGGGAGTGGAGTGCGTCAAGTCGCAAAGGTGAACCACTCTCGGCATCTCAGCCTCGGTAAGTACATACCTTAACAATAACAGAGGAAAACGCAGAGTCTTTAGATGACCCAATTACACAGGATGAAATAAATAAGGCCGTCCAAGAAACAACAGGGGGAAAAAGCCCAGGACCAGATAGGTTTTAGATTAAATATTATAAAAAAATTCAAGATCAGCTTGTTCCGGAAATGTGCAACTACTTTAACAGACTGGGGGAAGATTTAGAAATAAGAAAATAAACTCTCCTTACCAATAAAGCTGTAATACCAAAAGCAGGAAAAGATGAAACAATATGTTCCAACTATCGACCAATAGCCCTATTGAATACAGATTATAAGCTATACGCAAAAATATTGGCAACGAGATTAAAAAAATTAATGCCAGAATTAATTAATGCAGACCAAGCGGGCTTTGTAGCAGGGAGAGAATGTAGAGATAATAACATAAGAACCCTATTACTAATCAGGAAAAAGAAGGATAGAAAACCCCCAGTCATACTCATGTCGATAGATGCGGAAAAAGCATTCGACCGAGTCGACTGGGGGTTTATGATGGATACACTTCGATATATTGTTCTGGGACCAAAATATATGAAATGGGTTAAAAACCTATATACCCACCCAACAGCCAACGTAAAGGTCAATGGGAGTGTGTCGTCTGTGTTTGAGATGCATAACGGAACGAGACAGGGGTGCCCGCTCTCACCCCTTCTGTATGTGTTAGCTTTTGAACCATTGTTGACAAATATTCTGAATAATCGAGATATAGGGGGAGGGAGAGTGGGCGACGATGAACACAAAGTGGCGGCATATGCAGACGACATACTCCTATACCTAACGAAATCAAGATTGTCTCTGCCCAATGTAGTAATGGAAATAAAAAAATATGGGGACCTTTCAAACTTTAAGATTAACCCAACAAAATCTGTATGTCTGAATTTAGGAATAGATAAAAGTGAAGAAAGATTACTACAGAAAGAATTCCCGTTTATCTGGGAGACAAAAAAATTATCATATTTAGGAATCAAAATAACAACAACGTTAGAAGAACTGTATCCTGCCAATTTTATCCCTTTACTAAATTAAATACAAGTAGAATTAAAAAAACATTTATAAGAAACCCATCTCATGGACAGGAAGAATTAACATATTAAAAATGGTGATCCTTCCGAAAGTGACATATAGTCTGCAGATGCTCCCAATAGAAATACCCCAACTGTTTTTTAAGGCAATGAAAACAATGATTTTGAAATATCTTTGGCAGGGTTAAAAGGCCAGACTAAAGTACACACTATTAACCCGAAAGAAAAAAGATGGGGGAATGTCCTTACCAGACATAAAAAGATACCATAAGGCGATCATTTTAGCCAGACTAGCAGAATGGACAAACCCACACACAAAAAAAATGGGCACAAATGGAAGACACATTAAGCATGACGCTTTTACAAAAATGCATATGGGTTCCACCAAAATTCAGAACACTAGGTATGGACACACATAATATAACAAGGAAGGTATTTAAAATATGGGACACATTGCACCGGCACGAAAAATGGAAATATAATTCCCCATTAATTCCGTTAGCAGGTACAGCATTTTTTACACCAGGAAATGGGACACGATTAGGAAAGACACTGGGAACTGCACAATTAAAAGACATAATTATACTAGGTAAAATAAGAACAAAACAAGACTTAATCATGAAGTTCGGGTGGAATCAGATTAGTGATTGGGAATATTTTCAATTAAAGCACTTAGTGAGCACTATCCCACAACCAATAAGAAATGAAAAAGCACTAACCCCAATGGAAAAAATATGTGATAAAGGAAAACCCCTGAGACATGGTATATCACAGGTGTATAAAATGATAACAGAACTCGAAACAAAAGGACCGTTACCCTTTATAGAAAAATGGGGACAAGACATGGGTAAAGAAATTGAGGAAAAGAAAATGATAGAAGCAGTATATAGCTTTGCCTCTGATTCTACCACAATAGAAGTGAACTATAAGAACATGGTACGCTGGCATTTGACACCAGCGAGAATGAATAAAATTCATCCTAATAATTCCCCACTATGTGGGAGAGGCTGTAAGCAACTGGGAACATCAATACATATGTGGTGGGAATGCCCAATAATAAAGGAGTATTGGGCAGAGATTCTGGATTATATTGAAGTCATAACTGGGGAAAAAATCTTACAAAATGCCTGGACATGTTTATTTCATGGCACAAACAAAACAAAAAACCAATACCAGAAAACTTTGGTCCCACCTCTGCTTAACGCTGCAGAAGGGGCTAATTCGAAAAAACTGGAAATCCAAAAAAAAAACGGGCATAAAGGAATGGATACAGCGGGTAGATCACATCTCTGAAATGGAATACCTGTGCCAGGTTGAACAGGGAAAGGGGGAAAACTACAAAGCAACATGGGAAAAATGGAGAATAGGAGGGGGGTGGTAAAAGGGTAAAAAGGGGAAGATAGGAAATATGTATGTATATTTTTGTACTAAGTTTTTTGTTTTATTATATACACCAATGTGGGTGTGTGTTGTATTTTCTATGTAAACCCTTAATAAAGAATAAATAATAATTAAAAAAAAAATTAAAGCAATAATAATTATATGTACTTGCCTGTTTTCTAATATATTTGATTATAATATATTTTTTTCTTCTAACAATGTACATGCGATCAATTCGAATAAAAAAGATCTACAACATCAATTCTTATTTAAGTAAAATAGTGGATTAGGTTATGCATTCTCATTACTACATAATTCTACATTTATATTGATACTTCCTAAAGGAATTCAATATAGACTCATTGAAGAGTTATATTCATTTTAATTTATAAAACAAACTCTCTGCTCATTTACAATTCATCTTAGTTATAGTGACTTATGTGAACCTCACAATTACATTACATTACAATAATATTAGTGAATGTCACAATTACAATTTCATTGGTTAATATCTTATATACATTTAATATACAACAAAAAAAAATCAAAGATTCATAGTTATATGAAAGGTGTCTGCCTACTAACGCTAACATACAGTATATACATTTTGAAATTCATTTTTATGATTGAAATGTTTTCAGTTCACAAAAGGCAGATGGCTAATATGAATTTACTTGATACACAATATTTTACAAGATTTTGACTGTAGAAGTTCACAAAGATTGTTGCATGGGTTTTTGACCCCTAAACTTCTCACTCAATAATTATGAGCGTTGTGAGAGGATGAAGGGCTGATTTGTTTGATTCAATCTGTATAAGCAGTCAACAAAAGGAATGTTACTGTGTATTCATGTGAAATATTATAAATTATGAATATAACAAAAATAATTGCATCTCTGCATAGACATATTATAATATTTATAATATAATTACTGTTTGATCAGAAACCCTTTCACCTAAAAGTCAGCTGAAATGTATTCAAATATTGTAATGTGTTGATGACAACTTGTACTGAAATGCAAACTTGCTCTATTTGTGCTTTAGAAACCACCTAAGGGTTGTGGTAATTCATTGGTGTAACTCAATGTATGCCTTCAATACTTATGTTATAAAAGAAGAGAAACTAGATTCAATAAGCCAATACAGCATCAGTTTCTTTTTGAAGTCTGTTCTCTGTGATATTACATAAAACGACTCCAGACATTTTCCCTAACAATACATCATGCATTACATACAGTAATTGTGACTTCCTTGGGCCCAAATCCTGGTTCAGAAAACAGAAGATAAATCATAAATGATATATAGATATAATAGAAATTGATAAATTTCATACTGCGCTCAAATGAAACAAAATCATGTTCTGTAAATTACTCATAAAACATATACATGTGACAAATAATATAAATAATGTTGTAAACAATAATCTAATTATAAAGTGGTGAATCCGCGCTACCTCCCTGGGCTGTATCAACACACAAGTGCTAACACACTTAGCCAACAAACCATTCATTAAATATTTCAAATAAGTGTGTATATATGCTACTCATCAAAAAAAGCTATGGCGCATATAATTTATGAAAAGAAAGTGATGGTGCTGCAAATGAAAAAATAGCTGGAATATTCAGCTAGAAACACATGTGAAAAATAATAATAAATTTGCAACCCTGTGAATGGCAAACAACGTGGCAAAAGCAATAGGTATATATATATATATATATGTACTTCAACGTTAATACCATATACACATATCCTCTGGATTCACATCCAGGTAAAAAGACAAAATGAGTGAATGTGTAGAAAAAGGAAGTCTATTCACTTCCACTGCCGGATTATGATACAAAACAAATTGATTCACATAGGCAGAGAAGTGTCTATTGATGAAGCGGACAACCAATATATGACAGGAGATTGTAGATCTTCAATGCAAACTTCGATTCAGCAGAAATGTACAAAAAGGTCGCTTACCAGAGCAGATGGGTCCCTGTCACGGAGACCAAACAAGCTCAGCACGTACACCAGATCCGGGTGTCATCAATGTGGTCATCTGAGTTCTCACTTCGCTCCCCGATCTGAGGCTATCAGTGCACATTCCGTCAGTGGGGACACTCATGTAACGTAATAAGTACCAGGTTCAGAGGGAGAAATAACTTCATGGTGCAGTAACTTAGGTAAAAAACCGAGTACCCTTTATTGCTAAAAAATGGGTAAGCTGACATCCATGAGGAGGTAAAACAAAACTTTCAAAACAGCACTAAAACCCCACCTCGGCTTGAGCCAATCAGCTAGGGGCGTGGTGACGTCAGGATCCTGGGCTCCGCCCTACGCTGCGTTTCTCCATAAGAGGCGTTGACTGGGAAAGGAGCCTCCTTTCTTTTTCTGTCGGAATTCCTGTCAGCAAAAGTTTGAGAGCAGGTCATCTATTTTTTCGACGGGAAAAATTCCTAACGGAAAAATCGTTGGTCTTTGTGTAATTCCAACGGGAAAAAAACACGCATGCTCGAAAACAATTTGACGCATGCTTGGAAGCATTGAACTTCTTTTTCTCGCCTCATCATAGTGTTGTACGTCACCGCGTTCTTAACGCTCAAAAGTTCAGAGAACTTTCGTTTGACCGTGTGTATGCAAGACAAGCTTGAGCGGAATTCCGTCGGAAAAAACATCCAAGGTTTTTCCGACGAGAAAACCGATCGTGTGTACGCGGCATTAGTGTTTTTGCTCGAGTGCTGCTAATGCTATAGCTGGACTGTAACATATTTTTCATTTTACTTTTTGTGATTGTGGTTTTTCTGATGAATGTATGGGGATTTTGGCACTCATGCTCAAAGTTTAAAGGGAGGCATTACTGATGTGCTAGAAATGGTTTTGGTTATTAAGGCTTTGAAAAATGTCTGCTTTAGTCTAACTGTTCTGACACCTGGAAAATCCATCTTTTTTTCCTTTCTTTAATTTACAGTATTCAGGATGTGATGCCAGCAGAAACACATTAATATATTACATTTCAACAGATTTTTTTGTCAAACGTTTTTGAAACATTCTGGAAGGAAACTTTTTTTTTTTTTTTTTTTTTTAGACAAAGTTGTCAATTAACCACTTAAGCCCCGGACCATTTGGTAGCTAAAGGACCAGAGGTGAATTCAGAATTTTGCACTGCGCTGCTTTAACTGTAAATTGTGCGGACATGCAATGTTGTACCCAAACGAAATTTGCATCCTTTTCTTCCCACAAATAGAGCTTTCTTTTAATGGTATTTGATTGCCTCTGCGATTTTAATTTTTTGCGATATAAACGGAAAAAGACCGAAAATTTAGAAAAAAAATGATATTTTCTACTTTTTGTTATAAGAAAAATCGAATAAACTCAATTGTAGTCATACATTTAGGCCAAAATGTATTCAGCCACATGTTTTTAGTAAAAAAAATGTCAATAAGCGTATATTTATTGGTTTGCGCAAAAGTTATAGAGTTTACAAACTAGGGTACATTTTCTGAAATTTACACAGCTTTAAATTTATGACTGCCTATCTCATTTCTTGAGGTGCTAAAATGACAGGGCAGTACAAAACCCCCCCAAATGACCCCATTTTGGAAAGTAGACACCCCAAGGAAATTGCTGAGAGGCATGTTGAGCCCATTGAATTTTTTATTTTTTTGTCTTAAGTGATTGAATAATGACTAAAAAAAAAAAAAATGACAAAAAGTTGTCACTAAATGATATATTGCTCACACATGCCATGGTTATATGTGGAATTTCACCCCAAAATACATTTTGCTGCTTCTCCTGAGTACAGGGATACCACATGTGTGGGACTTTTTGGGAGCCTAGCCGCGTACGGGACCCGGGAAACCAAGCACCGCCTTCAGGATTTCTAAGGGCGCAAATTTTTGATTTCACTCCTCACTACCTATCACAGTTTCGAAGGCCATAAAATGCCAAAATAGCACAAAACCCCCCCAAATGACCCCATTTTAGAAAGTAGACACCCCAAGGAAATTGCTGAGAGGCCTGTTAAACCCATTGAATATATTTTTTTTGTCCCAAGTGATTGAATAATGACAAAAAAAAAAAAATTACAAAAAGTTGTCACTAAATGATATATTGCTCACACATGCCATGGTTATATGTGGAATTACACCCCAAAATACATTTTTCTGCTTCTCCTGAGTACGGGGATACCACATGTGTGGGACTTTTTAGGAGCCTAGCCGCGTACGGGACCCCGAAAACCAAGCACCGCCTTCAGGATTTCTAGGCACAAATTTTTGATTTCACTCCTCACTACCTATCACAGTTTCGAAGGCCATAAAATGCCAAAATAGCACAAAACCCCCCCAAATGACCCCATTTTGGAATATAGACACCCCAAGCTATTTGCTGAGAGGCATGGCGAGTATTTTACAGCTCTCATTTGTTTTTGAAAATGAAGAAAGAAAATATATATATATATATATATATATATTTTTTTTTTTTTTTCAATTTTCAAAACTTTGTGACAAAAAGCGAGATCTGCAAAATACTCACAATACCTCTCAGAAAATAGCTTGGGGTGTCTACTTTCCAAAATGGGGTCATTTGGGGGGGTTTTGTGCCATCTGGGCATTCCATGGCCTCCGAAACTGTGATAGGCAGTGAGAAGTGAAATCAAAAATTTACACCCTTAGAAAGCCTGAAGGCGGTGCTTGGTTTTTGGGGTCCCGTACGTGGCTAGGCTCCCAAAAAGTCTCACACATGTGGTATCCCCGTACTCAGGAGAAGCAACAGAATGTATTTTGGGGTGTAATTCCACATATGCCCATGGCATGTTTGAGCAATATATCATTTAGTGACAAATAAAAAATTGTCGTTTTTCCGCAACTTGTGTCAACATATAAAATATTCCATGGACTCGACATGCCTCTCAGTATATAGCTTGGGGTGTCTACTTTCCAAAATGGGGTAATTTGGGGGGGTTTTGAACTGTTCTGGCATTTTATACACAACATTAGGAAGCTTACATCCACTCTTCTAACCACTTGAAGGCAAAGCCCTTTTTGACACTTTTTGTTTACATGAAAACATTTTTTTTTTGCAAGAAAATTATGTTGAACCCCCAAACATTATATATATTTTTAAAGCAAAGGCCCTACAGATTAAAATGGTGGGTGTTGCATTTTTTTTTCTACACAGTATTTGCGCAGTTATTTTTCAAACGCATTTTTGGGGTTAAAAAATACACTTTTTTAAATTTTAATGCACTAAAACACACTATATTGCCCAAATGTTTGATGAAATAAAAAAGATGATCTTAGGCCGAGTACATAGATACCAAACACGACATGCTTTAAAATTTTGCACAAACGCGCATTGGTGACAAACTACATACATTTTTAAAAGCCTTTAAAAGCCTTTACAGGTTACCCCAGTAGATTTACAGAGGAGGTCTACTGCTAAAATGACTGCCCTCGATCTTACCTTTGCGGTGATACCTCACATGCATGGTGCAATTGCTGTTTATATATGACGCCAGACCCACGCTTGCGTTCACCATTGGGCAAGAGCACGGCAGGACAGGGGTGCTTTTTTTTTTTTTCTTTTTTTTTTTATTATTAATTTTGCTTTTTTATTTTCTTTTTAAATTGTTCCTTCCAAGTATTTTTATTTTTTATCATTTTTATTGTTATCTCGGGGATTGTAAATATCCCCTATGATAGCAATAGGTAGTGACAGGTACTCTTTTTTTGAAAAAACTGGGGTCTTCTAGACCCTAGATTTTTCCTCTGCCCTCAAAGCATCTGACCACACCAAGATCGGTGTGATAAAATGCTTTCCCAATTTCCCAATGGCGCTTTTTATATCCGGGGGGGCATTCCCTCCCACTGCTTGTAAAAGCAGTCCAGAGGCTAATTAGCCACTAGGATTGCTTTTACATGAAAGCCGGCCGCAGGCTGAAAAGAATGATACCAAGATGATACCTAAACCCACAGGCATCATTCTGGTATAAACATTCAAATCCAGCAACATACCAGTACGTTGCTGGTCCTTGTTGGACATGTATTGTAATCTTTTTTTTTTCATGCAGCCAGTTGGCTGAACGAAAAAAGAGATTGATCGGTGGGTATGCCCACCATTAGAATACCGCCCTTCATCCACCCACTTCCAATGATGGGCATACACGCACCATTTATATATGCCGAAGCATGGGGGCATCCTCCCGCAAAAAAGTTATGCCGCACACACATCGTCGGAATTTTGACCGTATGTACGCGGCATTAGGAGCAAAATCGCTCCTCCGCCCCTGCTGCCCCAATGCTTCGGCATATTTGCTTTTTTTTTTTAACTGTGGTGGTGAAATCACCTCCTACAGCACTGGAGTCGCAGGGATCAGGCCTGTCTCTGCGAACGCTGCAGTTATGTGTGTTTTTGTTTTGTAAGTGACAGTGATCGATCGATACTGCACTTGGGTGGCCTGGGCTGGATGGAGGGGCAAAACGCAGGTGCCAGCAGGTATCTGGGCTGATCCCACTAACACTGCGTTTTTGGGAACCCTAAACTGCTGGGGACGCTAGTATAGATCTGATCAGACCAGATATTGATCTGTTCAGATACTATACCACTAAGGGGGGTGTATGCTTCACGTGTGGGTGTTAGCGTTACTGGCACTGACGCTAAAACCTAATTGATATCACCCGCCGGGCGATCAGGGGGTTAAACCTTTATTGGGTTATATACGGCGGGTGCCCTGACACTATAAAAAGCAAACTAACTAACCAGCGTCACCCGTAACACTTATATGGTGATCACTGGTGAAAGGGTTAACTAGGGGCAATCAGGGGGTTAAAACCTTTATTAGATAATATATGGGGGTACCTGACGCTATAAAAACCTGCGGCGAACCTAAAAAAAATTACCGGCTACCAATCTGAATCACCGACACTAAGACAGCGTTTAGAAAAACGATCGCTTAGTGACAGTGGTGATAGGGGGTGAAAGGGTGACCTGGGGGGCGATCAAGGGGGTTAAACCTTTATTAGATAATATATTGGGGTACCTGACGCTATAAAAACCTGCGGCGAACCTAAAAATTTTTACCAGCTACCGATCTGCATCACCGACACTAAGACAGCGTTTAGAAAAACGATCGCTTAGCGACAGTGGTGATGGGGGTGAAAGGGTTACCTGGGGGGCGATCAAGGGGGTTAAACCTTTATTAGATAATATATTGGGGTACCTGACGCTATAAAAACATGCTGCGAACCTAAAAAAAAATACTGGCTACCGATCTGCATCACCGACACTAAGACAGCGTTTAGAAAAACGATCGCTTAGCGACAGTGGTGATAGGGGGTGAAAGGGTTACCTGGGGGGCGATCAAGGGGGTTAAACCTTTATTAGATAATATATTGGGGTACCTGACGCTATAAAAACATGCGGCGAACCTAAAAAAAATTACTGGCTGCCGATCGGCATCACTGACGCTAAGACAGCGATCAGAAAAATGATCGCTTAGCGACAGTGGTGATAGGGGGTGAAAGGGTTATCTGGGGGGTGATCAGGGGGTTAAACCTTTATTAGGGGGGGGTTAGGGGGCTACACTGGACCTAAGACTAAACTTTGGTGACACTTTTACAGTCACAAATGTCACTGATTGCAGTGATCACTAAATAAATGGTCACTGCAATCAGTGACACTGTGACTGGGGGCTGGGGGGGTGATCTGGGGGGTGATCTGGGGTGTCTGGGGGGGCCTGGGGGGGCGATTTATGTCCTTATGTGTCCTGGTGTCAGTGTAGTGTTGTGTGCACTGACCTGATGTCTTCTCTTGTACGGCGCTCGGTATATGTGAGCGCCGCACCAGAGATGACATCACTTCCTCCTGCTTCCTCTGTCTGACACAGACAGAGGGGGCATTTCCATTCGCCGGGAGCGATCGCGAGGGGGTGGCCGGAAACGAATGGCTGCCCCCTCATCCCGGAACGCTCCCGGACACTTAGCCACCGCTCACTGTATAGGAGGGGGGTCCGATTGGACTAACTATACAAAGGCAATCACGTATGCTCTACGTGATTGTGCCTGTCGGTGCCATTCTGCCGACGTATATATACAGTGAGCGGTCGTTAAGTGGTTAACAAGATATTTCTAACCCAAATCATAGGCATACTTATGTAGCACCCTACTCCTGTCGGGTAGGCGCTATGTGTTAAATTTAGTTTAAATTGTTGGCTCTGTTTCAGTCCAGCTGGGTTGCATGGTTTTCCCCTTGACAGTGGGTGTCGCTGTTGCCACGAGTCAAGGTTGAAAATGCAGCGGGCTGGGTGTATTGGGTATTCCTTTCCCAGAGGTGGCTCAGGGGGCGTGGTCAGCCCGCTGTGCCTTCTGGGAGGGGGTATTGCTACATGTGGGGGCTCGAGTCCGGGATTTCCCATTGCCTCTTGCAACTCAAAGTAAACTGTTCATTTGGGACTTATGTTACAGAGGGCCCTGGACTCAGTGGCATCTCCAGCTTTCATATTTAGGGAGGGCACATGGGGGACAGGGACAAAAGTAGGGGGGCCAACTACAAAATGCAATTTTATATATATATATCCTGGGGCCCTTTACTACGATCCCACAATGGGCCCTTTTACATGTTCTGCAGTGAGCTCCCTTCCTACTATACTTGGGCCCCCCAGGGTGACAGAAAACAAGAGATATATGTCACCAGCACACCAAGAAAATATAAGGGTCCAAAGCAGTGGGAGAACTATCAGGGTTGCAAAGGTTGTCTTGCTACTGGGCCCTGGTGTTCTGCCACTGTGGAGTTCCCCAGCTGTCCTGTCCCTGCTATTGACAGCGCAGGGCTGGCATCTGTCTCCTTGGCAGCGGTGGCAGTCTATTAGGACCTAATGCTGGTGACATTATGGGTGCATGCAGGGGAAGGCTGGCACTATTGGTTATAGAGAGCCGAGCCCCCAGCTGGTCACCTAGCAGCAGTAATGCTGTATAACCTTCTCTGTTGACATGCTGATCGGGATGTTATCCAGGTGATTGTCACTCAGTGGGACGAATAGGCACACATGTATTATGTGAGTACCCTTAACTGTTGATATAATAAATACTGTTGTTGGTTTTAAACATACTACACTATTTGGGACCCCATTTCTTTTTTAAATCCCTGCTGCCACTGAGTGACAAAGACTAAAACCCAAGACCCACATCTGGTCCAGGATCAAAAGGGAGGAGCAGCCACCCCTGTGATATATATACACATATATGCGGTTGTCCTTTTACCGCAAGGTAAGAGGCCACTCTCACTGGTGTGTCCTTTGCACAAAGAGGAGACAGAACAATCAATTGGTCTGAGCCCAATTACTGGCTCAGACTACTCTTAAATTTACACATAGCACCCCCAAATATTGGGGGGGGGGTGCTACATGTAGATGGGGGAATTGGATCATTTCTTTTTTTTTCATTCAACCTAATAGTTGAATGAAAAACAGTGATCAATGTATGGGCATAGACAGTTTAAATCTCAGCTGGTTCAGCAGGAACTGGCTGAGATTTGAACCATTAATGAGCAGATTCTCTTATGATTATCACTAGTGGTTGCTATAGCCACTAGTGATAATCACTGTTTGTCGGGAGAATACAATTGCTGGGCAGGAGGGATATTCCCCTGTCAACACTGTCTGTGTTGATGGGTGAATCATACAAGTTTCTTTCCTGCAATCTGTGGATGCAGGAAAGAAATTTGCACCGTATATTACCTGCCTAACTGAAAGTGAAAGTAAATTGTGAATGTCTTGAAAGAACAGGAGAGGGGGAGGGAGACAGATGGGGGAGAGAAGGGATGGAGATAATGCAGTTCAGTGATTACAGTGTACTGCAGTCTGCAGTGCACACACTTACCCACGGTCCAGGCTAGAATCTCAGGCATCATTCACACACAGCCAGGAATGCTGCAGATTTTCATATATCCCACCCACACATCCCCTCTCTTCAGATACAGCTCGCCGGGATAGTGTGGGTGGGACTGGAAGGAGGAGGAGGAGCTGTATTCCTCCGTGCTCGTATGTGAGGAGAGTGAGGGGGGGTGGCTGGACTCGCTGGGCTGTGAAAGAGTGTCATAGACTGACACTTGGCTCAGCTTGCAGTCACCACTCTCGGAATTTACAGGCTGATTCTTCTGTCCTAAGGACGGGAGAAATCAGTCTGTTTCTTCAGTAACTGAGATGAAGGCTTGGGCCCCCTCCCCCCACAGTGCTCGTGGAGTCCTTCCTGCAACTCGCTCTTCTCCTTGCCAATAAGTATGCAGGGGAAGGAGCAGATCGGGCGGCTGCAGTTGTGTGAGCGCTCGCATTATGTAGTGTCAGTGAGCAGAGGGAGGGGGAGGAATCCCCTGCAGGAGCTGACTGGGGATGCTCTCCCTCTCAGGAGAGACTGTGTTACTCCATCGGCGGCCCGAGTAAAATACAAAAAAATATATATATATTTTTTTTGGGGGGGCACATGGTGGGGCACAGCATAATGTTGGGGGGCCAGGGCCCCCTCTGGCCCCCCCTAGGGACACCATTGCCTGGACTCTGTCAATGTTTGTCAGAGAGGAGAGGGGAGAGCTTTGCGATCACACCTAAGCCGTGTGGGCGAAGCCAAGAAAGTAAGAAAGCCCACGAGCTACGTGCCAAAAGGAACAAGTGGAAGGAGTTCCCGCCTACTTGCCGCGTGAGACGCTGCATGTGTGTCCAACCTGCAGAAAGAAACGGAACACCACCATGTCTTCAATCTTGTCAATGCAGTCTGCTATGGGGCCCAGGATGTTTCCTGTGGGTACCGCCACAAGTGTCATACTGCCGGGGACTGTACTGACGGACACTGGCATTCATCTAACACTGCATGGGCGGTTCGTATTCTACACAATCGGTGATGTGGAGGCGTTGGGTATGCTGTGCAACAGGTGCAAGGGACTGATTATACACCCCCGTCCATTTGTCCGATGTCTACGTTGCGGGGAGTACCTGTTTGCTGTGGAGCAGCCCACCATGCCACCTTGTGCCTACAGAGTGGACTGGGCCATGGGCAACGTAACAGAGGAAGTTGCTGCCTTTGATCCAGTGGTTAGGCCTACACCCACCGCATCTGCTGTCATGAGTAATCCCGAAGGGGATGTCGCTGTTACCGCTATGGGAAAGTCATCAGCGGACGTCGCCGCTGTTGTTACCTCAACCGTATCTACCTCTGCTGCACCTGCCCAAAGGAAGGTGGGATACGTGAAGGCCTCCCGCGGCCGTGGTCGAGGACTACCCGAACCGTACCTGGAGAAAAGTCTGATTTCCGAGAAGTCCTCGACAGGAACGGGTGAGAGATCTAAGGGGAATATGTTGGGGACTGTGTGTAATTATCTGCCGGCGGAGGAACTGAGAGATTCGGAGATAGACTCTTTGTCAGACATCAGTGGGGATGATGATTTGTTTGAGACTATGTCGCAAGAGCTGTTATGGGCAAATAGCAATGATGTCGCCTCAGCTACCCTTGATAAACAGGGAAAACCTCTAACCTTACCTGATCCTCAGTTTTACTGGTGATAAGTTACCGTGACTGTCCTGGTTCTTTGTTTCCACTTTGCCAAAAAGAGAGGAAGATTTTTCTTTTTTTGAAAAGGACTGTGGGTATGTAGCTAGGTAGTGTTAGGTTACCAGAAGATGTTGGAGTTAAGATCTCTTCTATGGGTCCAGTACCTACAACTAAGGAAGTTGTCATGTTATATTCTGCCACTAGGTGGTGGGAGTTTACTCAGCAAAACTATTTTCATCCTTAGCTACCTACACGCAATAATGTATATACAGTATGTAGAGAAAGAGAGGCTCATTTCTCCAATAAGTGAGGCTTTGCTTCCCAAGAGACATTCTATTATTGCCTATGTCTGTTTTGTTTTGTTCTCTTTCAGGTGCATTGGAACTTTCTATCAAAACCACTGGAGAGTGGGTGGGTTAGATCAGTGTTTCTCAACTCCAGGTTTCAAGGCGCCCCAACAGGTCATTTTTCAGGATTTCCATTAGTTTGCACAGGTAATTTGATCAGTTTCACTGCCTTAGTAATTACCACAGCTGTTTCATCTGATGGCAATCCTGAAAACCTGACCTGTTGGTGCGCCTTGAGGACTGGAGTTGAGAAACACTGGGTTAGATAGAGAGAGATAGGAATACTGTCATGTATATTGATGTGATTTTATTGTGTATGCATGTCAAACTTATTATTTCTTGTACTGTTTTGTCCCTCTCCCTTCCCGTCCATGTTTTTGTGGGGTTCAGGTACTGACTCTCAGGAGTGAGAGTCATATTTTTTTTTCTCGACGATGAGGACATCGTCTTTTTGCGGTGGGGGAAGTGTGTAGCGCCCTGCTCCTGTTGGGTAGGCGCTATGTGTTAAATTTAGTTATCTGAGCTGTATTTCATCTCAGAAGGATTATGCTAAATTGTTGGCTCTGTTTCAGTCCAGCTGGGTTGCATGGTTTTCCCCTTGACATTGGGTGTCGCTGTCGCCACAGGTCAAGGTTGCAAATGCAGCGGGCTGGGTGTATTGGGTATTCCTTTCCCAGAGGTATCTCATGGGGCGTGGTCAGCCCACTGTGCATTCTGGGAGGGGGTACTTGAGGGACAGAGACTGCGCTATCGGGGTTCGTTTGCCAGATCCTGGCCTCAGGGATGTGCAAGCTGTTTCTCGGCCCCGGGCTTGCTGGCCCAAGGCTCTGCAACTGAGAGTAGGCTCAGGAGTTTCTGGGGCCTACTAGTCCAAGGATGGTCCTACGCGGTCTTGTCTGCGGGAAGAAGCTGAACAATTGGGGACTCAATTGAAGGACGCATCCTGGCCAATTTACCTCATGGTGCTGCCGGCTGGCTGAAAGATTCTGGCACCGTGAGCTGTGTACTTTCTGAAGGAACTCTTGCAAAGTGTCAGTGTGGTTGCACGATCTTGTGGCGGAAGATTGTGAAACGACTCGATGGCACTCATCAAGTCTGTAGCAGAGACTTTGAATGAGCTTTGCGCCAGTTGCTAGGCCGGTAAGAGTAGGCCTATCCGGTGGTTGCTGAATCCAGTGTGGAACCGATTTGTCCTCTGGATCTAAGATTGTGCCTGATCCTCAAAGCAAGGTACCTGAACCTCCCCTATCCCTCTAACGCTCTGTTGGAACTGTTTAATAAAACTCTTGAAGAAAAAGTAACCAAGTGTTGGTGTGGACATTCATGAAAGCTTTTCAAGAGGGACCCCTAAGATGAGTGTGGTGAACATAAAGGTAACTGCAGGCCCAAATCTAAACCAGCGGCCCCTTCGGGGGTATGGCTATACTTAGAATTATGCCTGGTCTTCGGCAGTGACATCACCTTGCTCTGGGAGTTCAGTAATAGTTAGTTTTATGCCTGTCCTAAGAGTATTGGATGTAATGCTTTTCTATTTTATTTTAATAAAAGTGTGGTTTTTAATAAATTGGAAGCTTTTTTTAAAACCTATTACACTATGGCCGTTTTTATGTGGTTTTGAGCACCTTACAGAGAAACACAGTGCTGGACACCAATTTTAAAGGTACAGAGACTTTGAAACCATTACGTGTGCCTATTTAAAGCTGGGAGCCTACTAACTTATTCTCTGAGACAGGGGAGGCACAGCATGATCTTTATTAACCTAAAGGTAAAAAGCATGGTACACCCATTCACTTAAAGGGGGTTGTGAACAGTGTTGAAAATATTTTCAGCACTGGGATTTTGGGATCAGTGGAAGTATTATGCACAAATTGAAGAGGGTTATAGGACTGTTATTTTCTGCCATTATGAACTTACTATTGGCAATATTATTACAATTGGGACTATTTAACATCACTCTATGGACACCTTTGACACAGTTTTATGTGACTGAAATTTTCTAATATTTTTCCATGTATAATAGTCCCAACTGTAATAATATTGCCAATAGTAAGTTCATAATGGCAGAAAATAACAGTCCTATAACCCTCTTCAATTTGTGCATAATACTTCCACTGATCCCAAAATCCCAGTGCTGAAAATATTTTCAACACTGTTCACAACCACCTTTAAGTGGATAATTATTCACACATGACACAGGGTTCAGTAAAAGGCTTTATTTAATTGTATTTCAGTTCCAGCAGTGCAACACAGATTGCTTTATTTTACCTTTTAATGAATGAACACACACCAGAGGTGATTGCAGCAGCTGAGCACATATGTTAGGACTGATCCCTCACATTGTTAGCAGCATTGTGGCAGCGCATAAGGTTATTTGAGGGTTCTAAGTAAACACCCACAAAATGATCTAATTTTGGAAAGCAAACACCCAAGGTATTTTTTAAGATGCGTTATAAGTCTTTTGAAGTCTTTTTCACTTTTTGACTCAAGTTTTTGGAAAATACACAACGTTGTTTTTGGTTTTGGTTTTTACTTTGCCTTTTTTTTTAACTGTCAGAAGTTACAAGCAGTAATATTCTCATTGGTGTCAGTTAAAGTACAAGTCTGTGGAAGTCTTGCTACTGAAACTAATATCTGAGAAAGATTATTAGTAAAATAAGGTGCATTGACATATTTTTTCTCGTTTTTACTGAATTGAGTGTTACAAATAGTAGTGTAAACACTGCTCTGTTTACATTCCTATTGTCAGCTCAGATGTGTATTCATCCTAATTGATCCTTGGGGGCTTCTATTGTCCCTTGGTATATTGTGTGAGTTCAGACAAGGTAAGCTGAATGCTTTGGTAAGGATAATTAGTATTCCCCACTAATCTAAAAAGATTGTTTTATGGATAGCTGAAAATATTGTTTTTTTACTGTATTTTCTGGATTTTATTTCATTTGAGTTCCTGTTTGTTTGTTTTTCTTTCTCATTTACTGTAATCTCAAGTGACTTTATAATAGAGGGGAACAATTAATTTAATTCAGCTTACAAATTGTGCATACTATCGCAATGGCTGCCATGACCTGTCTAGAAAGTTTTGTAGAAAATTTTAATCTTAAACATAAGAACAATAAATTTGCCTGTGATGCTAAATTATTGGAAGAACAAGCAAACGCAACCAAAAATAACAAAAAACTTAAAAGTCTAGCCTTAGCAGGCATGTTCGCTGCTTACATGGCTATGAAGGCTAAAATACAGAAACTGGAAGATATAGTCTATAATAAAAATATTACAATTTTTGAGAGGGAAAAAGAGAATACAGCTTTACAAAGTCAAGTACAAACCTTAACTACACTTAATCAAATAGTTAATGCCTCACAGGAGGAAAATTGAAAAAATTTGAAATTGGCCCAAAAAGACATGGTACAATATAAAAGCATGCTAACTAAAGTTGAGACTGAACTGAAACATATATTTATTGCATACAAAGTGTTCCAAGATCAGTTACATGAATCTAAGAAAGGAAAATTTAAAGGACAGGCTGTGGCTAGCATATACGAACATAGTAATGCTACGGCACCTACCTGTGCCTATGAAATTGGGGACACTGAGAAATATGAAGAGTATTGGGGAGAGGAAGATATGGATCCTAATTCTACTTTTCCGGTGGCAATGGGAGAAATCGCAGAGCCACAGGAAAATCGAGAATGCACCATGGTCATAGACCCACCAGACAATGGGGGTCAGCTATTCACAAATGAGGAGCATGACAAGTTCCCCATCATGGGTAGGACCCAGATCTCCTCCTCTACTGAAGGAAATCAAACATTTTTGGGGTTTGATAGTGAAGGAAACAAGGTGATTTCCAATGTATATCCAATTCAACGGGTAAAAATCCTTATGAGTGTGGCTGATTTCATTGGCAACATTAAATCTAGTGAACACATTACTTCATAAGCAAACATGAGAGATATTTTAACTGATTTTTCTTCTCCAAAGAATCTTTTTCAGTACATTGACAATTTGCTTGTAGCCACATGCGACAAAGAAAAGCATTTGCGGCTATTGGAGGAACTCCGACGGATCCTAGGAAAAGCGGGACTGAAGTGTAATCCCATTAAGGCACAATTGTTGCAGGAATCTGTGTCTTTTCTTGGTATTACAGTGACAGCAAACGGTAGTAAGATAGCAACTGAGAAGGTAGAAACCAGTCTACAATTACCTCTGTCAATAAGTATGCCTACTCTCAGATCTTTCCTAGGATTGGGAAATTATTTGTGGTCTTTCATCCCTGATTGTGCCCAAAAGTCTGCATCACTGTATGATTGGTGGAAGAAGGATACCCAATGGCACTGGACTGAGCAACACACCAATCCAGTGCAGGAGCTTAAAGAAGCTTTAGCGCAAGCGCCAGCATTAGCCAACCCAGAGTACCAACTGCCCTTTCACATTCAGACTGCCATATCAGAGGCAGTCATGTCAGCTGTTCTGTCACAGGAAATCCATGGGAAACAGAGACCCATATCATATGCTTCTAAACTATTATCTCCTGTGGAAATGAAGTACTCTCTATGTGAAAAACACCTTCTTGTCACGTTTTGGTCAGTGAAATACTTTCCATACATCATAGGACTTAACCCAGTCATCCTGCACACAACTCACACTCCTACTAAGTTTTTACTCACAGACAGAGTGAAGGAGGGCAATGTATTCAATGCCAGACTGACCCATTGGGCTTGGTTGCTCCGAGACATTAGAGTCAAACACACAAATAATCCTTCCACTAGGGCCCATGGCCTCCTTTACCAAGGTGTACCACATGAATGTGATATCACCCCACAATCATCTGTGCAACAATTCTTTAGACCTTTGTCAGCAAAGGAAAATGTCCCTGAAAATGCAGTCCAAATTTTCACAGATGGATCATGTTTTTACGTGGAGGGTTCCCCACATGCAGGATTTGGAATATACCTTAAAAATCCACATGCAAAGACCCAAACATCAATCTTTCGGTCATGTCAAGTCAAATTAGCACAATTATCTGAGCTGGCTGCAATTGCTCATGCCCTGGAACTGATGAAAAGGGACCAAGAATTTTTTTTTTATACTCAGATTCTGCATGGGTCTGTAATGCTATTACAGAAATTCTGCCCTTCTGGCACACCCACCAGTACATGTCCTCAGATGGGTCTCCACTTAAACATGCATCCCTGTTGAAATATATTGTAACATTGGTGCAAAAGTTGCCAGTCAAACCATGGGGGTGCAAAGTAAAAGGTCATTTAGGCACTGCCCCATACTGGGAACAAAATGAGGTAGCGGATTGCTTGGCCAAACATGGAGCACAAGGGGGGGAGATCTGGGAAATTCCTTTGAATTTACTTGACTCAGTCTTGTGCCCCATCGTTTGTGCCCTCACAAAATCCTGCAACTAAAATGTTCTGCTTTCTTCCCTTTTAGAGCCATGAAGTCGATGTAGATTGTGATCATGTTCCATCTGATCGGACATACCAAGGGAGAGGAGACTGGAACGCTCATCAGCGTGATCGTTGACCAGAATCCGGTCTACTGCCTAGAGGGGGAATCCATCTTATTGCCTGTGGCCATTGTAGGAACTGTGGGGAAGAAAGTTTATTGGTGGAGTTTCATGGATAATCAGCTAGTCTGGATTAATGGCGTTGCTGGGAATGCCACAGATCACCGGGATAGAGTCATGAGTTTTCAGAATGGATCCTTATTGATTTATTGATTCAAGAGACACGGTTGAGTGATGCCGGAGAGTGGAAATGTTATTTTGTTTTCTCCATCCCCTTGTCTAGCAACACTCATGCATCCTCTCTTCAGTACGTCCCAGGAAAAATTACCTTGCAGGTGTCCCCAAAGACTAACACTCCTACAAATTTGCCCAAAAATACAGCTGCAATCCCCTATTACGAACCAACATCCTTGGAATGCCCATCACTACAAAGGGACCACCTAGTGGCCTAACGGCAACCTCAATCCCTGGAATATTGTTTAATAATGTTAAGTTCATTCATGTGTCGGTGGTACTTAATTTGTCCCAGTGGAACATGGCCGAATTTGGCTCATGTGCCCGGACAAATGTGTCTGTTTTACTCTTCCTTGCTAGTAGATTTGATTGCCTCCAATGCAAGCCGAACTCCATTTGCAGAACCAAACCTCCCTCCCCACAGGGGCATTTTCAGATCCAGAAAGGAAAAGGGCTTGGGCAGCATACTCGCATCCATCCCAGGACTTTTTGGATCTGGCATGTCAATTTGGAACAGAGCCGATTTGTCAGCGATTCGCAGGCATATCGGAAATTTTGAACAGAAAGAGGGTTGGCAAGTGCTGAAACCAGTTCTGCAGGGTGTTGAGGGGCTTACAGAGGAGGAAAGGTTTACGGTTTATAACATGAAGCTAGAGAGTATGGTATGGGCAAAGAGGTACTGTAATATGCACTGTGTATGGAAATTTTATTTTAACAAAGGTCACTAATGTCATCCGAGATATTCAAGCCGGAAAAATCCCTGATATATTAAAAGATACAGACCTTACCCAGTGGTATTGTACTCACACTAATACTAGTGGTGGAATGAATGTACATTCTGGAGACAAGTGCAAACCATTGCCGGTTTCCACAATTCGAAATATAGAGATAGTGACACCAGATCCAAATAGAGGGCCATTTGCTTGCAAGAAGAGCCAGTCACTGTGCACCTACTGTGACCTAATGTACGTGTTCCTCCCCAAAATGCTCATTCAAGTTCAAGGGCGATGGAAAGCACCACACACTGCCTGCTGCACTGTCAAAGACAGTAGGATAACGCGTTTCATCAGATCCAACATTCTATTCAGGAAGTGAACAATTTATAGAAGAAAGGAGTGCTGTGATTGGCCAACAGCACACACACATATGTTTAGAACAAAACTATATCAATAGTAGTGAGAACGGGAACGGTACATGGCATAATAGATTGTAAATTATAACAATATCTGTCTCAAATAAAAAATTAATTAGAGACTATATGCGATTTTAGAGGATGCCTATTTAGGAAATGTAAACGATATATATATATATATATATGGACAAAATTCTACATATATATATATATATATATATATATATATATATATATATATATACACACGTTATGTATATACCTAAAAATATATATATATATATATATACGTATCAGGGTTGTACATACCTGATCAGCGAGTCCGTTAGAGCAGAGGAAGGTCCCCCGTACGGATCCGACTCGCGGGCCCCTGGTAGTGCAGACAGGAGGCACGGGAGTGCGGAAGGGTAAGAGAGCCTGAGAGTGGTTACTGGAAGGCAGCTCCGGATCCTGGGTTCAGGAGAGTAGCTGAGCCAGGCTGGCTGCAGGCAGGCAGGTAGGCAGGCAGGTGTGTAGAGCAGCGCAGCTGGGCAGGTGCAGAGAGAGTGGTCAAGACAAGCAGGGTTCGGCAACGTTCAGGCAGTATGGTACAGCGGAGTAGGCAGGGTCAGGGTCAAAGACAGGCTGAGGTCAGGTGCAGGCGGATAGCAGGAAAAGTCCAGTAACAAGCCGGGTGGTCAGAAGATCAGGTTTCAGGCAATTAACAGAAGCAGGATACACAGGGGACTGTAGATCAGACAGCACCGGTCTGAAGTGTTCCAGGAGTTTAAATGGGCAAACCGGCATGCATCGGCGCGCGCAATGGCGCATCGGCGCATCAGCGTGCGCAGTGGCGCACGCAATGCGTGCACATGCACCCGCACGCACAGGCACACCATCGCGCACAGGCGCGCGCCCGCAGTCTGGGAAGTGCACCAGCGCGGACAGGAACATGCCCAACATCAGCGCGCATCGGCGCGCGCGAACGCACACCAAAGCGACCACCAACACGCCCGGCAAGGTACGTTCTCTGACAATACGTATATACAAAAAACAATCAATAGGTGAGATTATTAATTATATAAATATCTAAATTATTTAAAAACCATACATAAAAAAACTGTATATAAAAAAACACATATTTAGAAAAAATAATAAATTAATTATTTGAGAAAAGATCCGACAAAATATTCCTAAGGCGATTTTGCAAAGAGGGAATATTTAGTAGAACTTTTATCAAGGGGGCCAGCACACTAGGGACACATAGCTAATAGGTCCTAGGCTAAGAAGTCAAATGTCAATGGTCTAAGGTAGAGAAGATGTATTAGGGCACTAACCAAGTGGAGTATTGTAGTATATCACTTAGCTCTACTGAGGTATAGATGTATATGCGCACATGTAATCACACGTGCGCATAAAAACGGCACATAGTTCCGCCTGAGGGAAAGGAAGATTATATACTGGAAGATATTAAAAAATACATATAAATATGTATATTAAAATATATACACAAACATATGCATATGTATATCAAAACACATTAAGACCATGTGGATAAAGATGAGGCGCAAGAAAAAAAAAGGGAATCGTTAAACTACAGTATTAATTTCTATTTCTTCATTTAGGCCATGAGGCGACATAGTGTTTAAAGAATATATCCAAAAAGTCTCTTCTCACTACTATTGATATGGTTTTGTTCTAAACAAATGTGTGTGTGCTGTTGGCCAATCACAGCACTCCTTTCTTCTATAAATTGTTCACTTCCTGAATAGAATGTTGATGAAACAGCAGATGCTGTGAAACGCGTTATCCTATTGGTCCGTTTCTCTCCTACGTCACTTCCGGTCCACGTTGCGCTCCACGCTGAGGCACGCACTGAGGCGCACTTCCGGTTCAGGTCCTGGCTTCCTGGAGGTCGCAAATCATACACGGCCAGTGTGTGTACATGCCTGAGGATTTCCCTGCAGACACCCCTTCGCTGCCTTAGCCTCCAGCGTTTCATCATCTGGGATTCATCCATCCATCCCACAGACTGATGTGTGACACTGGACCTCCACATATTTACATGCCTATTCTTACCATCACCTTGTGAGTAGCCATTTGGCTGTTTGTGTTGCCATAATAAATACTTTTAATACTGCACTTAGATTGGTGCTCCTTGCTTTTTTTCATTGTATCTTCCAGAGCCTGCTTCTGCTTTCATGGTAGCTTCCGCTAGTGCATATTTACACTGTCTGTACTGCCTGCCCTGCATATAATATTGGACTTTTTTTACATGGAGATTATGCTTGATTAATCTTTGAGCCATTTTACTTTTCTCTGCTGTCTGCGATGTCAGCTACATTATTTGCAGATGATGACTTTTATTTTTTTCTGAAGGAACCTGGACCTCCTCTTTAAGTAGATGTTTAGTATGCCTATCATATACAGTACATTGTACACACTTATTTGCTAGAAAGGATAGTTAGCTTGTGCATGTTGTAGGCATATTTTGTAATATCTTGTATACTATGAATTGTATTTTCTTGCAGTTGTATGTGCAACCTTTTGTTTAGTAAAGCACATAAATATACTACAGAGGTTCTTAAGTTTCCTTGGGTTTACTGCAAGAACCTTTAATAGACACAAAGCAAAGCAGCCTTTTACAAAGCCTAACTGATTGGGGTATATGATGGTTGAGATGACATCAAGTAAAATCGTGTATCTGGCAAGGTTTACAATGGTGGTGGAACCATCCTACACATAAATACGACATTTAGACATAGTTTTAAGACCTGGGAGATGAGACAACTTCTCTACATGAAGCAGCATGTTTGGGATTTGAACCCAGACACTCAGGGATGCTAAGCAGAAGTTCTAACCTCTAAGCCACGGAGCTGCCACATGTGAGATCCTCATGCACATAAATACGCATAAATTCTGCATTTCTTTGGGCATACAGGTGATGGAATTACATTACTCAAGAGTTATTCTTCTTGATTAATTCTGTGATATTTAGTGTTTTTTGTGGGTGAGTTTAGAATATTGATATTACCCTCAAATTTTCTGATGTTGGAACACATATCAAATTTTTGGGGCTCAAATTATGATTATTTAGAAATAATAAAAAGTTAGTTTGGGTAAAGATTGTTGTGAGATGGAGAGTAACAAGTGAAAGTGACAGAGAAAAATATATTTTACCAAAACATCAAAGCATTCCACATTCTAGCATTCTTAAAAACAAAATATTTTAATTAGAAGCAACAATGTTGCAAAGGAAAATTAATTTCAGAGAAAGATACATTTCATCTCATCATTAAAAGGATTTATTTGTGAAAGTTACAATTGTACCATTAGAATCAATGGCTAAAACTTGCATTGGACTATAATAGTTTTGATTTTCACTTCCAAAAAATGTTCTTTAATTAGCTCTCATTTCGGTATTTACTATAACTCTTGTGAAAAAAGACACTTGAGCTAAAACTTGAGCTATTTACAGGTCTGAGCATGCTCAGTTGTGTTGGCAATAAAGTAGTAAAAAGAAAAAAGTTGCGCTAAATAAGTGACCAATTAATAATATAGTGAATAAGGTGAATAAACATAAATCAATAAGCACACCAGTTTGTAATGATGTAAGATATACGGTGATAGATGTGACTGAAAATAATCCTGATGATATATAATGTCCATAAACCACTAGTAATGTCCATCAACAAAACCAAGTTCATGTGAATGTGTGTAACCAATATAAATCCTCCACCGTGACGGGTATGATCCAGAGTAGGTTGTACACCAAAAACAAGTGCAGTATAGGACAGCCTCCACCAGTAAAAATGCTGCCTCTTACCGAAAAAGATGGATCCCTTGTCACAGGGGATCAAAGAACGCCTGTGGCTATTCCCCAGCCAGGGGTAAGGGGCATACAGCGTCTGCGGGATGGCGTCTCTTAACAGATGATCAGCCACTCACATGGATAGAACCCAAGGTCCCCGTAAATAAAGAAAGGGATGGACAGTATCCCGTGAACACGTCTGTTGATGACGAAATGCGTAGGGAGGAGCCACGTTCTGACGTCATCGCGCCCACGCTACCCGGAGACATACGGGCTGCATTTACTTTGAAGCCGGCCGGCTATTTACACGCTCGTTTATTCTGCATAACTGTAAGTGTGCATTCGTTTTTTATAAATAAATGTGTAAAAGGTTTTACACTATTTGTCCATCCCTTTCTTTATTTACGGGGACCTTGGGTTCTATCCATGTGACGGGGACCTTGGGTTCTATCAGTCACATCTATCACCGTATATCTTACATCATTACAAACTGGTGTGCTTATTGATTTATGTTTATTCACCTTATTCACTATATTATTAATTTGTCACTTATTTAGCGCAACTTTTTTCTTTTTACTACTTGTTTTGGTGTTGTATAACACTTATTGTTGCAGCTTTTTTCATTTTATTCATCAGCGCAGTTTTTTTCTTTACACTCAGTTGTGTTGGCACCTAGTTTTATAAAAACTGGAAATTTTTTCACTTCTCAGACTTTTAAAGATATTTCAGTGTAGAAATCACTTTTTCACACAGTTTAAAAGCAGATTATCTTTAAATAATATACCACATATTTCAGTACCATTTAGGCAATTATATCATGCTCTAAACATTATTTCCATGTGCAATTCTCCAGTCTCTTAGCAGAGTAAGGATTTGGGCGCTATTTGGATTCTGGGAACCTTAATAAATTCGATTTTGGGAGTATTTTCTCTCCAGCGCTATAGTGAATACCGTTTTAGCGCTAATTGCCATGAATAGCGCTAATTATTGCTAATTCGTGGCAATTAGCACAGCGGCGCTATAGTAAATCACCCCCACAGTCTTTAATTTCAGCAATATGTATAGTGAGAATTTGACTGGAGTTCAATGTAAAATTCGATTCAAATTTCATTCCGAATTTCAGAAATTCAGACAAATTTTATTACGTTATTTGGAGTATTCGGTAAAATTTGTTTATATTGTAATTTGGGTATTCGGATATACCCGAATCTCCAAATAACAAAAAATGTGTCCAAATAATATTTTGGAACAAAACAAACCGCACATGTCTAATAAATATCTATATGCACACATGTATAATAACTAAGTACATACTTATAAACATATAACCATATGTCAATATACAAACAATATCAGTCTATGTTGTATTGTATCATCAATTTATATGGGAGTGTTATATGTTATACATAAAATATTTAATATTAATAATATTAATAAAGATAAAGATAAAAAAAAAATGGAAAAAATAGAAAAAACAATATAGAAAAAAAATATATATAATGAAGAAAGAAGACTGATAAAAAATGCAAAAAAAGTCAGAAGAGAAAAAAAGAGCAAAGTAGAAAAAAAAAAGAGCAAAGTAAACCCTATAAAACTATATATGACAAGACAATATATAGTAAGATCAGACGACATTGTGTACTTCTAGGTTCTCATTCAACCCATTGGATGACAAGGAACCAAAATGATAAATCCAAAACACTTCTCGCTTGCACAAGATAGAAAATCTTTCATTATCAGTTATGCCGCTTACACACGGTCAGAAATTCCGCCAGCAAAAGTCCGATGTGAGCTTTTGGTCGGAAATTCTCTAATTTTTCCGACGGAAACAATTCCGATCGGAAAATCCGATCGGAAAATCTGATTGGAAAATCCGATCGTCTGTAGCAATTCTGACACGCAAAATTCTGACGCAGGCTCGGAAACAATTGGACGCATGCTCGGAAGCATTGAACATTTTTTCGGCTTGTCGTAGTGTTGTACGTCACCGCGTTCTTGACGGTCGAAAGTTCAGAGAACTTTTGTGTAACCGTGTGTATGCAAGCCAAGCTTGAGCGAAATTCCGTCGGAAAAAACATCCAAGGTTTTTCCGATGGAAAATCCGATCTTGTGTACGTGGCATCAGGGTACCTTTTAGGGATGGCTTCAATTGACATCTCCAAAGGAAGTTCTGAAAGAAAAAAGAAAACTAGATGAGGATTAAACAAAAAAGAAAGGACAGGCTTGAGGTAACTAATGATACAGTGAAAATGTACATTTTATCTTCTCACACTCTTACCCCTTTATTATTGAAAAATAGTTTAGGTTTCTCTCCCCCCACAGGACCAAATAGTTTTGCTCTTTTTAAAGACCTCAATAAATGTATAAGTCTACTCACTGTCAAGAGACAATGTACTAATAATAGTTCCAACAGGATTAATCTTTCCCAGTCTCCCCCTCCCATTTCAGTTACACCAGCCAATGATTCAGTCCCACAGAATGATCCAATTCTAAACATCTTAGAAGATCTATGGTTAAAGAATGCCGATAGTCAGCATATGGTCCCATTCTTGGATCCTGAAATCAAGACACACTAGCCTTAGACCAAAATCCACATTCAACCCAGTTCATGGGCTCGTACAAAGGGACTCAATAAAGAGAGAACACAACGATAAAAAGGTGCAAATAAATTTATTAATAAATAATTCTTTGGCATTTTAAATGGCCACGGTGTATCCAAGGGGTAACCTGATAATTACTATAATTAAATTAAATAAGAAAGCCATCTTGGCTAATAATTAAAACGAGATTAACGGGGTCCATCCAGACATGCTGGACAACTACACCCCCACTGAATACACCATGACTTTAACAATAGGGAGGGTGGGTGGGCGTTGAGGTCCGGTTCAAACGGTCTGAGGCGCCCTGCTCACTGGTCCCTTATATAACCTCTCTCCGCGCGGGCTTTTCGCTTCCTGTAGCCGACCAATCCTCTTCTGATACAGGTAACCAATCCCATGGCTGTTGCTGCCCAGGGAAACTGCTAATATATCATACCTAGAAAATAAAGCACAGTATCTGCGGTCCCCTTTGAACTCCCCCATGTTGGTCCAGCATATTGCTAGGACCTTTCATGGGCTCGTACAAAGGGACTCAATAAAGAGAGAACACAACGATAAAAGGTGCAAATAAATTTATTAATAAATAATTATTTGGCATTTTAAATGGCCACGGTGTATCCAAGGGGTAACCTGATAATTACTATAATTAAATTAAATAAGAAAGCCATCTTGGCTAATAATTAAAACAAGATTAACGGGGTCCATCCAGACATGCTGGACAACTACACCCCACCGGCTGAGGCCAGTAGGGAAACTACTGGTTGAAGCCCCCCCCCCACCGTGGCCGACTCGATTAAACTTTGCAAACCCATACAAAAAATGTCCAAACCTATAGGGGATAAATGGATTGAATCCTCCCGGAACAAACCCGGAATGAAACCTTCCAACTCCGAGTGCCGATAAGAGACACCACCTGACGCTCTAAGAAAACTATGGATTGTTCTATTTAGGCGCCTCCTTATCCTGTCCACGTAGAAGAGATTACTGGCAGGAGACCATACTAATCTCGGAATCATTTCTGAGAACGCCAGAATGGAAGAAGGAAACATCACCTTAAGAGAACCTAAGTCTCTTTTCATTTCGCATAACAGGTCCCAAGTCCTAACTTTACCTAAGTCGTTCGCCCCTGCGTGAATCACTAAAACCTGAGGAAAAGGCCAAATACTGGACAAATAAATCAAATGTTCCCTTAGGCCCCTCCATCTCAAACCCCGTACACCTGACCATAAGACTAAATAAGACTTAGCATCCAGACCTAAAGTGGTGGAGTAGTTCCTGTTTCCGGCATGTTGAGTAGCCCAGAAAACGAAGGAATGACCCACTATCCAGATAACTTTTCTGGAAATATCTGAAAGAGAAAATCATACAATTAGTAGATCAGGGCGGACATAAATTCTATATCTATTACTCTCCCAGCGATCAACTCTTTTTAACATTTCCGCAGAGAAACCCAATGCATCGGCCGTAGTGGCTGCTCCAATCCGAAAGGAATGTGACGAAAAGCAAAAACCTGACAGATTTAAGCGTTTCAAAGAGGAAGCCAGTACGGACGAGAATTGATATCTGGTAAGGGAAGACAGGTCTTGGTGAACAAAGAAGGAATCCCCAGAGGGAGGTCTGACCGCCAAATACCTCGCAACATGCCGTACAGGACAGATCACATGACTCGAGGATCTAGCTAGAGAGAACCATTGGCCCTTACCACCGGGCTGAGACTTAGATCTAGCCAGAAAAATGTGAAGAAAATCATTGTCTATACGAACGTGGTGAAAAAGCAGAAAGGCCAAAGATCTTTTATTGGCCGCTGTAAATTCACCCAGCCTCATAGCACCAAAGAAAGCCAACACAAAGGATGCACGGAAAAGGAGAAGCTCAAATTTTGAAAAACAGACTTCCTCTATAACCCTTAATAAATCAATCAGCAAAGGGATTGAAATGGGACGCCGGGTATCCAAAGACGGACAGGACCTCCGAAGGCCTTTTAGGACTTGACTGACCTGAAAGAATGAGGTTAAAGCCGGTAAACCTGCAAACTTCAGAAAGAAAGATACTCCTGCTAGAATCCGGCTTATGGAAGCAGGACTTAAATTTGATTGCATCAGAGCGGACAAAAAGGATAAAGAGGTGTATGATGTCACAACTAAAGAATCCAAACCTGAATCATGACAAAAAGAGCACCATCTGTACCAGGAAAGAAGATAATCCGACCAAGTCTTCTCCGAAACCGAGTTCTTGAAATACGGAAGTATCAGCTCCGGATTAAGCCCCAGAGGAAATCTGGGCAAGGAGTTCCATGCAGGTCTGCCTCCGGCGCCAAGTCCCGAAATCTTTCGAACTGTAGACGAGACAAAGCGTCGGCGATGTTATTCTTTATGCCTGCTATATGTGCAGCTTTTAACCAAATATTATAACGCAAACAATGCAATACTAAAAAACGTAATAGGTTAATCACTGGTTCCGACTTTGAGGACAGGGAATTAACCGCAAAGAAAACACCTTTGTTGTCAGTGTAAACCAAAACTCTACGATTTTCAAAGGTCTCTTTCCAAATTACCACGGAAACCACAACAGGAAATAATTCCAAAAGCACAAGGTTATGGAGAATATCCTGGTGAAGCCACTCCTGATGCCACCGCTCTGCGCACCAGTGGCCATCGAGAAATGCCCCAAAACCAACAGATCCAGCTGCATCTGTGAAGAAATTCAACTGAACACTAGAGACAAACTCCTTTTGCCAAATGGTCTTACCATTGAAATTACACAAGAAGGCATCCCAAACCTTCAGATCTTCTTTAATGGTTTTAGAGATGTAAACGTGGGAGTACGGGTTCTTAAGACCTTTGGTAGATAAAGAAAACCTGCGAGAAAATACCCTGGCCATCGGAATTACCCTGGCTGCGAAGGCAAATAGCCCCAACAGCGACTGAGCCTCTTTGAGAAAAACTTTACGTTTAGATAGAAAGACAGAGATCATAGATCTCATCCTTTCTAACTTTTGAAGAGGAAGCCTGAATTCCATAGCAGAGGAATCAATGACAATCCCCAGAAACTCAAGAGACATAGTTGGAAGAACTGTCTTCTCTACAGCCAGAGGAACCCCAAAATCATCACAAATGGAGAAGAATGTTTGCAGGTAATTTAAACATGAAGGAGAACCCGGAGAGCCAACAAATAAAAAATCGTCTAAATAATGTAAAAAACCGCCTTCAGGACACCTCTGAGTCAATACCCAGTGCAAAAAGGTAGAAAATGATTCAAAATAAAAACACGATAAGGAGACACCCATCGGCATACATTTGTCAAAGAAAAATTGATCTTGAAAATGAAAACCTAAAGAGTTAAAACCTTGAGGATGAACCGGGAGCAATCGAAAAGCAGACTTGATGTCTGCTTTTGATAATAAAGCACCCCGGTCGTGTTGTTGCAAAATAACCAAAGCATTATCGAAAGAAGAGTAGCAGACTGGAGCCTCCACATCCGACACTTCATCGTTCAAAGAAAAATTTACAGGATAAGAGAGGTGATGAATTAAACGATAACAACCCGCCTCTCTCTTGGGGACTATTCCCAAAGGAGAAAGCCTGAAGTTGGAAAATGGAGGGGATGAGAAAGGGCCCGCTACTCTACCTTCCACCAATTCCTTGGAAATTTTTTCCTGCACCACTGCATAATTCAAGGCAACTGATTTCAAATTGTTGACCATAGAACAGCCAGGACCTTTGAAAGTGGGTACCAAAAAACCCTCCCGAAAGCCTTCAATGAGCAGTGTTGCCATCTTGCGATCGGGGTATCGCTCTAACCACTGGAGCATGTTTGGTAAGCTCACTGGTGTCCGAGCTTTTTGGCCCAGCATCCCTGGCATGTGATTGAAAAGAGGTTGCAGAAGACTTGCGAAAACATCTGTTGGCTGCATGGCTACCAGAACAATTAGAACATTTGTGCCGATAACGGCAATTAGTAAGGAATTTACACTGCCTTTCATTAAAGGCGAAACAAAAACCTTTGCGAAAAGGGGACTGTTGATTGGACGCTAACCTAGGAGCAAACTGAGGCTTTGGAGGTAGCATTAAATTCAACCACAATCCGACGTCCTTAGACCCCCAGTTTAGAGAGGGATGAACCGCCAATTTCTGGCGAAAATTTTCATCATAAGAATACCAAGCCGAACCGCCAAAGTGGCGGAAGGCTTCAGCAATAATATCCACATGTTGAAATAAACCCGAGCACTTGCCTGGAAAGCGTTCCCCCAAAACCGCAGCAAAAATACAAAAGGCCTGAAGCCAGTTTTGGAAAGTTTTGGGAATCGCTCTTCTTCTATCCTCCTCAGATCTATCACCTGACAGCTTATCACTTTTAGCCAGAAATTCTTTTGAAGCTGGCAACAATGATAATAGGTCAATGAAGTCACCTCTCCAAATTTTTTCTTTCACTGACTTTGACAAGTGAAAGCCCAGAGGTGATAATATACACGGTAGGGGTTCTTTAAATGAGGATTCACCAACCAAAGTAGCAGAAGGTCTTAGAGGCAAGGCAGGGTTAACAAACTGTGAAGGGTTAAAGCTCCTAATATTCGACAATAAGGTAGCATCATTATTCATAGATTGCTGAGCATTCAAACCCTGCCATACAGAACCAGCGTCCGCATCACCTTCATCCATAGCACCATATAAATGTGCACCTTCATATAAATCTTTAGAATCAGTCATATAACTGCAGCCTGCACCAGATACCTGTGCCCTCTTATTCTCATTAACCTTCATACTAGGATGAAAATTTTCGTTTTCACTGGGGACTTTGCCCATTAATGTACCAACCTCCTCCAATGATTCAGCACCAGAGACCTGTGCTCCCTGACCCAACAAAGCACCATATGAATGTGCCCCTTTCATCTTAAACATGTTAGATAGTGAGATAAAAAGCGCTGACATGTCAGCCATAGATACAGAACACTTCTCACCATCTTCTGGATGTTCACAGTTTGTGACCACTTGAGGCAGCGGAGTAGCGTCTTTTTTCCTCACAGACTGCAGGCTCCCGCCGGCTCTCTCCCTGTCAGGTACCTGAGGAGAAGCAGAAATCTTCCGTTTTTTGGCTCTGCCTGGCTGCTTGCGCGGACCGCTCTTCCCTAATACTGACTCTGGGGATGCGATAGCCACCTCCACTGGCAGAGCTGAACCGTGACCTTCATCCAGGCAACGAAGCAGCCACTCCTCACCGCCCTGTCCCTCTGCCTTCTCTAACAAGCGGCGTAAGAGGGACTCGCGATCCTGAGAACTGCGCTGCATGCTGCTGCCGTTGAGGTCCGGTTCAAACGGTCTGAGGCGCCCCGCTCACTGGTCCCTTATATAACCTCTCTCCGCACGGGCTTTTCGCTTCCTGTAGCCGACCAATCCTCTTCTGATACAGGTAACCAATCCCATGGCTGTTGCTGCCCAGGGAAACTGCTAATATATCATACCTAGAAAATAAAGCACAGTATCTGCGGTCCCCTTTGAACTCCCCCATGTTGGTCCAGCATATTGCTAGGACCTTTCATTCTAAAGGACCATATATTGAAACGTATTCTATGGGTAGAGAATGCCGATACTCAGCATATGGTCCCATTCTTGGAACCTGAAATCAGACACACTAGCCTTATGCCCCGTACACACGATCGTTTTTCATGCCGTTAAAACTGCCATTTTAAAAAATGGCCCTGAAAAATGATCGTGTGTATGCTCCAGAGCATTTTTAACGACGTGAAAAGCGGCCATTAAAAATTCCGGACATGCTCTCTTTTTTCACGTCGTTTTTCATGTCGTTTTTTTTAACGACGTGAAAAACGATAGTGTGTATGCTTTAACGACGTGAAAAAAAACGCGCATGCTCAGAATCAAGTATGAGACGGGAGCGCTCGTTCTGGTAAAACTAGCGTTCGTAATGGAGATAGCACATTCATTACACAGTAACGGACTGAAAAGCGCGAATCGTCGCTCAACAAACTTTACTAACATGAAGGGTGGCGCCATTCGAACGGAACTTCCCCTTTATAGTGCCGTTGTACGTGTTGAACGTCACTGCGCTTTGCTTGATCGTTTTTTTAAATGATGGTGTGTACGCAAGGCAGGCTTGAGAGGAAACATGAAAAAAAACGAGGAGAAAAACGTTGGTTTAAAAAATGACATTAAAAACGATCGTGTGTACGGGGCATTAGACTAAAAAAAAACACATTCAACCCAGTTAATTCTAAAGGACCATATATTGAAACTTATTACCTTATGTATATAAAGGACTTTTTACAACTTTGTGAGTCCACCAAAAAGAAAACACACTGTAATCTTACCATCACCTGAAATGCAAATGTTGCCTCAGACACATGTGCACATCACTGCAGGCAGCTCTAAATCATACTTAAAAATATGTAAATTGGCATCCTTTGATTCACTAAATACATGAATTTCTCCATCACCCTCTAGTAGATGTATATACTGTAGATAGCATAGTGATCTACTGAACCAGCAGGACAAAAGAGGGTGCCAAACTGGATATGGTATTACAAAACCTTTAATGAATAAAAAGAAAAGTTGCAACTCACATAAGAAAGGTGATTATCAGTGCCTGACATCAAAACTCATGGAAACGGCAGCCAAGTTGTCAAAAGGTATCTCCCACTCCAGGCCAGGAAGCTGTATCCTGCCGCAAGCCGGTTAATGTGAATAAACCAGAAAGTAACTGGAAGATACAAGTTTATTTTTTTGTTTACATAAGTTTTTATTGAAGGATCATACAAAGGATTTACATGAGATAAGTGCAATAGAAATTACATATACCAGTGATCATCATGGCTGTGAAGTTACATACTTTTATCCCAGATAAGTAAACTATAATATTTAACAGTAATGTAAATAGTCCGTGGTTCATCGGTGATATAGTATGAATACAAGTCTTTTACTGGGACATGCATCTCCATTGATGTTTGTTTAGTGCGAATCCCATCATGTTAAACTGAAGGGAAATATACAACCGAACAAAAACTAAACCAAAAGAAATAAGAAGAAATAAAGCGTACTGCTATCACAGATATTGTGTATACGTAGATCAAAGTCTAGTCACTGTCAAAGGTTTGTCAAAACTGGTGTTCGGAGGTGCTGTTAGAGCGACCCAATCTGCCGGATATGGGCACGAGCCTATCCAGGTGAGGGCCAGGAGTCCCATTTCTTCTCGAAAATCGCCATGGAGTCCACAAGTGTGTGGTGAATGCGTTCCATCAATTTTATCGACTCCATGCGATAAAGAACCTGCGGCCAAGGGACAGATGGTTAACGCCAATTCAGGGCAATTGCCCAATGAACCGCACTAAATAGAGTATGTATTAATCTTTGTTCTGCGGGCATGGTCCCTGGGATATTCGCAAAGAGGAGGCATAACCGTGCCGTTAGGACAACATTGTTCCCAGTGATCTGATGTATCTTAGCAGACACCAGTTGCCACAAAGGATCCAATGCTCCACAGTTCCAGAAGGTGTGGAGGAGAGAACCCTTCTCCCCACAGCCCCTGAAGCAGGCATCCGAGACCAGGGGGAACATTGTGTGTATTCTAACCGGAGTGTAATACCATCTAGTGTGCAATTTTACCACTGTCTCCTTGATTGCTACTGAACGCGTGCACTTATGCATATTATCTATCATGTCGCTCCAGTCTTCCTCAGAAACTGCCTCTTTCAAATCAGCTTCCCATGCTAACACAGCCTGGGATTTAGATTCTGAGTTGAAGTTATTCAAATGACTATAAATCAAGGAAATCACCCCTCTATCCCTGGACCCCTCAAGACATAGCGCTTCAAAAGTAGTTTTGGTGTTCGCCCTCCAAAGTGCGATGGCGTTCTGGTAAAAGTGGCGTATCTGCAAGTACTTGTAGAAATCAGAACGGGGAATACCCCAGTTCTGGTTCAGGTCCTCAAAGGACCTCAATCCAGTCCCTAGAGTCAGTGAGCGCAAAGTCACCAGGCCCTGAGAAGACCAGTGCATAAAGTTTAGTTCCGCTCCAAAGGCCCCCGGGAAGTCGGGGTCCCCCAGGAACGAGGACAGGGGGGCCGGTTTAGAGGCTAGGCCGAACTTGTCTCTGTATAGGGTCCAGAGGTAGAGAGACTGCCCCACTACCCGATTGAGAGCTGTAATGTCCCTATGGTGAATCGAACCAGTCCACAAGATCCCTGGGAGATAGTGAGGCCTTATGGAGTTGCGTTCAAATCACAGCCAGGGGGTCCCAGGAGTGGGGATATGCCATTGTGCAATCTGGAGCAGTCTGGCAGCCAGAAAGTATTTCCATAAATCTGGGCAACTCAGTCCCCCTCTGTTACTAGCCCTATACATCAAGAGTCTACTGAATCGGGGTCTCTTGTCTTTCCAAATGAATCTTAGCAGTTCCGATTGTATGGTCCTAATAGTAGAACAGGACACATACAGAGGGAGGGCCCTAAAGTAAAACAACAATTTGGGAAGAATAGACATCTTGACCGCCTGTATGCGGCCAAGAAACGAGATGTGGTAGGGGGCCCATTGGGACAGTAGCCCTTTAATGGCCGCGAAAACCTGTGGGTAGTTCAAGGCGTACATCTGTTTAAGAGAGGGAGCTAGTTTCACCCCCAGGTATTGCAAAGATGAGGTTGACCAGGAGAATTTGAAGCTATTTTGAAGGCATTCTACCAGAGAGTGCGGGAAATTGATGGGCATAGCTACGCATTTGGAGGGATTGACTCTCAAGCCAGTTTCAGTCCGGAATGCATCTAACGTGTCCAAAAGGTTTGGTAGGGAGGTCAGAGGGTCAGACAAAAATAGTAGGACATCGTCTGCGTAAAGACTTATTTTATAGGTGTTGTCGTGACTGTCATATCCTTTTATGTTCGGGTTATCCGCGATATATCTTGACAGGGGTTCGATCGCTAGTGCGAATAATAAAGGGGACAAAGGGCAGCCCTGTCTAGTTCCCCTACCTAAGGTGAAGAACTCTGAGGAGCAACCGGGGAGTTTGATACATGTTTGGGGTTGTTTGTAGAGGGCATGGAAGCCATTCACAAACCTACCCAGGATCCCAAACCTATGTAGGATCTTGTCTAAGTATGGCCAGAGGATGCTATCGAAAGCTTTATTGATGTCTAAGCTAAGCATGAGGACTTTACGGGAGTGGAGGTTGGCATCCTGAATAATGTTGGTGGCTAGGCGAATATTATCTGTAATCTGTCTGGTCGGGATGAATCCGGTCTGATCAGGGGAGATTAAGGTCTTGATCGAGGCTGCCAGTCTGTCCGCTAGTATGCGACTGAATATTTTCAGGTCATTGTTAATAACCGAAATGGGCCTGAAATTTTGGGGAAGCGAATGGTCTTTTCCTGGTTTAGGGATCAGAGACATATTTGCCATTAGCATTTCATTCCGGAAGGCTCCACCAGATAGTACTGAATTGTATAGTTTTGTTAGCCTAGGGGCCAGTAAGTCAGAAAACTTCTTATAGTACAAGGCCGAGAAGCCGTCGGGGCCTGGGGTCTTTGCAGTTTTCAGGGAGGTCATGACAGCCGTCACTTCCTCCACCGTACATGGGGCATTCAGTGATTCTAGTTGGTCCGCAGACAGTTGGGGCAATAGAATTGAGTCCAGCCACGTTGTGGGGTGCGGAGGGTCAGAGGGTTGGGGGGCCTCTAGTAGAGATTGATAGTAAGATTTAAACAGGTGTAGTGTTTCTTTGGGGTGAGTTGTGAGGTTACCTTTACTATTCCTTAATCTGTAGGTGTGCGTGGGTTGAAGAGATTGTTTCAACTTTCTCGCAAACATGGTCGACGAGGAGTTACTGTACAAGAGAAATTTGGCCTTAGACCATCTCAAGGACTTTTCAGTTTGTTCAGTGAGGAAAGCATCCAGTGCTCTCCTCTTTTGATCAATCTGCTCCAACAAGTCAGGCTCTTGGGTTAGACCATGTCTGCGATACAGCCGATCCAAGTCTTCTGCAAGGGAAGTAATTGCTTGAAGTCTCTGTTTTTTTCGGTCAGAGGCCAAATGCATAAGTCTACCTCCCAGAACCGCTTTATGCGCTCCCCACAACGACGCCGGGGAAATCTCCCCGACCTCATTATGTGCAAAGTATTCGGAGATGTAGCCACCTATCTGAGACAAAGCTATGGGATCCGTGAGAATAGAATCATTGATTCACCAGGACCCCACTGCCCTCGGGAGGCCTATATGTGCAAAGGAGCATGACACTATCTGGTGATCTGACCATGGGCATGAGTGAATTCTAGCTGAGGTAGAGTTAGCCGTCATGACTGTCGTGGAAAGAATGTAATCTAGCCTTGAGTAGCTGTCATGCGGGTGGGAATAAAAGGTATATTCCTTAGCTCCCACATTATGAGCCCTCCAGGTGTCAATCAGCTGGTTGGATTTGATAAGGTGTCTGAGGGATCTAGGGAAAGCGTTAGAGGCATGTCCAGTCCTACTTCTGTCTAGAGCTGGATGTGCCACCAAATTAAAGTCTCCCCCCACAATCATATGTGAGGAGTGGCATTCATCTAGGGCGAGAAAAAATCGTTTAAAAAACCTGGCTTGGGCGTCGTTCGGGGCATACACAGATGCTATGGTGATAGTTTTCCCCTGAATAGTGCCTTTAACAATCACAAAGCGGCTGTCAGGGTCCTTATATATTTGCTGCAAATCAAATTTTACCGTATTCTTAAAAAAAATAGCAGTTCCGCGGGTCCTGGACTCAAATGTGGTGAAATATCCTTGGCTGTAGGCCTTATCAAAATAGTGCGGGTGGTTTTGGGTAGAGAAATGCGTCTCCTGGAGAAGCAGAATGTCCGCACCCATTCTCTTATAAGTTTTAAAGGCCTTCCTCCTTTTTGTCGGAGAGTTAAAGCCTTTCAGGTTATGTGAAATTACTGTGGTACCCATTAGGCTGAATTAAACTGCAGCTTGTATGCTAAAAATTGCACAGTGAGTCCAGAACCCCCTAGAACCTTACTTATAGGGAGAGTCAAACTCCAGTACCCGCACAGTGTCCAATGCAAAGATTTGTGTTTAACCAGACCCATGTCAGAGGCTGAAACCCCAGGACCCCTCCTGCCCCCGGAGGAGCCTGGAGCAGGCTGAGCCCGGAGTGCCAACCAATGAGTGGAGAAATAACAGTGAGTTAGATGCAGTACAAAACTTGTAAAATAAAAAAGGATAAAAAAAGTGAAAAAACATATAAACAGGTAATCAAGTAACATTTGTAAGCGCTGCAATTTCAACAGTAGCAGGCTTGGTTCTACTTTAAGTAGCAGCTTTGTCGAGGGGGTCGGGGGTAAAACAGACACCCCAACCAAAAAAACATAAGGCCTGAGAAGGAGGCAGGAAAGGGCCAAAAGGAAAAATATGCCCTCTCCCCCCCCTCTGCCAAAACAGCAATAGTGAACTCGGACCAGATGGTCCAAACCTCCAAGCAAGGGGGGAGACCGATCCGTCCTTCCAATCATAGCTGGTGCTCCAAGTGCACTTTCCAGGGACATCATGGTCTCCATCCAACCTGCCCGGAGTGGGGGGTTGTACAAACGGACGCGAACGGACGTCAGTTCAAGGGTGAGACAAAACATCAGCTTATTTGCTTGCGGGCCCTATATATGCCCCTCTGAAAAGTCAGGAATCGTGGAGGTCAGTGAGCAGTGCGGCGGTCTCTTCTGGGAGGAGGGGTCGCCCAGATGGCTGGCGAACGGGGGGTAGATGGCATCCTGGGGTGGTCCGCTGCGTTCAGGAGGCCCAATTTTACTAGCAGATCTTTTCCCTCTGAGATTGTGGTGACTGTATACGTGGTACCATTATGCGGGACTTGCAGCTTAAAGGGGAAGCCCCAACGATATCTGATTCTGGCAGACTGAAGGACAGAGGTGACTTCTTTCATTCTCCTGCGCTTATCCAGGGTAGTGGGAGAAATGTCAGGGTAGATCTGCACCGTTACACCATCTAGTTGGATGTTGGGAGTGTTGCGCGAGGCCCTGAGTATGTCTTCTTTAATAAGGTAGTCTTTTAGGCATAATATGATGTCCCTTGAGGGTTTATCGTCAGGGGGCTTAGGGCGCAGAGCCCTGTGCAGCCTGTCGCAGGTGAAGGCTACCGCTGGAGCCTCTGGGAGCAGTGATTGGAAGAGCTTCTGCATTGTCTGCGGCAGGTCTGTGACCGATTCTGGGACACCTCTCACCCTCAGGTTGTTCCTCCTGTTTCTGTTGTCGAGATCCTCGAGGTGGGCTTGCAGGGTCTGGACAGTCTCTACGAGGGTCTCATGGTCTGTCCTCAGGTCGGTGTGAGACACGCACATCTCGTCATGTTTCGCATCCAGCATGTCTGTTCTGTCACCCAGGGCCGCGATCTCTGTGGACAGCATGCTGGTGGCTTTATGTAGTTCCGACTGAAACTTCCTGGCCAACTTATCATACATTATAGAGAGGCTGTCCTCCAAGTCCGCTTTAGTAAGCTGGGTAGGGTACTCACAATCTCCCATTGCATGTTGCGGCGATGAGGCTGAGGCCTGCGAGCACGTCGGAGCCGGCTCAGCCTGGGCGCCATCTTTGGACATCTTGTTCTGTTCCCGCACGCGGAGTAAATAGTTTGTCAGGGACCTTTGGGCCGGTTTTCCACAGCGATTCCTAGGGCCCGTCATGCGCTGGGTGTTCCGCCAGGGGTGTTGAGTGATATGGTGCTCGGATTGCGATCTGATGGCCCCGGGGAATCAGCTTTTGTCTCCGGTCCTTGCGGAGCTCTTAGCCCTTGCTTCCGTCCAGGTCCACGCCGCGCATGCGCCCCAGAAACAAGTTTATTTACATCACTCGACTTGTGTCGATTATACAACTTCCTGTGCTGAAGTAGGGAATACCTTTGGACCACTTAGCTGCCAATTCCATGATGTTCCAATGCTATAGTATGTTAACATTTATTCACAGCATGGTCATTCAAATGTATTTTGCCTTCTTTTCTGAAACTGGAGTTTTTCTGTAACAGTGTAATGTTCTGTTAGGTGTTCCTTTTTGTTCCTACAGACTGATGTTTTGACAGATACAATTTCTTGTATTGACTTATATATTCAGATCTTTGTGAATCTATGTCTCGATTAATGTATTTTGCAAATTTTAAGGTACTGCAATCTTCTAACTGTATATATGCAAATGATACTAATCTAATATCCAGAAGCTGTCCACTTTGATGCATGTAAATTACTTAAGCAAAGCAATTATTCCTTCTTATTGTCATCACATCATTAGTTTTGTACAGGTTAAACACACTTAGCATCGTATTTGCAAATGTAGCATTGCATCAGCTGTATTCCTGACACATAATTTAGCAGAGAGGTTACTATATAATAATCAATTAGCCGAATTTAGCTGAGATAGGGGATTTTCATTGCATTTTTAAAGTCTATTGTTTTAAAAACAGAAATTTGTTGTTTGTAACAGTTTCATAGTCATACATTTTTAGAGTTAAGAAATTTGCATATATATTATTTGGAAAAAAAAAATCTGCATTCTATTATTACTGTTACAATTTACAGAAGATGGAAATGGGATTACATTGTTACTTTGCATGTGCAGCTGTATAAATAACTTCAAAAACATTATCCATGTAGAGTTGCAGTTTCTTTGTATAATTGCTTTCTATACAAAACAGCTAAAACATTAAAGCTATAGCACTAAAAAAGCCTCAGTATTAATGTAGTTCCCAATTCTAGCTTTTTTTTGCATTCACATAGAATGGGTGGTGCTGATGAGAGTTTTTTTTTTCTTTTTCTTATAGAATATGCATGTGCCATATTTGCTCATTACACATTCAAAATGCTTGTGTTACCAAAAAAGTCAGGTGTGAGCTCTGTGTTGTGCCTATACATTTAGAATACACACGTAGGAACAACTGCTAGAGACACCCACAAATCATAAATGTGGAAGCCTACATATTTTGGAACGGGCAGCTATTGTACACATCAAACATTAGTACAAATGGTATGGTGTGAAATATCTTCAGTTTCTCTGAAATGGCACCTAAAATGTTTGTAAATGCTTTCATACAGCAGTAGAGGCTTAATGTATACTTCTTAATAGTGAGAGACATTTTGACATATGCATTTTCCACAACTTTTCCCTCATTTTTTTTTTATGCCAGTCATCTTACTGTTCTACCAGGTTTTTCATCCAATTTCTGAAGTCTAGCCCATGGTATTGAGCGTGTTGCTCTAAAGGAGAAGTGTTCCTGTTGCCTGGACAGGTCGTTTGACATTTTCATCACAAAGTACACTCATTTTGTTAGTATCCTATTTTTTTACAACATTATCAGATGTAAATTTGTTCTTTAACCGATTGCCGACCGCCGCACGAACTTATACGCGGCAGAATGGCACGGCTGCGCAAATGGGCGGATATATACGTCCCCTTTAATTTGCCGCCACATGGTCGCTCGCGTGCGCCGCCGGCACGCTCGCGACCCTGCCGCAAGCTCTGTGACTCGATGTCCGCCGGTGTCCCGCGATTGTGTCACGGAGCTGAAGAACGGTCGGGGAGATGTCAGTGTAAACACAACATCTCCTCGTTCTTCCTAGTGACATGTCAATGATCATCTGTTCCCTCTCATCGGGAACAGCGATCAGTGATACGGCACGGCAAGCCACACCCCCTAACAGTTAGAATAATTCCCTAGGTCACGCTTAACCCCTTCAGCGACCCCTACAGGTTAACCTCTTCACTGCCAGTGTCATTTTTACTGTAATCAGTGCATTTTTATAGCACTGATCGCTGTAAAAATGACAATGGTCCCAAAATGGTATCAAAAGTGTCCGATGTGTCCGCCATAATGTCGCAGTTAAGATAAAAATCGCTGATCACTGCCATTACTAGTAAAAAAAAATATTATTAATAAAAATGCCATAAAACTATCCCCTATTTTGTAGACGCTATAACTTTTGCGCAAACCAATCAATAAACGCTTATTGTGATTTTTTTACCAAAAATATGTAGAAGAATACGTATCGGCCTAAACTGAGGAATTTTTTTATTTTTTTTATAGATTTTTTGGGAATATTTATTATAGCAAAAATTGTCGCTCTATTTTTATTTATAGCACAAAAAATAAAAACCGCAGAGGTGATCAAATATCACCAAAAGAAAGCTCTATTTGTGGTAAAAAAGGACGCCAATTTTGTTTGGGAGCCACGACGCACGACCGTGCAATTGTCAGTTAAAGGGATACAGTGCCAAATCGCAAAAAGTGGCCTGGTCTTTGACCAGCCAAATGGTCCGGGGCTGAAGTGGTTAAATAATAATAAAAAATAAAATAAAATGTTTCTTTATAAAGAACAATTATGGTAGCACTTGGACTCTGGACTGCTTTATAAAAATCAATTGATAATATGTGTGACCTTTTTTGCTAACCTAATAGTACAACATAATTATCTGGCTAAAGCAAAGGTGTTATAATAGAGACCACTTAAAGCGGAGGTGCCGCGGAAAAAAAAATATTAAAAGCCAGCAGCTGCAAATACAGCAGCTGATGACTTTTAATATATGGACACTTACCTGTCCTGGAGTCCAGCGACGTCCGCAGCAGAGGACGAGCAATCGCTCGTCACTCTGCTGCCCCTACCGCCATCCTCGGTAAGGGAACCAGGAAGTGAAGCCTTGCGGCTTCATGCCCGGTTCTCTACGGCGCATGCGTGAGTCGCGCTGCACCGTTCTGAATGGTCCTAGTGTGTTCTGGGAGCCGAGTGTCTCCCAGAACACAACGGGGAATCTGCGGGAAGTGATGTGATTCCCGGAGAGAGGACTCCCAGAAGTGGGTGCAAATACCTGTCTTAGACAGGTATCTTCACCCCCCTCCCCCCTGAAAGGTGTCAATTGTGACACCAGAGGGGGGGAGGATTCCGATCAGCGGAAGTTCCACTTTAGGGTGGAGCTCCGCTTTAATACCAAATAAGAATGGCAAAGAAATACACCATATGAAATGTTGCAGAAAAGAAAGTTAAGCATTCAAATAAAATCCTGACATAAGAGTAAACATGCCTCTCATAGTGTAATATTTCTAAAAACAACCTTTTAGTAAACTAAAAGGGAGTGACAAGAAAGGTGAACTTGTAGCTAGTGCACACAGTAACATCACCTCTTTTAATGTAAAAACATTGCCCTCTTAAACACCCATGCATTATTCTTCACTTATAGGCAAGCCCTTTAATAAGGTTTATCTATAGGTACTGTAAATATCTCCTAAACATGCACCATTTAGGAGTTATTTACTGTACATGCAGCTGGTGATTCCACCGGTGCATGCATTCTAAAGGAACGTGCATACCCGCGCCATTCTTTCTGAGTCATGTCCCATAAACGACAGCTCCCGCGTGCATGCACGGGAGTGACATATTTTCGGCTCCGGACACTCACACAGCTGGAGTTTAAGAACCCAGAAGGAAGACCGCGTGAAGATGGAAACGCCTTCAGCGGTGAAAAACACTCCTGAGTCCCAGCCTCTTCTATTCATGCAAAATGTTTGGATAAGAGAATTCCATTAGTCTAAGACTGCATACTTACCTGTCTGTCGATGGCCCTCACTGTCTGCTCCCAGGTCCTAGTGGAGGCTTGCATCTCAGTTGCTAAGCAACAAGTCACAATGGGGGTTATTTACGAAAGGCAAATCCACTTTGCACTACAAGTGCAAACTACAAGTGCGAAGTGCACTTGAAATTGCACTAAAAGTGCACTTGGAAGTGCAGTCGCTGTAGATCCGAGGAGGACATGCAAGGAAAATAAAAAACAGCATTTTAGCTTGCACATGATTGGATGATAAAATCAGCAGAGCTTCCCCTCATTTCAGATCTACCCCTCAGATATACATCGACTGCACTTCCAAGTGCACTTTCAGTGCCATTTCAAGTGCACTTTGCACTTGTAGTTTGCACTTGTAGATGCACTTCGTAAATGAAGAAAGAGATTGCCGCTCTCAAAGCCTCTGAACCTTCACAAAAGCTCCCATCCTATTGTGAACTAACAGGTACTGGCTCTGCACAAGTCTGCAGAAGGGAAAACATCCTGGACTGCCGCACACCGTTGAAAGGTGTCTTTATTGTAGAAATGAAGTAAAATCCAATGCAATGCAGTCAGATCATATGAGGAAAAAAAAGGACAAGTGGCTAATGCGTTTCACATTATTAGATGCTTACTCATAGCTGTATTTGCCTTTGGTAAATAACCCCCAATGTCTCTTCTTTCAGCAGAAGCCTGCATTCCAGTTGCTTGGCAACAAGATGCAGCATCTCCCCTCACCTGCTCAGATAACATACTGGTTGCTGGGCAATTGGACACAGTCTCCTAGCTGTTACGTGCTGCTACCCTGTACTTTCCCTATCCTCCCTTTCAACTGAACAATATAATGGAGTGAGCAACTACATGGCAAATGAGGTTTAATGTAGAACAATATAAAATAATGGATTTCGGTGGCAATGTGAAGGCAATCTATGTGTATATAGGGGGAGAACCTCTGGGGGAATCTAGGATGGAAAAGGACTGCTAGTAGATGATAGCAGTATTGGCATTACATGCCATTGCTGAGCCTTAGGCCCCATGCACACGAGACACTGTTATTTGCTGTTGAACGCGCGTTCAGAGGCAGTTGGACGCTTTTTTCAACTGCCCCTGAACCCATTCAATGTTATCCTATGTGTCCATGCACACACTTTCGTTTTTTTGGCGTTTACAAGCAGTTGCGTTTAACCTAGTTTTTCCAGAAGCAAAAAAATGGGTTCAGACGCAAAAGTTTTCCACGTTTCAGACACTAAGCGCGGCTAAACGCGGTACCGGCGTTTTGCCGCGTTTGCGTTTATAAGCGTTTTTAAAGGTGACCTATTTTTTAACATTAGAAATCTCAAAAATGATGGCAAATGATAAAAAACTATTAAAAATATACAATAAAACTGTAATTGCTTGCATTGCATTGTGGACAATCCACAACTTGTGGCAGGTAACGTGGCAAGTGGACAATCAACAACTTGTGTCAGGTGACGTGGCCAGGTGACGTGGCCAGTGGACAATCCACAACTTGTGGCAGGTGACGTGGCCAGTGGACAATCCACAACTTGTGGCAGGTGACATGGCAAGTGGACAATCCACAACTTGTGGCAGGTGACGTGGCCAGGTGACGTGGCCAGGTGACGTGGCCAGTGGACAATCCACAACTTGTGGCAGGTGACGTGGCAGGTGACGTGGCCAGTGGACAATCCACAACTTGTGGCAGGTGATGTGGCCAGGTGACGTGGCAGGTGACGTGGCCAGTGGACAATCCACAACTCGTGGCAGGTGACATGGCAGGTGACGTGGCCAGTGGACAATCCACAACTTGTGGCAGGTGACGTGGCAAGTGGACAATCCACAACTTGTGGCAGGTGACGTGGCCAGGTGACGTGTCCAGTGGACAATCCACAACTTGTGGCAGGTGACGTGGCCAGGTGACGTGGCCAGTGGACAATCCACAACTTGTGGCAGGTGACATGGCCAGGTGACGTGGCATGTGACGTGGCCAGGTGAGGTGGCCAGTGGACAATCCACAACTTGTGGCAGGTGACATGGCCAGGTGACGTGGCATGTGACGTGGCAAGTGGACAATTCACAACTTGTGGCAAGTAACGTGGCCAGGTGACGTGGAAGGTAACATGGCCAGGTGACGTGGAAGGTAACATGGCCAGGTGACGTGGCCAGGTGACGTGGCAAGTGGACAATCCACAACTTGTGGCAGGTGACGTGGCAGGTGACGTGGCAAGTGGACAATTCACAACTTGTGGCAAGTGACGTGGCCAGGTGATGTGGCAGGTAACGTGGCCAGGTGATGTGGCAGGTAACGTGGCCAGGTGACGTGGCAAGTGGACAATCCACAACTTGTGGCAGGTGACGTGGCCAGGTGACATGGCAGGTAACGTGGCCAGGTGACGTGACAGGTAACATGGCCAGGTGACGTGGCCAGGTAACGTGGCAAGTGGACAATCCACAACTTGTGGCAGGTGACGTGGCCAGGTGACGTGGCATGTGATGTGGCCAGGTGAAGTGGCAAGTGGACAATCCACAACTTGTGGCAGGTGACGTGGCTAGGTGACGTGGCAGGTAACGTGGCCAGGTGACGTGGCAGGTGACGTGGCAAGTGGACAATCCACAACTTGTGGCAGGTGACGTGGCCAGGTGATGTGGCAGGTAACGTGGCCAGGTGACGTGACAGGTAACATGGCCAGGTGACGTGGCCAGGTAACGTGGCAAGTGGACAATCCACAACTTGTGGCAGGTGACGTGGCCAGGTGACGTGGCATGTGATGTGGCCAGGTGAAGTGGCAAGTGGACAATCCACAACTTGTGGCAGGTGACGTGGCTAGGTGACGTGGCAGGTAACGTGGCCAGGTGACGTGGCAGGTGACGTGGCAGGTGACGTGGCAAGTGGACAATCCACAACTTGTGGCAGGTGATGTGGCAATTGATACGCTAAATACAAGTACACTGCTGCTCTCTCAGCTGCTGCTACTCACTCTGGTCTCACAAACTGGCTGAAATGGTTAAAATGTACTGTTTTTTGAGCTTAGGGAGGGTCTTATGATGAAATGCTTATAAACGCAAACGCGGTAAAACGCCGCTAAATGCGGCCACAAACGCGGCAAAACGCGCGTTTTTAAACGCCGGTTTCAGCGTTTAAAAACGTGTGTTCAGCAGAGTTTGCACCTGCGTCTCGTGTGCATGGGGCCTAACAAAGCAAACAAAATATTGGCATATTGGCATGCAATAAAAAAGGGATTAACTCCAGGGATAAAGCAATAATTCTCCCACTCTACAAGACTCTGTTCCGGCTGCACCTAGAGTATGCTGTCCAGTTCTGGGCACCAGTCCTCAGGAAGGATGTCCTGGAAATGGAGCTAGTACAAAGAAGGGCAACAAAGCTTATAAAGAGACTGGAGGATATTAGTTTTGAAGAAAGGTTGCGAGCACTGAACTTACTCTCTCTGGAGAAGAGACGCTTGAGAGGGGATATGATTTCAATATACAAATACCGTACTGGTGACTAGTGATGAGCCGAACACCCCCGGGTTCGGTTCGCACCAGAACCCGCGAACGGACCGAAAGTTCGTACGAACATTAGAACCCTATTAAATACAATGGATGCGAACGTTCGAATTCTAAAGTGCTAATTATAAAGACTATTATGCATGTTATTGTCCTAAAAAGGGTTTGGGAACCCGGGTTCTGCACCAGGGGACATGTATCAATGCAAAAAGAAGTTTTAAAAACGGTCGTTTTTCGGGAGCAGTCATTTTAATGATGCATAAAGTGAAAAAAAAAAGTCAAATATTCCTTTAAATATCGTACCTGGGGGGTGTCTAAAGTATGCCTGTGAAGTGCACGTGTTTCCCGTGTTTAGAACTGTCCCTGCACAAAATGACACTTCTAAAGGAAAAAAAAGCCATTTAAAACTGCTTGCGGCTTTAATGTAATGTCTGGTCCTGGTAATATGGATGAAAATCTTTAAGAAAAATGGCATAGCTACCCCATGACCCCCCCCCCCCCCCACCCCAGCCCATTACCAGCCCCTTTGGGTCTTGTATGGATATTAAGGGGAACCCCGCACATAAAATAAAAAAGGCCCTATATACTCTGAACAGCCGTATACAGGCAGTGCATACAAGACAGGGACTGTAGGTTTGTTCTTATGTAGAATCTGTTTGTAATTTTGAACAGGTACATTGTTTAAGTGTAGCTCCAGCCCAAAAATCTATTTTTAAACTTTTTGGAAAACATAGGTAAGGGTTATCACCCCTGTAACATTTGTTTTGCTGTCTGTGCCCCTGTTCAGAACATTTCACCTCACTTTCCGTCCCAATGACAACTGTTTTTGAAATGTGGTGTTTTTCTTGAAACAAGGATTGGTGATAAAGCATCAGTACAGAGGAGACACCTTTCTCCCATATTAATTCTTACAGGAGAGAATTTTCCTTCCTAGGGGTAGATTTCCTCTCACTTCCTGTTGTCTTCTTGCGTTTGCAAGTAGGAGTCGTTTGTAAGTTGGATGTTTGAAAGTAGGGACCTGCCGTATATACTCTGCAGAAATAGGCCCCTTAGTTGTTGGTGTTGGCACAACACTGTAAGCACTCACAGTTGCTCTTGGTTGGTGCTGGAACGCCCTGCTGTCAACTATTATATCAGGAATTGTAATTACATATAATTGTTGAACAGTGGTAGTAAAAATTGGGCCTTTGATGGTGGTGCTGGTGCCACAACACTGTAAGCCCTGACAGTTACTCTTGGTGGGTGCAGCAATGGGCCCTGCTGTGAATTATTAGATCAAGAATTGTAATTGCATGCCCCTGTTGAACAGGGGCTGAAAAATTGGGCCTTTCGTGGTGGTGGTGGTGGTGGTGGTGGTGTTGCCACAACACTGTAAGCCCTCAGAGTTACTCTTGGTGGGTGCAGGAATGGGCCCTGCTGTGAATTATTAGATCAAGAATTGTAATTACATGCCCCTTTTGAACAGGGGCTGAAAAATTGGGCCTTTCGTGGTGGTGGTGGTGGTGGTGGCGTTGCCACAACACTGTAAGCCCTCAGAGTTACTCTTGGTGGGTGCAGCAATGGGCCCTGCTGTGAATTATTAGATCAAGAATTGTAATTACATGCCCCTGTTGAACAGGGGCTGAAAAATTGGGCCTTAGGCAGTGGTGGCACAACACTGCAACCCCTCACAGATACTGTACTTGGAGCACAGCAATGAGCCCTGTTGCAAAGTATTGCTTCAAAAATTGTAATTACACGCCCCTGTTAAACAGGGGCTGAAAAATTGGGCGTTAGGCACTGGTGGCGGCACCCATAAACAAAAATGATCTTCCAAGCTATCATCATCAATCGTATTATTGAGGACTCGAAGGAGGAGGACAGCCAGTCAACATAACAGCACAGGCACTCAGCATCAGCATCAGTCTTGAAGGGATGTGACATGTTAAAATCAATTAGTCTGTTATATCAGCATCAGGTGTGTGGTAGCTGGTGGTGATCCAAGACTGGTTCATCTTGATGAAAGTCAGTCCATCAACCGAGTCGGTGGACAGGCGCACCCTGTGATCCGTGACAAATCCTCCAGCAGCACTGAATGTGCGTTCCGAAAGAACGCTGGATGCAGGACAGGCCAGTAGCTCAATTGCATACTGTGCAAGCTCTGGCCAGTGATCCATCCTCAAGACCCAGTAAGCCAGAGGATTTTCAGTGGGGAAGATGTCCAAGTCTGACCTTGCCCCTAGATATTCCTGCACCATGTTTATCAGACGCTGGCGATGGTTGCTGGAACCGATCATACTTTGGGGCTGCGGACTAAAGAATTGTCTGAACGCATCGGTCAGACGGCCACCTTCCCCACCGCTCCTTCTTTGACTGGCCGAAGCCTCAGCAACTCGTTGTCCAGGACCAGGAGTTTGTAACCTCCCAGTCTCTGGGAACGCGTTGCACAGACCTTTCTGCAAGGCCTCCCGGAGTTGTCTCATCCTCTGCTCCCTCTGCGACGGTAACATAAGGTCCGCAACCTTACCCTTGTACCGTGGATCAAGGAGAGTGGCCAGCCAGTAATGGTCCCTCTCCTTGATCCGAAGAATACGAGGATCCTTCCGCAGACTTTGCAGGATCAGGGAGGCCATGCAGCGTAGGTTAGCTGAGGCATTCGGTCCGGAGTCCTCTGGGTCACTAAGGACGACATGATCCGCAGCCACCTCCTCCCAGCCACGTACAAGTCCACGGGTTCTCAACCTCCATGCTGACACAATCCTCCTCCTCCTCCTCCTCGTCCTCTTCCTGTGCGATGGGTGGGACAGAAGGAACACTGTCTGGGTAAAGGGGGCCTTGAGAGGCAAGGAAGTCCTCCTCTTCCTGCCTCTGTTCTGCCTCAAGTGCCCTGTCCATTATTCCACGCAGCGTGTGCTCCAACAGGTGGACAAGAGGTACAGTGTCACTGATGCATGCACTGTCACTGCTCACCATCCTCATGGCCTCCTCAAATGGTGCCAGGACAGAGCATGCATCCCTGATCATGCCCCACTGGTGTGGAGAAAAAAACCAAGCTCCCCTGACCCTGTCCTGGTGCCGTAGTCGCACAGGTACTCATTGATGGCCCTCTGCTGCGTGTGCAGCCGCTGCAGCATGGCCAACGTTGAGTTCCACCTGGTGGGCATGTCACATATAAGGCGGTTCTTGGGCAGGTTCAACTCCTTTTGCAGCTCAGCCAGGCGAGCACTGGCATTATAAGATCTGCGGAAATGCACACAGACTTTCCTGGCCTGCCTCAGGACATCCTGTAAGCCCGGGTACCTGCCCAAGAACCGCTGCACCACCAAGTTAAGGACGTGAGCCACACAGGGCACATGGGTCAGTTGTCCCTGTAGGAGGGCGGAGAGGAGGTTGGTGCCATTGTCGCAAACCACCATTCCTGGCTTAAGCTGGCGTGGCGTCAACCACCTCTCGGCCTGGCCCTGCAGAGCAGACAGGACCTCTGCCCCAGTGTGGCTTCTGTCCCCCAAACACACCAGCGCAAGCACGGCATGGCATCTTTTTGCCTGCGTACTTGCGTAGCCCCTTGAACGCCTACGGAGCACCGCTGGTTCAGAGGACAAAGCACAGGAAGAGGCCATGGAGGAAGAAGAAGAGGAGGGGGTGGAGGAGAGAGGTGTGTCACAACCAGTAGTAGCATTTTGGAGGCGTGGCGGTGGAACAACCTCCAACACTACTGCACCTTGTCCTGCATCCTTCCCAGCTGCCAAAAGAGTGACCCAATGGGCCGTGAAAGAAAGGTAACGTCCCTGTCCATGCCTGCTGGACCATGAGTCAGCAGTAATATGCACCTTACCGCTGACCGCCCTGTCCAGCGAGGCCAAGACATTGCCTTCCACATGTCGGTAGAGAGCCGGAATAGCCTTCCGTGAGAAAAAGTGGCGTTTGGGAACCTGCCACTGAGGAACCGCACATTGCACAAACTCACGGAAGGGGGCCGAGTCTACCAACTGAAAAGGCAGCAGTTGAAGCGCTAGCAATTTAGCCAAGCTAGCATTCAACCGCTGGCCATGTGGATGGCTGGGAGTGAACTTCTTTCGACGGTCCAGCAGCTGGGGCAGGGAAATTTGCCTGCTAGAATCGGACGTCGGTGTACTGCTAGCAGAGTGGCCGCAAGTACTTGGCTGTGACACACCTAATTCTACACCTTCATTCCTCTCAGTGCATGTTTCAGAGAGGACTGAAGTTATAGTGGGGTTGGAGATCCCAGCTGATGCGGTGCAAGGAGAGGTCCGCTTTGTTCTTTGGTGTGGGTCTTTGAGGTAGGCTTGCCAACGAGCTGCATGGCAGGTCAACATATGTCTGGTCAGGCATGTGGTACCCAAGCGGCTGATGTTTTGGCCACGCGATATACGCTTGAGACATATGTTGCAAACAGCAGCTGTGCGATCTGATGCACTAGCCTCAAAAAAGGCCCACACCAAAGAACTTTTTGAATGACGGGCAGAGGCAGCGCCCTGCACAGGCGGAGCTCTGCGGTGTGATTCCGTCGGTGTACTGCCCTTACGCTGGCCACCAAAGGGCATCCTGCCTCGTTGGAGATGTGCCTCCTCCTCATCCTCCTCCTCCTCCTCTCTCCTATTAGGCACCCACGTGGAGTCAGTGACCTCATCATCCCCTCCCTCCTCATCACTGGAGCCAATCTGGCAGTATGCTGCAGCTGCTGGAACATGACTGCCAGATTGGTGTCCTTCTTCTGTCTGCTCTCACGCTACTGCCTTCCTCTAGCTGGGTTTCATCATCAGACCCTTCGAAACGCTGGGCATCCTCCTGGAGCATGTACCCAACACTGTGCTCAAACAGTTCGGGGGACTCCTCAGGAGGAGGACATGGTGGGTCTAGGGAAGGAGTGACTGATGATGAGTCTGACATTGATACCAGGGAAGAGGAGGCTTTGGCAGCTGCTTTGCCAGTACCCTGAGCCTAGGTGAGAGAGGATGAGGAGGAGGAGGAGGGCTTGGTCATCCACTCTACCAAGTCTTCGGCATGATGTGGCTCAACATGTCCAGCTGCCGAAAAGAAGGACAAGCGTGTCCCATGGCCATGTGCTGATGACAATGCACCGCGTCCACGACCAGCACTGTTGCCCCTAGACACAGAGCCTGCTTGCCCTCTTTTATTGCCTCCTGACTGTCTGCCTCTCCTTGTTTGCCTTCCAGACATTCTAATGGATGGCCTGCAGGGAGATGGGAAAAAAAGCAATAAGGGCTACCTTCAGGTGTCCTTCTCTGTCCCTTTACTTAAGGATTTCTAAATATGGTTGAGGATGATTGCTTTCGCACAGAATAGCACAATGACAATTTCCCTGACTGTCCAAAAAACAAGGATTTCAAAGATGGTTGATGAGGAATGCTTTAGCACAGTATAGCACAATGAGAATTTCCCTCACTGTCCTTCCCTTTCCCTACAAACAAGGTTTAGCACAGTAAAACACACTGACACTCTCCCTACCTATAGTTTTCTGTCCCTATAATTTTTTTTTTTTTAAAGATGGTTGATGAGGAATGCTTTAGCACAGTATAGCACAATGAGAATTTCCCTCACTGTCCTTCCCTGTCCCTACAAACAAGGTTTAGCACAGTAAAACACTGACATTCTCCCTACCTATAGTTTTCTGTCCCTATAAAAAATGTTTTTTTAAAGATGGTTGATGAGGAATGCTTTAGCACAGTATAGCACAATGAGAATTTCCCTCACTGTCCTTCCCTGTCCCTACAAACAAGGTTTAGCACAGTAAAACACACTGAAACTCTCCCTACCTATAGTTTTCTGTCCCTATAAAAAATTTTTTTTTTAAAGATGGTTGATGAGGAATGCTTTAGCACAGTATAGCACAATGAGAATTTCCCTCACTGTCCTTCCCTGTCCCTACAAACAAGGTTTAGCACAGTAAAACACACTGACACTCTCCCTACCTATAGTTTTCTGTCCCTATAAAAAATGTTTTTTTAAAGATGGTTGATGAGGAATGCTTTAGCACAGTATAGCACAATGAGAATTTCCCTCACTGTCCTTCCCTGTCCCTACAAACAAGGTTTAGCACAGTAAAACACACTGACACTCTCCCTACCTATAGTTTTCTGTCCCTATAATTTTTTTTTTTTAAAGATGGTTGATGAGGAATGCTTTAGCACAGTATAGCACAATGAGAATTTCCCTCACTGTCCTTCCCTGTCCCTACAAACAAGGTTTAGCACAGTAAAACGCACTGACACTCTCCCTACCTATAGTTTTCTGTCCCTATAAAAAAATTTTTTTTAAAGATGGTTGATGAGGAATGCTTTAGCACAGTATAGCACAATGAGAATTTCCCTCACTGTCCTTCCCTGTCCCTACAAACAAGGTTTAGCACAGTAAAACACACTGACACTCTCCCTACCTATAGTTTTCTGTCCCTATAAAAAAAATTTTTTTTAAAGATGGTTGATGAGGAATGCTTTAGCACAGTATAGCACAATGAGAATTTCCCTCACTGTCCTTCCCTGTCCCTACAAACAAGGTTTAGCACAGTAAAACACACTGACACTCTCCCTACCTATAGTTTTCTGTCCCTATGAAAAATGTTTTTTTAAAGATGGTTGATGAGGAATGCTTTAGCACAGTATAGCACAATGAGAATTTCCCTCACTGTCCTTCCCTGTCCCTACAAACAAGGTTTAGCACAGTAAAACACACTGACACTCTCCCTACCTATAGTTTTCTGTCCCTATAAAAATTTTTTTTTTTAAAGATGGTTGATGAGGAATGCTTTAGCACAGTATAGCACAATGAGAATTTCCCTCACTGTCCTTCCCTGTCCCTACAAACAAGGTTTAGCACAGTAAAACACACTGACACTCTCCCTACCTATACTTTTCTGTCCCTATAAAAAATGTTTTTTTAAAGATGGTTGATGAGGAATGCTTTAGCACAGTATAGCACAATGAGAATTTCCCTCACTGTCCTTCCCTGTCCCTACAAACAAGGTTTAGCACAGTAAAACACACTGACACTCTCCCTACCTATCCTTCTCTTTCCCTAAACTAAAGGAATCCAGGTTAAGCAAGAAAAAAAAATGTCACTGTCCCTGCCTATGCTTCTCTTTCCCTGCTCCGGAACACACTACACTAGGCCGCCGTGCTGGCGGCCTTTTATAATGTGGGGCGTGTACTAAACACCCTCAGCAATAATTGGCCACAGGCATCCTGCCTGTGGCCAATCATTGCTCTCCTCGCTGCCGGTGCTGTAATTGGCCAAGCATGCGGGGTCACAGTGCATGCTTGGCCAATCACAGCGCCTGGATGACACTGCGATGGCGTAGTGCATTGTGGGCCGTTCGCGTCACTCGAATTTGGCGCGAATGGCCCAAATCGTTCGATCTTCGTCGAACGATCGAACAGCCAATGTTCGAGTCGAATGTATGTTCGACTCGAACACGAAGCTCATCCCTACTGGTGACCCCACAATAGGGATAAAACTTTTTGGCAGAAGGGAGTTTAACAAGACACGTGGCCAATCATTACAATTAGAAGAAAAGAGGTATAACTAGGTTTAACTAGGTTTAAACTACGTAGAGGTTTCTTTAAGCTGGCCATACACTATACAATTTTCTTATTCAATTTTCTATAGATTTACCTTCAACTATCTACCTTCACCAGAGAGGGAGCCACGCTGTTCCCGCACCACCAGAGAGGGAACCACGCTGTTCCCGCACCACCAGAGAGGGAGCCATGCTGTACCCGCACTCCCAGAGAGAGCAGCGTTGTCCCGCACCACCAGAGAGGGAGCCACGCTGTACCCGCACCACCAGAGAGCGAGCCACGCTGTAACCACTGTACCCGTATTACCAGAAAGGGAGCCACGCTGTACCCGCACCACCAGAGAGGGAGCCACACTGTTAGCGCACCACTAGAGAGGGAGCCACGCTGTAACCGCACCACCAGAGAGAGAGACACATTGTACCTGCACCACCAGAGAGGGAGAAAGACTGAGCCACTGCCAGGGTACAGACATGCTACACTACTGACTAGAGTCACCCCGAGCAACCCAGAGTGAGCAAACGTCAAGCCAGAGGTAGCACTGTTGCGGTTTCCCTGGGTCGGACCATTATCCATAACTATTCACAGGGACTGAGCTATTAGGAAGTGCCTAACCTGATATCCTCTAGGCCTTATTGACCGCCACAACATCCCTCTCTGTCCTCAAACACCCGATGTTCGTGTCAAACTTATGTTCGATCCGAACATCGAGCTCATCCCTATTCTTGGAGAAACAGTATGTCTATTTTTTGATCATGGTAGTACTGGAAGATTTTACGGCGTTTAACGGGCGAGTTAATCCCCTGAAAATTATGTGATGCAATGCGCAGGTTGGGTTTGGGTGGGGTATGGTCAGCCATGGAGCAGTCTAGAGGGCAATGCCAATGATTTCTACTCACCTACCATCCACCTGGTGAGACAGCCGGAGTCCGGAAGTATGGTGGCATCCTTTGAGGTATCTTCCAGGATCCTGCAGGGGTGCGAGATCACACACGTCACTAAGAGAAAGATATAGTTAGTACAATACAAAAGAGACAGACAGGAGATAAGTAAGAGAAGGAGAAAAAGAGAGCCCCCGGGTAGGTGTGGAGTAAGATCACCATACCCTGAGGGACAAAATTGGTACCCCCCAACCAGTGGGGGGATCCCGACTAAGAGAGAAAAATTTCTATAGCTCCGAGTACAGGAGGAGGTGCATTAGTACCGCTCCGTTCATGGCACTCCCCTATGTAAATTAAAGAACTTTTATTAACCAGAAGGCATCACCCTCAACAACTAAAACAAATGAACATACAGTGAAAATTGAGCTATAGTAGGCATAGCGACTGCTGGGGGTTTAGGATAGAAGGGATAAGATGTTGTTGGGTAGGGGTTGGGCCTTTTAAATGGGGAAAGGAACCTCAGGCTTCCAGGGAGGGATATGGGCGGTAATAGAGGGAGCTCCAGAGGGCAAGAGTTTAGGCGGTCCAAAAGCCAAACCACTGCCTGGTTACTGTTAGGGGGGAAAGGATTGTGAGAATCCCCTGGGCAATAGTGTGTATAGCATACAAGAATAGGGGTAAACTGGGTAAAAAAAAGTTGTTCCATAGTGATCGGTCCGAGGTGTAATTCAGGAAATCCAGGTGGACCTTGATGATATCCAAGTCTGATGTAGAAGAATTCCGGTAGAGGGGTAGGTTGTAACCAGTCAGTTTATAAGCAGTGTGATAGGTTGTGGGGGACCGACTTGTTCAAGCAGTGAAACAGGAGCTCCATGGGGTTTATGGGTGTGTAAGTCCAGGTGGGCATTAATGCTAAAAGGGCCGAATGGACCCTGTCCCAAAAAATGGGATTAAAGAAAGGTAAGTGAGGAAGTCCACCAGATCAGGGAAGTATGCCTTCTTTGGCCTTTTTGGTTTTAGGCTTCTGCCATAAAGAGGTAAGTGGGGTGGGGTGGTCGCTTGGACAGGTTTGAGGATGAGGACTGCATTGGAGAAGGTGGATCCTTGGAGATTATGCCCAGTTTTTGTAGCAAGGTCTCTCCTTCCTGAAAAGTGGAAAATCTGAAGGGCTTGCTATTGAACTCAAACTTCAGACAGAATGGGAAAAGCCACCACTATTTGATGTTCTTCTGCATCAGCACTGTCAGAAGGGGTTTGAGTACTCACCATCTCTGAATCGTGTATGGGGAAATATCAGCATAGATTTGGATTGGAGGCCCATAATTTGGATTTGCGGAATGGAGCGTGCTTTCCTTATGATTTCCTCTTTAACGTTATAGTAGTGTGGCTTAACCACAATGTCACAAGACAGACCATCAGGTCGGGGGGGGGGGGGGGGGTCCCAGGGCCCTGTGGGCCAGATCGAGCTTCATTTTGTGGGCTCAAACATCAGGAATTAGGCTCTTAATGAGGGAGTGCACTGCTTCCGGTATATAAATAATGGTCTCAGGCAGTCCTCTGATTCTGAAATTAAGCCTTCTGGGCCAGTTTTCAAGGTCATCAATTTTGGCCATGGCTCCTTCTAGTTGGCTATGTAAATCTTAGATACGATCAGTGTTCTGGTTAACTCGGTCTATTGTGGTGTCCACTCTGTTTTCTATGGTCTCAATACAAGAACCCCGAAGCTGGAGATCCATTTTGATATCAGAAGTAATTCTGGCTGCAGTGTGAGCTAGGCCCCTGTCCAGCATTTCTGCAAATCTAGTGAACATGAGGGAGATATCATGGGGCTGTGGGGTGTGAGGCCCTCCATCTTGATAAGCCACATTATGCCTTGGAGAGGCCTCAGCTGAGGGGGACATTAGCATTTCATCTAGTGTCTGATTCAAGAGAGACACCGTGGTGGCAGGTGATGACAGGCCCAAGTTGGATGTGATGATGGGGGCTCTTCCACATACCTCCTCTTGCAGAGCATCCCGCCAGGGAGATGAGACAGGGGTCCCTGTATCAGCTGCCTCGTGTGGCGGCCATTCCGCCGCCATCTTAGATTCAGCTGTCACCCCCGGTAGAGCTTCAAATTGAGCCTGTAAACCTCGTTTTGGCTGTCCCCACCAGCATATAAAGTCCCCCGCGGGCTTCCCGGCTGTCCTGGCTCTGACTAGACTTCTCCGGGGTGATGACATTCGCTGCTGGGAGAGCCAGACGAACAGAGCGGGACGGAGCTCTGAGATTAAGCGTCCATCTCACAGAGCTCCGCGCATGCGCCTTGTGTGTTAATTTAAATGTTTAATTTTTTTTTTCCCATGACTTAATTCTTATCATATAGGGGAACAATTGCCCCCTATGTGATGGCACCTAGGTGACAGATACTTGTATAGGACATTTGGGGACTATTAGACCCTGAATGTCTCCCCTGTACTCCACTGCAGCTGATGGAACACAGATCGTGTTCCATCAGCTGCTTCCCTAGGCACTGTTCCTGGAGAATGACAGCGTCAGATCAGGAAGTGACGTCACAGACATTATGACCGTACCATGCCAGCAGGTGGGGCAGCAAAGATAGGTATGTATAGAGGGGGGTCGCACAGGGGCGGTGCATTGCAGTGATTGTAGAAGTGATTGGACATCTTCACAGCTGTTCTTACCGCTTCTACATGAAAGTCAACAATCAGCTGTACAAGTGTACACACACCCCTGGCTGGTATTGCAACCTGGGAGTGTGTTTAAAAAGCACATGTTCATAGTACCGTCCCAGTACCATTTTAAAATGGCACTGGGACTAAAGCCGTTAAACTTATATGATGTACACTAACTCAACTTACTAATTTCATACTTGTTAATTTTCAGTTTGAAAAGCAAACAATCGAAATACAAGCAGTACTACATAGCTCTTGAATGTTTGGAAGCCACTGGCATACTCCAAGCCAACATCATGAATTGTGTTTTTCCTCACCAAGCTGCTGATGTTGTATTATTGACCACAATATCGGGTTCCATCAAAGCAGTGGCATGTCCGTTTAGATATTTGTACAGCCTGGGTGGATTCTCAACAGCAAGAGCAAATCAGGGCCAATGTGCAACGAATGACCTATTACTTCTACATCAGGGAAAGCCCAAGGATAGTTCTGACAATAAACATCCATTTAAAGTGGAAGGACTGGATCAAAGATTGGATACTGCATAGTGGTTGTGTTAGACACGACTGAAGAAGGGCCCTATGTAAGGATATAGTGTGGACCCATTTTTGACTTAAAGGGGTTGTAAACCCTCCTGTTTTTTCACCTTAATGCACCCTATACATTAAGGTGAAAAAAACTTCTGCCAGTCACCAGCGCCCCAGCCCCCCATTTTACTCGCCTGAGCCCTGGAAAGTCTTGCGTCAAGAACGTGCTCTTCCTCTGCCCGTGGTTCTCGGCTCTTGATTGGATAGATTGATAGCAGCGCAGCCATTGGCTCCTGCTGCTGTTAATCAAATCCAATGTGAGCGCCCGGGGCGGGGGCAAGACCTGCATTGGTGGCTATAGCCGCCAAATGCTGGTCTCTGGAGCACGCCCGCAAGGTTACCCCCTCGGGAAAGCGCTTCCCAGAGGGGGTATCTGATGCGGGGAGGAGCCGAGAGAGCCACCGGGGGACCCCAGAAGTCGCTGTTCGGGGCCACTCTGTACAAAATGAACTGCACAATGGAGGTAAGTATGACATGTTTGTTATTTAAAAAAAATAAAAATAACCTTTACAATCACTTTAAGCCACATAACCATTCATATCTATCCAAAGTTTGTGGCTAAAGTACTCAGTTAAAGTAGATTGTGGGAGAATATGTATGTCAATTCATAAATAATGCCCAAAAATTATAGCACACATCTATGTGTAGCGACCTCACCTCTCACTCCCTCCTTCTCTGTCAACGTCAATGGCTCTCGTCTAGGGGACCAGGGAGGAGAGTGTGACGAACCACCAGCTCGTATCCTCTTGTGTGTAGAGGTGTGAGCTATAACCATTTATCTTCAGGCCTGTGCCCCTGTCCAGAGCCAAAAACTTCCCTTGAGAATGACCTTTTAACTCCCAGAAAGCCAAGTTCCACACCATTGAAAGTCCAACACTTATTTATTCTTCAGAGCAATAAATAGTCCTTTTAGAGCAGACTGGTTAGACAACGAACAGACAAGGTGAAGAGGAAGGTCCAGGCACAAACATGAACTTGTTACTCTCCTGTTTGGGTGTGCGCAAACAGGCTTGGCGTGCGGTCGCTGCCCCCGACCGTGAGGGTGGTCGCTGCCACCGACTGGGTGAATTAGACTTGAGGTCTCTGCCACCAACCTGGGTTTCAGTTGGGTCGCTGCCACCGACCATGAGAATGTGGACCTTCTTGAGATGCGGCCCCTGTCAGGGAGAGACATGCATCTGGACGGTCACCAGAGGCCTCCACCGTCACCAGCCAATGCTGCGCTGGGTCTCCGGGAAGGTCACCTCTCTGGTCCCCCTCACCCTGGATTAGGGTCCCCTCACTTGGTGGGCCCCTAGGAATCCTCCATCCCATGCGGGACCCAGTCGAAGGTACTGGGCCCCAGGCCTCCGGAGAGTACTTCACCCCAGTCTGGGGTGGAATTGCAGCTCCGTCTCAGGGCCGAGGGCGCCCGGAGACCACCAGCACTCACCCCCAGGCTGAAGGTGCCTGGGCGTGGACCCCGAGCGGAAGATGTCCGCCCCTTTTATTCCCTCTCCCAGCATGCACAGCGAGTTCCCCGCCCCGCCGTACCACTGCCGCAAGAGGAAAAAAAGGCACGGACCTCCAATGGTGGTTCAACCCCGGCCTATGGCGACAGCGCCACCTATAGGCCGCAGGGAACTAGACACCACTGATATCCTTCACTGGCATAAATTGGTCCACGAACCCTAAAAATTGCTGCATCTGAGCCTGTTACCACTCAGATGCCTCCCCTAAATGTAACAACCCGCTACATATGTTTAAAAATACTAAAACATTTCTAAACATGCCAGCACAATGAGATTGCATTGAATGACTTTTATGTAAGTATCTTTAGTTTCAGGCATATAATAACTTCAAGTAGTTGCTTCAATGTGTTTATACATTAGGCTTCCTCAAGAAGAATAACACTACTAGAAGTTGCAAACTCAGCGGCCACGCTCAAACACAGCTGGTGGTCATGTCACGTGTACCCACCAGTCCTGCAAAGGGTCCCACTACCTACATATCGCACCGCAATCTGACCCAAGAGAGGAAAAAAGTGAGCCACAGGAGGAGAAACAATTGGAACAATTACTGACAATTAAAACAATCAATAAGTATAAAAAAAACATAAAAAAACATAACTGTATGGAGATTGAGGACCACTATGCTCTTCACATTGCAACACTTAAAACTATCTACTCTGCAAGGTCTGAAATGCAACATGGCATTGGTGCTTGTGTTTTTGCCTGCACTGAAAAATGCAAGAAACACCAGGAAAAGGCCTATTTTGTTAATAAGGCTCTAAACAGCACTTTAAATGCTCCCCAGGCTATTCAAAGATAGGTACTCCCTCCCAAAATAAGATTTCACTCCCTAACTTTGACAGAGTATTAATAATATAGGTACTAGGTAAACAGAGAAACAAAAAAAAAAAAAAACATTTTTTTTATTTTTGATAAAATCGAAGCATTCGGCTTACAAAGTTCTGTCACACTATGATCCAATCATCATTCATGGTCCATCAGTCTCTTCTCTGGCATCTGTCCAAGCCATAAAACATTGAATGCATTAAGGTTTGCTGCCAGGGGAGTGAATGACAGACGAGGACTTATAATTGGGGTGAATAGGAGTTTTACAATGGTTACACACAGGAAATTTCGACAGATATTTCAAGAAAACTGTCCAGCAAAAATAGTGACCTGTCATCATCTCATTGCCTAATTTTGTTGTTTGTGCTGCTGTGTATTTTCTTTTTATTCTAGATATATAGCTGACTTGAAGCAAACGTCATGCCATCATGATCTTGTTCAGCAATACTTGCGATTTGTAATAAATTTAGTTAGCTCATACCAGTGATATGAATGTTATGGTCAGATTATTTGTTTAAATCACCTTATGATTACACGATTATAAGGATTGTAATATGGCCTGGCTAATTCTAGATCATTTATATTGGCAAGATTCAAAATAATACTTTTTTTATTATGTAGGAAATAACACGCAGCATATTGTATTAATTAAACTGTACTTATATTTACAAAATAGTTTATTCTTAGTTGGAGGAAAGTAATTTGGTTCAAAAACTATTTTGCTATGTAATACATTGGACAAAAAAAAAAATCAAAATTTTTAGAGCTGATTATTTTTTTTCTTTCACTGTAAATTTTATTGTGATTTTTCTTATTCACCATTATTATTATAATAAAAAATACCAATTAAACTCTGGTCTACAGTGAATTTCAGCAGTAAGTATTTAAGCTTAGCAATCATTTTGGTTGAAGCAACTGCAGCAATTGCATTAATTCCTAAAATTGTGTACTAATTGTTAAATGAGACTTGTGATAAAAAGTAAAATCTATACATAGTTACATAGTTACATTGTTGGTAAGGTTGAAAAAAGGCACAAGTCCATCAAGTCCAACCTGTGTGTGTGCTCTTTTATATCAATATTACATTGTATATCCCTGTATGTTTTGGTCGTTTAGGTGTCTATCTAATAGTTTTTTTAAAATATCTATGCTCCCTGCTGAAACCACTGCTTGGGGAAGAGAATTACACATTCTTACCGCTCTTACCGTAAAGGACTCTTTACGCAGTTTTCGGTTAAATCGCTTTTCCTCTAATTTTAGTGAATGGCCATGAGTCTTTTTAAATGCCCTTTCACCGAAAAGTTTTATCCCTATTGTGGGGTCACCAGTACGGTATTTGTACATTGAAATCATATCCCATCTCAAGCGTCTCTTCTCCAGAGAGAATAAGTTCAGTGCTTGTAATCTTTCCTCATAACTAAGATCCTTCAGTCCCTTTATTAGTTTTGTTGCCCTTCTCTGTACTCACTTCATTTCCAGCACATCATTCCTGAGGACTGAAGCCCAGAACTGGACGGCATACTCCAGGTGCGGCCGGACCAGAGTCTTGTAGAGTGGGAGCATAGGCGTGCGCAGGGGGTGTGCCGGGTGTGCCTGGGCACACCCTAATGCCCAGGCACACCGCAGGGTTTTTTCACTCTCACAATATGTGACAACTCCAGTTCGGGCCCCCTGCTAACTAATAGCGCTACCAGTGTCACTATTTATTAGATGAATGTAAAATTCCTGTGAGAACTGCAGCCACAGGCAGCGGAGTGAGCAAGCAGGCAGCCGCATTTTCCGATACTGTCTCTGTAGTCCTGGCTACTGCATCCCTGACAGCTGAATATCACTCCGCCACCTGCTATCAGGGATGCTGTATCTGGGACTACAGAGACAGTATGGGATAACTCCTGACTGCTTACTACACAGCTGGTGGCTGCAGTCCTCACAGGAGTTAGTAGTTACCAGTGCCCACCATCCGATCCCTCCTGTTGCCACAAAAACAGCTTACAACAGGGAAAACTGTCTCTCTCCTCGGTATTAGTTTCTGTCAGCTCCAGTACAGGTGGGCAGAGCCGGAGCAGGAAGAGATCATCACAGTGCACCCTCAATCCCTTCCCTCCTGTCCAGCACACAACACAGATCTCCCTGGGGCAGAGTGAAGATCTAAGAGGAATGATGGCAGCCTGCATCTTCTTCACATGTGAGTCCCAACCTTCTATGCCTTTTTCACTGTGCTGTAAACCTGTCCTGTCTGAAAGAAAAGTGACATTCTTGAACAGGCTAGGAATTACTGGGACTTCTATGTATTGAACATGCACAATATATCTTATTAAAATCATTATTTTTTAATAAGATATAATGTATATGTGTAGCACCTCAGAAGTGGCAGTAATTCTCAACCAACAAAAAATCAGAGAATTAAAGAGGAAGTGAACCCTCATGTATATATATATATATATATATATATATATTTTTTTTTTAAAACCTGCAAGAGAAAGGCATAATGAGCTAGTATGCACAGCATACTAGCTGATTATGTGTCACTTACCTGAGATCGAAGCCCCCGAAGTCCGCCTCGGTCCCGTCCACCGCCGCAGCCATGTTCCCTCGTCGCTAGTTCCTGTTTTTGCCGCTCCGGCGCTGTGATTGGCCAGAGCGGCGATGACGTCACTCCCTCGCATGCGCGCGGGACCGTCAAATCCGTCATTGCTGGATTTATGAATGGAAGCTCTCAGTGAGCCTGCGCCGTTATCTACGGCGCACATGCGCCGTAGACAATGGTGCATTCTTAATGACAAATATCTCCTAAACCATGTAGGTTTAGGAGATATTGCAAACACCTACAGGTAAGCCTTAATCTAGGCTTACCTGTAGGTGTTTGTTGTCAAAGTGGGTTTACAACCACTTTAACATCAAGAAATGGAATTCCATCCCAACTTTAGGAAAGTCAAAAAGTCTATCCTTTTTTTTTTTTCGGATTATATTAACCCTTCTAGTGGCGAGATTGACACCCTATGAGCTCTGTCGCAAGAGCCAGCGCCGAGCTGTCTCGTCATCGGGAAAGGAAAAATGTTCCTTTCACAATGAGCGACATGCATTGCCGATAGATGGAGATCCGACGTTGACTCCACGCCAATTTTTAAAGAAGAAGCCAGCATTAGTTCCCCCCCAGGGGCATACCAGGCCCTTGGGTCTGGTCTGGATTTGAAGGGGAAACCCTACGCCGAAAAAACGGCGTGGGGGTCCCCCCCAAAATCCAAAAAAGACCCTTATCCGAGCACGCAACCTGGCAGGCCGCAGGGGAAGAGGGGGGGACGAGAGAGCGGCCCCCCTCCCTCCTGAACCATACCAGGCTGCATGCCCTCAACATGGGGGGTTTGGTGCTCTGGGGCAGGGGGCGACCTGCGGCCCCCCACCCCAGAGCACCCTGTCCCCATGTTGATGAGGACAGGGCCTCTTCCCGACAACCCTGGCCGTTGGTTGTCGGGGTCTGCGGGCGGGGGGCTTATCGGAATCCGGGAGCCCCCTTTAATAAGGGGGTCCCCAGATCCCGGCCCCCCCACCCTATGTGAATGAGTATGGGGTACATCGTACCCCTACCCATTCACCTGGTGGAAAAAAATGGCAATAAAAAAAACCACACAGCTTTTTAAAGTATTTTATTGCACAGCTCCGGGGGTCTCTTCCGTCTTCGGGGGTCTCCGGTGTCGTCGCCGCGCTCTCCGGTTCTTTCTTCTGCCGGGCCACCGCTATCTTCTTCCAGCTCTTTTGCTAGCGGGGCCCAGTCTTCTCCGTTGCCTTCTTCCCTCTTCTTCTCTCCGGTTCTTTCTTTCTTCTGCCGGGCCTCCGCTATCTTCTTGCAGCTCTTTTGCTAGCAGAGGCCCGGTCTTCCCCATCGTCTCGTGCGGCTCTCCGTTGTCCTTCTGCCGGCCCCTCCAGTGGGGCGGAGCCGCAATGATGTCACTCCCGCACATGCAGAGAGAATTTGAGAGGTGGTGAGGAGGCATTGTATCGCCTTGAGCTACCCCTTGAACTCCACTTTGCACTCAGTTGCAGGCCGCTTGCAGGGTGCCGCCTTTCACTTAAATGGGTCACGGTCCGTGGGTGCTACACCTGCTGAAAGCAACAGGGAGTACAATTGCAGCTGAGGCATGTGAACATGCCCAGCCGATGCCTCAAAAGCTAAAAGATGGTAGTGGTTGAGGGGCGGTATAAGCACAGCTCAACAGCAGGGTTTTACTGCACCTCAACCACTAGTGTGAACAATGAAATGTTTTAATAAATTGAAAAAATTCAAGTCTCTTTTTTTTTTTTTACATTTGATAAGTGTTTAAAACATACATAATGTTTGTTTACATTTATTTTTAAAAGTGTGTGTGTGTGTGTATGTATGTATGTATGTGTGTGTGTATATATGTATATGTATATGTATATATATATATATTAATTACACATATGCACGCCGCACGTGTGTTTGAGCCTTGGGGTGCACACCCTAATGCAATAGGCTGCGCACGCCTATGAGTGGGAGCATTATCGTTTTATCCCTGGAGTTAATTACCTTTTTAATGCATGCCAATATTCTATTGGCTTTGCTTGCAGCAGCTTGGCATTGCCGTTGCTGAGCCTGTCATCTACTAGGACCCCCATATCCTTTTCGATCCTAGATTTCCCCAGAGGTTCTCCCCCTAGTGAGTAGATTACATTCATGTTTTTGCCAACTAAATGCATTATTTTACATTTTTCTACATTAAACATCATTTGCCATGTAGTTTCCCACCCCATTAATTTGTTCAGATCTTCTTGCAAGGTTTCCACATTCTGCGGAGAAGCTATTGCCCTGCTTAGCCTAGTATTGTCCGCAAATACTGAGATTCAGCCGTTTATCCTATCCTCCAGATCATTTATGAATAAATTAAATAGGATTTGTGCCAGGACAGAACTCTGAGAGACCCCACTTTCCACATTGGACTATTCCGAATACTCCCCATTTATCTCTACCCACTGAACTCGCCCTTGTAGCCAGTTTTCAATCCAGGTACTCACCCTTTGGTCCATGTCGACAGACCTTAGCTTGTATACTAAACTTTTGTGGGGAACTGTATCAAATGCCTTTGCAAAATCCAAATACACTACGTCTACCAGCCATCCTTCATCTAGATGGCAGCTCACCTCCTCATAGAAGGGTAATAGTTTGTTTGGCAAGAACGATTTTTCATAAATCCATGCTGATTACTGCTAATGATACTGTTTTTATTACTAAAATCTTGTATATAGTCCCTTATCATCCCTTCCAAGAGTTTACATACTATTGATGTTAGGCTAACTGGTCTGTAGTTCCCAGGGATATAACTTGGTCCTTTTTTAAAGATTGTTGCTACATTGGCTTTTCTCCAATCAGCTGGTACCATACCAGTCAGTAGACTGTTCATAAAAATTAGGAACAACGGTCTGGCAATTACTTGGCTTAGCTCCTTAAGGACCCTCAGGTGCAAGTCATCTGGTCCAGGTGACTTATTTATGTTAAGTTTTTCAAGTCTGTTTCTAATTTTATCCTCTGTTAACCATGGGGTTGCTTCCTGTGAGGTATCATGAGGATAAACATTGCAGTTTTGGTTACTGAAGCCCCCTGTTTCCCTCGTGAAGACTGAGGAGAAGAGTACATTCAAAACATTTGCTGTCTCAACATTCCTTTATAACAAGAATCCCTTCATCATTCTTTAAGGGGCCAATATGATCTGTTCTCCCTCTTTTACTATTTATGCACTTAAAGAATTTCTTGGGGTTTTTCTTACTTTCCTCCTCTATGTGCCTTCTGTGTTCTATCCAGGCTGCCCTGATTACACCCTTACATTTCTTATTCATTCTTTATACAGTTGGAGTGCTGATGATGATATACAGTGCCACTGCCTGTCATTCTTGTAACCAAGGCAACCTACTGCAGGCTCCGCCATTTGACAGTTCCTAAATAGGTAAGGGGCAGAGCCACCTGGCAATGTCATCTGGTGGCACCGCCATCTTTTGACATCACCGAACTGGTATGCAACGATTGGTAACATCACAAGAGGGTGGTGCCACCAGATGAGGTCACCAGATGGCCCCGCCCCTTACCTATATAAGAACTGTCAAACAGCGGAGCAGGCATTCGGCGGTAAGCCTTCCTAACGGGCAGATTTTTTTTTCTTTTTTGGGTCCGGCGGTGGCAGTGGGCAATGGATATACATCAGGGGACATTGTTTTCTTATTTATTTATTTTTAAATAAAGAAATTGTCAAAAACAATGTTTATGTTTTTTTTTTTCTTATTGACACTTTTTTGGTAATTGAGTAGGGGCACAATACTCATTCACAGGGGGGGGGATCTGGAGCCCCTTTTTAAAGAGGGCCTCCAGATTAAGATAAACCTCCTGCCCAGAGACCACCACAAACACCAGCCGGGTTTGTGTGGAAGAGGCCCTTGTCCCCATCAATTTGTATTTTTATATTGCATAATGTGGCTCACAGCTTATCTGAGCTTCAACAAGCTCCCCACTCCCCTCCCGTCACAGGGCACGTTATGTGGTATTGTCCCCCTTTTGATTGAAAGGGCGGACTGATGTTATATTCATTATATTTGAGCTTGATCCCTTAATGACTGAGCTATTTTGATTTGCAGTTAAAAAATGTGTGTAAGTTTATTTATTAAAATAAAATGAGTATCAGTATGTGGTTATTATTTAAAGCAGAGGTCTGCCCACCGCTGCTAAAATTAAAAGCCAGCAGCTACACATACTGCAGCTGTTTACTTTTAATAATAAGACACTTACCTGTCTTGAAGTCCAGCGATGTTGGCAATGCGGCTGATGTTTCCATCAGCTGTCGGGTGCTGCTGCCGCCATTGCAGGCAAGGGAACCCGGAGGTGAAGCATTACAGCTTCCTGCTGGGTCCCTACTTTGCATGCGTGAGGCTTCACTGCACTCTTCTACTGACCCGGTGACGGGGCAAGGAGGAGGGAGCTGAGCTGCTGGAATAATTTGCCGCGGCCCCGACTCCTGGAAGTGGGGACAGGATACCTGTCAAAGACAGGTATCCGCTCCCTCCTGCCCCCCGAAAGGTGCCAAATGTGGCACCGGAGGGGGAGAAGGGAAAATGAGTTCCTCTTTTGGGTGGAACTCGGCTTTAATGATTTATATTACACCAATAAACCTGCCACGGCCAGTTATTATGCCAAGAAAGTAGTGTGTGTCTATTTATTTATTAGATAAGTTGGTATTTGGGAGAGGGATCAAGGTGCGGCCTGCATTCCCATGGGTTGGGGGGGGGGGGTGATCCACGGTCGCCGCAGGTAGCAGTCCCAGATGTGAGGTATTAAACTTGTCCCTAATTGGGCACATCTGTCAGATGCACTCAATTTAGGAGATATGAGTGGCAGGGACAAAAGCCAATTACTATGTACTGTATAAGCTGCACCTGTGCACTGCAGCTGGCTGTATCATGACAATTGAGAATGTTGGCCAGTGGGGCTGCTGCTGCCATTAAAAATCCCATGATGTTAGGGGGTGGATTTGAAACCCAGAAAAAAGTAATATTAGACGTGTGAATATTGTTAAGACTGAAAATGAAAAAGCATGAAATTAACCACTTAAGCCCCGGACCATTTGGTAGCTAAAGGACCAGAGGTGAATTCAGAATTTTGCACTGCGCTGCTTTAACTGTAAATTTTGCGGACATGCAATGTTGTACCCAAACGAAATTTGCGTCCTTTTCTTCCCACAAATAGAGCTTTCTTTTAATGGTATTTGATTGCCTCTACAATTTTTATTTTTTGCGATATAAACGGAAAAAGGCCGAAAGTTTTGAAAAAAAATGATATTTTCTACTTTTTGTTATAAGAAAAATCGAATAAACTCAATTTTAGTCATACATTTAGGCCAAAATGTATTCAGCCACATGTCTTTAGTAAAAAAAATGTCAATAAGCGTATATTTATTGGTTTGCGCAAAAGTTATAGCGTTTACAAACTAGGGTACATTTTCTGGAATTTACACAGCTTTAAATTTATGACTGCCTATCTCATTTCTTGAGGTGCTAAAATGGCAGGGCAGTACAACCCCCCCCAAATGACCCCATTTTGGAAAGTAGACACCCCAAGGAAATTGCTGAGAGGCATGTTGAGCCCATTGAATATATTTTTTTTTGTCCCAAGTGATTGAATAATGACAAAAAAAAAAAAATTACAAAAAGTTGTCACTAAGTGATATATTGCTCACACATGCCATGGTTATATGTGGAATTGCACCCCAAAATACATTCTGCTGCTTCTCCTGAGTACGGGGATACCACATGTGTGGGACTTTTTAGGAGCCTAGCCACGTACGGGACCCCGGAAACCAAGCACCGCCTTCAGGATTTCTAAGGGCGCAAATTTTTGATTTCACTCCTCACTACCTATCACAGTTTTGAAGGCCATAAAATGCCAAAATAGCACAAAACCCCCCAAATGACCCCATTTTAGAAAGTAGACACCCCAAGGAAATTGCTGAGAGGCCTGTTGAGCCCATTGAATATTTTTTTTTTTGTCCCAAGTGATTGAATAATGACAAAAAAAATAAAAAATTACAAAAAGTTGTCACTAAATGATATATTGCTCACACATGCCATGGTTATATGTGGAATTGCACCCCAAAATACATTTTGCTGCTTCTCCTGAGTATGGGGATACCACATGTGTGGGACTTTTTAGGAGCCTAGCCGCGTACGGGACCCCGAAAACCAAGCACCGCCTTCAGGATTTCTAGGCACAAATCTTTGATTTGACTCCTCACTACCTATCACAGTTTCGAAGGCCATAAAATGCCAAAATAGCACAAACCCCCCCCCAAATGACCCCATTTTGGAAAGTAGACACCCCAAGCTGTTTGTTGAGAGGCATGGTGAGTATTTTACAGCTCTCATTTATTTTTGAAAATGAAGAAAGAAAATTATTATTATTTTTTTTTTTTTCAATTTTCAAAACTTTGTGACAAAAAGCGAGATCTGCAAAATACTCACAATACCTCTCAGCAAATAGCTTGGGGTGTCTACTTTCCAAAATTGGGTCATTTGGGGGGGTTTTGTGCCATCTGGGCATTCCATGGCCTCCGAAACTGTGATAGGCAGTGAGAAGTGAAATCAAAAATGTACACCCTTAGAAAGCCTGAAGGTGGTGATTGGTTTTTGGGGTCCCGTACGCGGCTAGGCTCCCAAAAAGTCTCACACATGTGGTATCCCCGTACTCAGGAGAAGCAACAGAATGTATTTTGGGGTGTAATTCCACATATACCCATGGCATGTTTGAGCAATATATCATTTAGTGACAACTTTGTGCAAAAAAAATAAAAAAAATTCTTTTTTCCGCAACTTGTGTCAACATATAAAATATTCCATGGACTCGACATGCATCTCAGTATATAGCTTGGGGTGTCTACTTTCCAAAATGGGGTAATTTGGGGGGGTTTTGAACTGTTCTGGCATTTTATACACAACATTAGGAAGCTTACATCCACTCTTCAAACCACTTGAAGACAAAGCCCTTTTTGACACTTTTTGTTTACATGAAAACATATTTTTTTTTGCAAGAAAATTATGTTGAACCCCCAAACATTATATATATTTTTAAAGCAAAGGCCATACAGAATAAAATGGTGGGTGTTGCATTTTTTTTTCTACACAGTATTTGCGCAGCGATTTTTCAAACGCATTTTTTGGGGAAAAAATACACTTTTTTTAATTTTAATGCACTAAAACACACTATATTGCCCAAATGTTTGATGAAATAAAAAATATGATCTTAGGCCGAGTACATAGATACCAAACACGACATGCTTTAAAATTTCGCACAAAAGCGCATTGGCGACAATCTACAAACATTTTTAAAAGCCTTTAAAAGCCTTTACAGGTTATCCCGTTAGATTTACAGAGGAGGTCTACTGCTAAAATTACTGCCCTCGATCTGACCTTCGCGGTGATACCTCACATGCATGGTGCAATTGCTGTTTACATATGACGCCAGACCGACGCTTGCGTTCACCATTGGGCAAGAGCACGGCAGGACAGGGGTGTTTTTTTTTATTTTTTTATTATTTATTTTGCTTTTTTATTTTATTTTTAAATTGTTCCTTCCATATTTTTTTTTTTTATCATTTTTATTGTTATCTCAGGGAATGTAAATATCCCCTATGATAGCAATAGGTAGTGACAGGTACTCTTTTTTTGAAAAAACTGGGGTCTAGACCCTAGATCTTTCCTCTGCCCTCAAAGCATCTGACCACACCAATATCGGTGTGATAAAATGCTTTCCCAATTTCCCAATGGCACTTTTTATATCCGGGGGGGACATTCCCTCCCACTGCTTGTAAAAGCAGTCCAGAGGCTAATTAGCCACTAGGATTGCTTTTACATGAAAGCCGGCCGCTGGCTGAAAAGAATGATACCAAGATGATACCTAAACCCGCAGGCATCAATCTGGTATAACCATTCAAAGTCCAGCAACATACCTGTACGTTGCTGGTCTTTGTTGGACATGTATTGTAATCTTTTTTTTTCATGCAGCCAGGTGGCTGAACGAAAAAAGAGATTGATCAGTGGGTATGCCCACCATTAGAATACCGCCCTTCATCCACCCACTTCTAATGATGGGCATACATGCACCATTTATATATGCCGAAGCATGGGGGCATCCTCCCGCAAAAAAGTTATGCCGCACACACATGGTCAGACTTTTCCACGGGCAAGCCTCCGTCGGAATTTCGACCGTATGTACGCGGCATTAGGAGCAAAATCACTCCTCCGCCCCTGCTGCCCCAATGCTTCGGCATATTTGCTTTTTTTTTTTAACTGTGGTGGTGAAATCACCTCCTACAGCACTGGAGTCGCAGGGATCAGGCCTGTCTCTGCGAACGCTGCAGTTATGTGTGTTGTGTTTTGTAAGTGACAGTGATCGATCTATACTGCACTTGGGTAGCCTGGGCTGGACAGAGGGGCAAAACGCAGGTGCTAGCAGGTATCTGGGCTGATCCCGCTAACACTGCGTTTTTGGGAACCCTAAACTGCTGGGGACGCTAGTATAGATCTGATCAGATCAGATATTGATCTGTTCAGATACTATACCACTAAGGGAGGTGTATGCTTCACGCGTGGGTGTTAGCGTTACTGGCACTAACCTGACGCTGCCTGGGGTGTGACGCAGACCCTCTCTGACGCTAAAACCTAATTGATATCACCCGCCGGGCGATCAGGGGGTTAAACCTTTATTGGGTTATATACGGCGGGTGCCCTGACACTATAAAAAGCAAACTAACTAACCAGCGTCACCCGTAACACTTATATGATGATCACTGGTGAAAGGGTTAACTAGGGGCAATTAGGGGGTTAAAAACTTTATTAGATAATATATGGGGGTACCTGACGCTATAAAAACCTGCGGCGAACCTAAAAAAAAATACTGGCTACCGATCTGCATCACCGACGCTAAGACAGCGATCAGAAAAATGATCGCTTAGCGACAGTGGTGATAGGGGGTGAAAGGGTTACCTGGGGGGCGATCAAGGAGGTTAAACCTTTATTAGATAATTTATGGGGGTAACTGACGCTATAAAAACCTGCGGCGAACCTAAAACAAATTACTGGCTACCGATCTGCATCACCGACACTAAGACAGCGATCAGAAAAATGATCGCTTAGCGACGGCGGTGCTAGGGGGTGAAAGGGTTATCTGGGGGGTGATCAAGGGGTTAAACCTTTATTAGGGGGGGTTAGGGGGCTACACTGGACCTAAAACTAAACTGTAGTGACACTTTTACTGTCACAAATGTCACTGATTGCAGTGACCATTTATTTACTGATCACTGCAATCAGTGACACTGTGACTGGGGGCTGGGGGGTGATCTGGGGGGGCCTGGGGGGGCGATTTATGTGCCTATGTGTGCTGGTGTTAGTGTAGTGTTTGTGCACTAACCTTGATGTCTTCTCTTGTACGGCGCTCGGTATATAAGAGCGCCGCACAAGAGATGACATCACTTCCTCCTGCTTCCTCTGCCTGTGTGTACATTACACAGACAGAGGGGGCATTTCCATTAGCCGGGAACGATCGCGGGGGGGTGGCCGGAATCGAACGGCCGTCCCCTCATGTCGGATCGCTCCCCAACGAATACCGACCGCTCACTGTACAGAAGGGGGGTCCGATTGGACCCCCCAACTGTACAAAGGCAATCACGTACACTCTACGTGATTGTGCCTGTCGGTGCCATTGTGCCGACGTATATATACAGTGAGCGGTCGTTAAGTGGTTAAAAAGAAAATAATTAGAAAAATAGTATAGACAGAATGAAAGGACATCAAGACCAAAAGACAATTAATGATATAAAGAAAGAGTAGGAAAGGCAGAGCAAAAAAGAGGAAAAACATAAATAAGAAAAAAAAAAGGGGAAAAAAAAAAAAAGAACACAAAAACAATAATTCAGCCTTTTCCCATGCTCTATACCAGGGGTCTTCAAACTATGGCCCTCTAGTTATTGAGGAACTACAATTCTCATCATGCCTCGTCATGTCTGTGAATGTCAGAGTTTTACAATGCCACATGGGATGTGTAGTCCTGCAACAGCTGGAAGACTGTCGTTTGAAGATCCCTGCTCTATACTGGCAGCTTGAGATAGTGGGGTGCCCTGACATCATGGGTTTCCATGGTGGCGGCAGCCTCACCGGCCAGCTTTCCCAGTAGTCAATATACGGCCGGCCACAGTGTGCACAGGCACAGCCGGAACAGTACATAGTGATTGGGGATTGCTCGAGTCACCTGGCAATGACGAAGCCGGTCACCATCAATTGGTCAATTGTATTTTCTTGATTTAGTGCATCTGACAGATGTGCCCGCACATCTGGGGCAATTGACTGCTACTTATGGTCACAGTGGACTTCTCTACTAGGGATAAGCCGAACACCCCCTGGTTCGGTTCGCATCCAGAACATGCGAACAGACCGAAAGTTTGCACAAACTTTCCAACACCGTTAAAGTCTATGGGACTCGAACGGGAGAAATCAAAAGTGCAAATTTTAAAGCCTAATATGCAAGTTATTGTCCTAAAAAGGGTTTGGGGACCCGGGTCCTGCCCCAGGGTACATGTATTAATGCAAAAAAAGTTTTAAAAATGGCAGTTTTTTCAGGAGCAGTGATTATAATGATGCTTAACCAGTTGTCCACTGCCCCCCGTCAATTGACGGCGGGCGGAAGACACTCTCGTTCTGATAGGACGTCATATGATGTCCTCCCTTTAAACAGGGATTGCGCGCGATCGCGGGCGCGCATCCCTGTACTGTCGGTGGCGGCGTGTCACCGAGACACCGCTCGTCACCGACAGGGGTGAACAGCTGCCGGCAAGTGCGGTTTACCACGTGATCGGCCGTGATAAAGTCACGGCTGATCACAGATTGTAATGCCCCATTACACGCTGAATGCGCGAGATCGTGAGCGCACTGCGCGTGTCCGTCGGTGGCAGTGTGTTCCCGGGAACACTGCTCATCACCGACGATGGTACACAGCCATTGGCCAGGGCTGTGTACCATGTGATCATCTGTGATCCATTCACAGCCTGATCACTAAATGTAAACAAATTTGTAACTAACTGTTGCCAGCTCCACCGTTTCCAGTGTGAGGAGAGAAGAGCCAGGAGCAGTGAGTTACAGATCTATGTTTAGTAGTGTCTGCACCAACACCACACCTGTCCCATCACCCCCCCCCCCAAATTGTCATCTGTCACCCAACAGACACCCCATAAGTGCACCTGTCACATAAGAGACTGCCATCAGTGACCATCAGCGGTGCAACCGTCACCCATCAGTGACCGTGCCCTGTCACCCGTCACATATCAGTGACCGTGCCCTGTCACCCATCACCCATCAGTGACCGTACCCTGTCACATAAGAGACTGCCATCAGTGACCATCAGCGGTGCAACCGTCACCCATCAGTGACCGTGCCCTGTCACCCATCAGTGACCGTGCCCTGTCACCCATCAGTGACCTGCCCTGTCACACATCACCTGTCACATAAGAGACTGCCATCAGTCACCATCAGCGGTGCAACCATCACCCATCAGTGACCATGCCCTGTCACCCGTCACCCATCAGTGACCATCAGCGGTGCACCCATCATCCATCAGTGACCGTGGCCTGTCACCCATCTGTGACCATCACCCGTCACCGTCCGTGGCCTGTCACCCATCAGTGACCATCTCCCGTCACACCATCATCACCTATCAGTGAACGTCACATGCCACCCATCGCACAGCCCATCAGTGATCGTCACCTGCTACCCATCTGTCACCTGTCGCACAGCTACCCGCCACACAGCCATTTCCAAAAGAGTCTATACCAGTGAGGAGGCATTCCAGATCCTCACCATGACTGATGAGAGCACCAGGGAGTTCTCATCAGATTACAATTCTGATTCCGATTCAAATTCGGAATTTGAACCGATCGAATACAGTAACAATTCGGATGAAGAATGGGTCCCTCCTAAAAGGGTACAGCACTCTGGAAACCAGGCAGCCGCCAGCAACCAGGATTATATTCCCAGGCCCAGTACCAGTGCTGCCACCACCAATAGGCCCCGGGAACAAAGGCCCAGTACCAGTGCTGCCACCAGCCAAAGGCCCCAGGAACACAGGCCCAGTACCAGTGCTGCCGCCAGTGAAAGGCCCCGCGAACAAATGCCCAGGGCCAGCACCGGTGCTGCCACATCACACCCGAGTACCAGCACAGGAAATTTAACTCCCCCAACTACTGTAGTGTCACGTCCCCCAAGAGCCAGTGCTACATACATGCCAGATGGTCTTGCCAACCCAACATGGCTGCCTTCCTACTTGGGATCACCAATTATTCCCCCTTTCACAGCACAGCCAGGTGTGCAGGCCAACACCCAAAATTTCAGAGAGGTTGATTATTTTCACCTTTTTTTGCCCGACACTATTCTGCAGTTCATTGTGGACCAGACAAACTTATATGCCCAGCAGTATATTGCCAACAACCCCCAATCATCTTATGCCCGTCCATTTGAGAGATTTGGATTTGGAGGAGTTCAAAATGTTTTTGGGCCTCACCATAAACATGGGGCTTACAAAAAAAATCAAGGACATGCCTATTGGTCCATGAAACCCATCTACCACATGCCCATGTATTCTCACGTAATGCCCAGGACCCGATATGAGAGGATATGAGATTCTTGCATTATAATGACAACACCCAGTGTCCTCCCCCCAATAATCCAGATTCTGATAAGCTGTATAAACTTAGCCCACTGATAAATTTCCTTTCCAAACGATTTGCAGAACTCTATGTCCCCGAGAAACATATATGTGTGGATGACAGGGATGAGCCGAACACCCCCCTGTTCGGTTCGCACCAGAACCTGCGAACAGACAAAATGTTCGTGTAAACTTTAGAACCCTATTAAATACAATGGACTCGAACGTTCGAAATCTAAAGTGTTAATTATAAAGGCTAATATGCAAGTTATTGTCCTAAAAAGTGTTTGGGGACCTGGGTCCTGCCCCAGGGGACATGTATCAATGCAAAAAGAAGTTTTAAAAACGGCCGTTTTTTCGGGAGCAGTGATTTTAATAATGCTTAAAATGAAAAAATAAAAGTGAAATATTCCTTTAAATTTTGTACCTGGGGGGTGTGTATGATATGCATGTAAAGTGGCACATGTTTCCCGTGCTTAGAACTGTCCCTGCAAAAAATGTCATTTTTGAAAGAAAAAAATGCATTTAAAACTGACTTGCGGCTATTAATGAATTGTCGGCTCCCGGAATGTTTTTTTTTTTAAATAAAGGACTTTTTCAAGGTGTTTGTGTGTTTTTTTAAACATTTTTTTACGCTTTCTTCGTGAAATGGTAGGGGTACAATGTACCCCTTACCAATTCACATAGGGGGGGCCGGGATCTGGGGGTCCCCTTTCTTAAAGGGGTCTTCCAGATTCCGATAAGCCCCCCGCCCGCAGACCCCCACAACCACCGGGCAAGGGTTGTGGGGATGAGGCCCTTGTCCCCATCAACATGGGGACATCCTCCCCATGTTGAGGGCATGTGGCCTGGTACGGTTCAGGAGGGAGGGGGGGCCGCTCTCTCGTCCCCCCCTTTTCCCCTGCGGCCGGCCAGGTTGCGTGCTCGGATAAGGGGTCTGGTATGGATTTTTAAATTTGGGGTGGAGTTCCCCTTAAAATCCATGCCAGATCTGAAGGGCCTGGAATGGATATTTGGGGGAACCCCACGTCAATTTTTTTTTAAATTTGCGGCGGGGTTCCCCTTAATATCCATTCCAGACCTGAAGGGCCTGGTAATTGAATTCTGGGGAACCCCCACGCTTTTTTTTTTTTTTATCAATGACTTTTGTATGTATTGCCGGGAGCCGACAATTCATTAATAGCCGCGAGTCAGTTTTAAATGCATTTTTTTCTTTCAAAAATGACATTTTTTGCAGGGACAGTTCTAAGCACGGGAAACATGCGCCACTTTACATGCATATCATACACACCCCCCAGGTACGAAATTTAAAGGAATATTTCACTTTTATTTTTTCATTTTAAGCATTATTAAAATCACTGCTCCCGAAAAAACGTCAGTTTTTAAAACTTCTTTTTGCATTGATACATGTCCCCTGGGGCAGGACCCGGGTCCCCAAACACTTTTTAGGACAATAACTTGCATATAAGCCTTTATAATTAGCACTTTAGATTTCTCCCATAGATTTTTCGAATTTGCCGCGAACACCCCAATTTGTTCGCTTTTCGGCGAACGGGCGAACAGGCAATGTTCGAGTCGAACATGAGTTCGACTCGAACTCGAAGCTCATCCCTAGTGGATGAGTCCCTGGTACCCTTTTCAGGCCGGCTAGGAATAAAACAATATATTCCTAGCAAAAAGGCCAAATACGGTGTAAAATTTTACAAGCTCTGTGAGAGAGTCACGGGATATCTTTATGCGTTCCGCATATATGAAGGAAGAGATTCCCAGCTCCAGCCCCCTGAGTGCCCGGCCTACATGGGCACAGCTGGAAAAATTGTATGGGACCTGGTTTACCCACTTCTAAAACAAGGATATCATTTATACTTAGACAACTTTTATACCAGCCTGCCCCTTTTCAGACACTTGTACCTCGAAAAAACCCTGGCCTGTGGAACCTCCAGGAAAAATAGGAAGGGCTTCCCACAATCAATTGTGAACAAAAAGCTGCGAAGGGGGGAAAGAGCAACACTGAGGTGCAAAGAAGTGCTGGCCTCTAGGTGGAAGGATAACAGGGATGTGCACCATTCATGATGACACTGCAGTTGTAGTTCAGCGAAGACGACGAGGTACCATTGACTATAATTTCTACATGGGGGGGTGGATTTCAACGACCAAATGATTCAGCCCTATTTGTCCATTACGAGGTCCCGATTCTGGTACAAGAAGGTAGCAATTTATCTCATCCATTTGGCCATGTATAATTCCTACGTAGTTTACACCAAATCCGCAGACAACCCAGCCCCCTTCCTACAATTCTCAGAAGAAGTAGTCACATCCCTCATCTATCAACAAAGACCCCCCCAAGAAAACCTTCACTCTGATGCTGTTAGCAGACTTCATGGATGGCACTTCCCGTACAGCATCCCACCATCCGAAGCGGGCCGAAGACGGCAAAAAAGATGTCGTGTGTGCAGCAACGGAGGACTTCGAAAAGATACCAGCTACCATTGTCCCCGGTGTCCCTCCCAACCTGGCCTTTGTATTGGTGAATGCTTCGAATTTTATCACACATCCATAAAATATTAGCCCATATTTTTAACCATTTCCCCCCCATTTTCATAATCTGTGCTGACCATTTTCCATGCTTCCCCAAATAACCATGCCACTGCCTTCCACGTGAACTGACCCTGGCCTGCTTTGTGATTATGCCTCTGCCTACTGTTTGGACTGCTTTCACGTGTACTGACCCTGGCCTGTTTTGTGATTATGCCTCTGCCTACCGTTTGGACTGCTTCCACGTGTACTGACCCTGGCCTGTTTTGTGATTATGTCTCTGCCTACCGTTTGGACTGCTTCCATGTGTACTGACCCTGGCCTGTTTTGTGATTATGCCTCTGCCTACCGTTTGGACTGCTTCCACGTTTACTGACCCTGGTCTGTTTTATGGACTATGCTTTTGCCTACCGCTTGGACTGATCTGTTGCCCTGCTACTGTAGTACACAGGGGTCTCACATATGTGAGGGGCTCCAGAATAGTTTTTCCTGATGGAGAAAACATTTTTTGTTTTCTCCGGGTTTCATTTCCGGATTAGAGTCTGGAGTCCGGAGGCTTCATAGAGATTTGGGTGGGTTGAAGCCTCTACCCCTGTGCCCCTGTGCACAGGTCTTACCCGATTGCCGCCCTCAGCCTGCTGCTGACTTACTGCCATCATGCCTTTGCCTGCCGCATGAATGGGCCACACCACTGCCTGCTACCTGGACTATGCAAATAATTAGCTGTAGCAAGAGGCAGTATGTTTATGAAGGGCTGGAGAGTGGTACAATAATGAGTGTTTGCAGGTAACGGTGAACCAGGACCAATAATATGGCTGTGCTGGCTGTCTCTGCCTGGACAATTTCTATGGACAAATGCTTTGGCTGTGCTGACAATATCCTTGTGCTGACCATAGAAAATATTCCTGCCTGCTGCATGGATAATTACTATTGCTGTCGCTAAGCACATCCCCGACTGTTGCCTGGACCAGTGCTCTCTTCTGTGGACACTACTAAAAGCACAGGTAATTCTTTTTTTTTTACCCTTTCCGCGATAGAATTTATTTTGGATTGTAATTCTTGGTATGTACATGCTATGTGTTAGAAATATGAAGGGCCTTCAAAAATGATAGGTTGCCAGGAAATGATATATGTAATGTATGCTCCTAGAACGCCTGATGGTGCTACTTAAATGTTGGGCCTCTGTATGTGGCCAAGCTGTGTAAAAGTCTCACACATGTGGTATCCCCATACTCAGGAGGAGTAGCAGAATGTATTTTGGGGTGTCATTTTTGCTATGTATTTGCTATGTGTTGGAAATATCTTATAAATGGACAACTTTGTGTAAATAAAATGTGTTTTTATTTATTTTTCCACATTTTCAAAAAACTTCTGGAAAAAAAATAACCGTTAAAAAGACTCATTATGCCTCGTAGATTATACGTTGGGGTGTTAGCTTTCCAAAATGGGGTCATTTGTGGGCAATTCCATTGTCCTGGTGCTCCAGGGCCTTTAAAAGTGTAATAGGTGGTTGAGAAATGAGATGTGCAATTTATGCTCGTAGATCGCCTGATGGTGCTACTTCAATGTTGGGCCTTTCTATGTGGCCAGGCTGTATAAAAGTCCCACACATGTGGTATCCCCATACTCAGGAGGAGTAGCAGAATGTATTTTGGGGCGTAATTTTTGCTATGTATTGGAAATATCTTATAAATGGACAACTTTGTGTAAATAAAATGCGTTTTTATTTTTTTTCCACATTTTCCAAAAACTTCTGGAAAAAAAATAACCGTTCAAAAGACTCATTATGCCTCATAGATTATACGTTGGGGTGTTAGCTTTCCAAAATGGGGTCATTTTGTGGGCAATTCCATTGTCCTGGTGCCTTTGTATGTGGCCAGGCTGTGTAAAAGTCCCACACATGTGGTATCCCCATACTCAGGAGTAGTAGTAGAATGTATTTTGGGGTGTAATTTGTTGTATGCATATGCTCTGTGAGAGAAATAACCAGTTAATATGACAATTTTGTAAAAAAAAAAAAAAAAAAATTCATTTTGCAAAGAATTGTGGGAAAAAATACAACTTAAAAACACTCACCATGCTACTTACTTAATACCTTGGAATGTCTACCTTCTAAAAAGGGGTAATTTGGGGGGTATTTGTACTTTTATGACTTGTTAGTATCTCAAGAAATGAGATAGGCCGTCAGTACTTCAGGTGTGATCAGATTGATAAATTTTCAGGGATTGGCACCATAGTTAGTAGACTCTATAACTTTCACAAAGACCAAATAATATACACTAATTTGGGTTATTTTTACCAAAGATACAGTATGTAGCAGTATAAATTTTGACCAAAATGTATGAAGAAAAATTACTAATTTGCTAGCTTTTATGACAGAAACAAAGAAAAAGGAAAATTTTCACAAAATTTACGGTCTTTTTTTATTTATAGCACAAAAAATAAAAAACCCACTAGTGATTAAATACCACGAAAAGAAAGCTCTATTTGTGTGAAAAAAAGGACGCAAATTTTATTTGGGTACAAAGTTGCATGACTGAGTAATTGTCATTCAAATTGTGAGAGCACCGAAAGCTGAAAATTGGTCTGGGTAAGAAGGGGGTTTAGGCATGCTTTACGGAATTTTACCCTCAAAAATTTTCGACCCATAATTGGGTCCTCACTAGAGTTGAGCGGACACCTGGATGTTCGGGTTCGACGGGTTCGGCCGAACTTCTGAAAAAAGTTCGGGTTCGGGACCGAACTTTAACCCGAACCCGGACCCGAACCCCATTGAAGTCAATGGGGACCCGGACTTCTAAGGACTAAAAAGGCTCTAAAAAAGTAATGGAAAGGGCTAGAGGGCTGCAAATGGCAGCAAAATGTTGTTAAGAGCATGGCAAGTGCTCTGCAAACAAATGTGGATAGGGAAATAACTTAAAATAACATAAAAAAACTAAAAAAATAAAAAAATATGCTGGAGGCCCCCTTTTCAGCAGAAGAGGTACGGGAAGTCATGAAGAACCTCAGAAACTCAACGGCACGATGCCACACATATGGTGGGAATGCCCCAGAATACGCCCTTTCTGGAATAAATTATTCAATTTAATGGATAAGCTAGTGGGAAAATAAAATACTTTGAAATAAAAATGTAGCGGGGTGCTAAATTTAAGGGAAGTGTTTGAGTGGTAAATAGGCTCAAACACCCTAATTCTGTAGGATTCATGGACCATTTTGTCCTCGGGGGACAGTATTGGTGTGCAGTTCCCTGCGGCCTACAGGTGGCGCTGCCATGGTAGGCTAGGGTTGAACCGCCGATACAGTGCTGTGCCTTTTGTGTCCCCTCTTGGCAGTAGTACAGCGGGGCGAGAAACCTGCTGTGCATGCCGGGAGAGCATATAAAAGGGGCAGACCTTTGGCCTGGGGGCTGATGTCCAGTGGGGTCCACGCCCAGGTGCCTTCGGCCTGGGTGCATGTGTTCCTGTTCCATCTCGGGTACCTTTAGCCCGGGGTGAGGTACTATCCTGGAGTTCCTGCTGCCCTGGGTATGGAGGCCTAGGTGCGGGAGTAAAGCCTGGAGTCCAGAGCCTTCGTCTGGAGTCCGCTAAGGGTCGAGGAGTCTTAGGGTGCCGCCTCGTGTAGGGGACCATGTTCCAGGGTAGGGAGGATCATTCTGATGGACCGATGCGGGAGTCACGGTGAAGGAAGGGTCTGTTGACTCCCTGGAGAGATGTCTTCCCCTTGATATGGGCTAGGTTCGTAGAAGGAGAAGCTCAAGGTCATCTTGACTGTATCAGAGGCCTTATTCACCCGGCCCTTGGCAGGGGCCTTATACACCCTGGTCTGTGGCAGAGACCAAAGTTCTCCAGGTCCGTGGCAGGGGCCTTGTACACCCTGTCTGTGGCAGAGACCAACCTCAAGGTCTGTGGCAGAGACCGTGCACCTAAAACTGTTTGAGAAACCTAAGCAGTGAAGTGAATGTGCTACGTTTGTGCCTGGACCTCCTCCACACCTTAAGCTGTCCTGTTTCTTTGCTCTAACCTTTTCTATCTGAGTAGAGTTTATTTTGCCATGAGAGAATAAGAGTTGTAATTTCAGCTGGTGTGGACATTGACTTTACTGGGAATTAAAGGACTTGCCTCTACCTACAGTAGAGGTGAGAATCATCCTCTGGAGGAGTTTTGACTCCGGCTGTGGACACGGCCCGTCAAGTACACCGCTCAACCTCTTTATAAAGGAGGGTATGGGCTGGTAGTGCGGTGTGCCTTTCTCCCTCCTGCGAGGAGCCAACAACATAAAGGCAAGTAAGGGGGAAAGGATCTGTGCGCTACAAAAAAATAAAATAAAAATTATAATCTTGACCTAGGAGGACGAGGTCCATATGGAGTAGGAGGTTGAGGTGGCGGTGGATGTGGCTGTGTAGGTGGAAGCGGCGGTGGAGGAGGACGAGGTAGCCAACACTGGTTCAATAATACAACAATGGCTGGGTAAGGCCGGTGATGTGTCAAATTCTGTCCCCCGTCAAATAGTGTCCACCCTGTACTGCGCTTGCTCAGTATGTAGGACAAGGGGATTTCGAAAATCTCCCAAGATGAACAGCGCCTGCGTGGTGAGTTCAGGTGAAGGCCACACCATCCGTGGTTCAAGCCGAGCCAAGTGAGGCCGTGCCCGAAGCGTGGCGATCGAACCGAGCCCGTGAGGGGCCCTGTTACTATGTGCTACCGTATGTCCACTTGGATGGTGGGGCTTGAACCTGCACTCACGGCGCAGGCGCCGTTCATCTTCGGAGATTTTGTGAATCTCCTTGTCCTCTATACTGCGCAAGCGCTGCGCCTTCGCAGTATGGGCCGGACACAATCCGATGGCCGGACAGTTTTTGTCACAACACCGGTATACATGTCTATTCTGCACAAGGTACGGACAAGTCCTGTGGGATCCATGCCTGGTTCATTTTAATGAACGTGAGCTTGTCCACATTGGCTCTGGACAGGCGGCTGCGCTTGTCTGTGATAACGCCCCCTGCCGTGCTAAATACACGTTCAGATAATACACTGGCTGCAGGGCAGGCCAGCACCTCCAAGGCATAAAGGGCAAGCTCAGGCCATGTACCCAATTTGGAGACCCAGAAGTTAAAGGGGGCAGACCCGTCATCCAGTACGTGTAGGCCTGTGGACACATACTGCTCAACCATGTTGGTGAAATGCTGCCTCCTGCTAAGACGTTCCATCTCAGCTGGTGGTGCTGGTTGTTGTGGCATGCTGACAAAGCTTTTCCACATTTCAGCCATGCTAACCCTGCCTTCTGAGGTGCTGCCGGTGCCCCGGCTGCGTTGGCGACCTCTTCCTCCTCCTCTGCCTTCGCCTTGTGCTTCCACCGTACGCCCGCTGTCAGGTGGGAATGCCACCAGCAGCGCGTCTACCAGCGTGCGCTTGTACTCACGCATCTTACGATCCCGCTCCAGTGAGGGAATTAAGGACGGTACGTTGGCCTTGTAACGGGGATCCAGCAGGGTGGCCACCCAGTAATCAGCACCAGTTAAAATGTGGGCAACTCGGCGGTCATTGCGGAAACACTGCAGCATGTAATCGCTCATGTGTGCCAGGCTGCCCAGAGGCAAAGAAAATCTGTCCTCTGTGGGAGGTGTATCGTCTGTGTCCTCTGTATCCCCCCAGCCACGCACCAGTGATGGCCACAAGCTGGTCTGGGTGCCACCCTGCTGTGAAAATGGCCCCTCCTCCTCCTCCTCCTCCATCTCCTCCTCCACCTCGTCATCCTCCAGAACTGTGCCCTTTCTGCCGGACAATTGTGTACCTGGCGTTTGTTGGTGCAGGAACCCACCCTCGTAGCCACTTGTGAAAGACTGCCCTGAAAGCCTTTGAAATGATCCCGCTTCCTCCTCCTCCTCCTCATCCTCCTGTGCCACATCCTCTTCCATCATCGCCCGAAGTGTTTTTTCAAGGAGGCATAGAACTGGGATAGTAACGCTAAGAACGGCGTCATTGGCACTGGACATGTTGGTGGAGTGCTCGAAACAGCGCAACAAGGCACACAGGTCTCGCATGGAGGCCCAGTTATTGGTGGTGAAGTGGTGCTGTTCCGCAGAGCGACTCACGCGTGATTGCTGCAGCTGAAACTCCACTATTGCCTGCTGCTGCTCGCACAGTCTGGCCAGCATGTGCAAGGTGGAGTTTCACCTTGTGGGCACGTCACATATGAGGCGGTGAGCGGGAAGGCCGAAGTTACGCTGCAGCGCTGACAGGCGAGCAGCAGCAGGGTGAGAACGCCGAAAGTGCACACACACAGCCCGCACTTTCTGCAGCAGCTCTGGCATATTGCGGTAATTTTTAAGGAACCTCTGGACCACCAAGTTCAGCACATGCGCCAGGCAAGGGATGTGCGTCAAACCGGCTAGGCCCAGAGCTGCTACGAGATTTCGCCCATTATCGCACACCACCAGGCCGGGCTTGAGGCTCACTGACAGCAACCACTCATTGGTCTGTTGTTCCATGTCCCTCCACAACTCCTGCGCGGTGTGGGGTTTTTCCCCCAAACAGGAAAGTTTTAAAACTGCCTGCTGTTGTTTACCCCTGGCTGTGCTGAAGTTGGTGGTGAAGGTGTTACGCTGACCGGATGAGGAGGCGGTAGAGGATGAGGAAGCGGAGTAGGAGGAGTTAGCAACAGGAGGCAAACTGAAGCGCCCTGCAATCCTCAGTGGTGGAAGGACATGCGCCAAACTGCTATCTGCCTCAGGCCCAGCCGCCACTGCATTTACCCAGTGTGCTGTTAGGGAGATATAACGTCCCTGACCGTGCTTACTGGTCCACGCATCCGTAGTTAGGTGGACCTTGCCACAGATGGCGTTGCGCAGTGCACACCTGATTTTGTCCCCCACTTGGTTGTGCAGGGAAGGGATGGCTCACCTGGAAAAATAGTGGCGGCTGGGCACGACGTACTGTGGGACAGCCAATGCCATCAGGCTTTTAAAACTCTGACATCACCGACCGCAATGCGGGCTAAGAGCGCATGACGTCAGCCCGTAGGACACAACACACGCCGAGGACTGCGGAAACCAGAATGCACCAGGGCATGGGGAGGAGCCGCTCACCGTCACAGCGGGCGGGACAGACGCAAGCGGACACTCCCCATTGGAATGACCAACCAACAGAGGACGTGCGAATACATCCTCCGTTGGGGATGACGAAAGCAGCCTAAGGCGGACAATGTGCCTGTCACCAAGGATGACGCTGCGCTGGAATAGGGTCATCCATGGAGGAACATAGATGACCCTGGGCGCCCATATGGTCACACCGCACAAATCAGGGGGAAATCATGGCCTGAGCGAGATGGTGGCACACAAAAGACAGGGCAGGTGGCTGATGTCAAAAAATGGAGGGATAAGCACAGATACAAATAAACGGGCCCAGCTGGATGTCCAGCTCACATGGCCCGATGCTCCAAGGGAGGGAAAAGAGAAGAGACCCATGTCAATCCCTAAACAATAATATCAGAACTACATGATACAAATATATAGAATGTTACATAATATCAAACAAATAAAACAACACTTGTTATAATGCAATAACCTTTAGATGAATGTTGAAGCTCAAATGTCCATAACATGAAGGGCCACGAGAATATACTCGTGACCCTTGATGCAGAGACATACACCATGTTACAGTGGCAACAGTAGGCAGCTAATTGGGAAAAAAAATAAAATAAAAATGGAAAAGAAGTGGGAGAAAACAATGAATATAAAAACAGAAAATCCATCCAGGAGATAACGTCAAAGGAATGGTCTAAAACTGAGACTTTCATTAAATCCAGGAAAATGAGTGGCCCTAAGGTCATAGATCCAGCGCGCCTCGAGTTGGAGCAGGGTCCTGTCTACACTGCCCCCCCTCGAGTCGAGCGGGACATGGTCCAGGGCCAAAAACTTGATGACATCAGGATCAAAGTTATGATAGTGACCAACATGCCCACTGATTGCAGTCATTACTTTTCTCTTCAAAATGGGTCTCATATGGTCCCTTATTCTCTTAAAGAAAGGTCTTTTAGTTTTCCCAACATAGAACCCACCGCATTGACACTGAGCCAAATAGATCACCCCCACTGTTTGGCAGGTGACTACAACTCGGGTAGAGTGCCAATTGCCATTGGGTAATTTGAACTTAGTTTTGGTGTCTACAAAGCGACAAACGTCGCAATGACCACAAGGCGATGTGCCTCCAGTAGATATATTTTTGGAGACTGAAGAGGTCTGAAAATGACTATGAACAAGGCGGTCTCTCAAAGAGGGAACCCGTCTAAAAGTAATCTCTGGGTGTTTTTTAACATATTTATTTACAGTTGAATCTGCTAGTAATAAGGGCCAGAATTTTTGTAAGATGTTTCTCATTTCTCTATGTTGGGAAGCGTACCTAGTAATTAGTCTGACCGTGTCAGTGGTTGCAGAGTTTTTAGAAGAAAAGATGAGAGCGCTTCTTTTTTGGGTCTTTACCCGATTAAAGGCTCGTTTTAGACATTTATGGCTATAGCCTCTAGCTTTTAGTCTTCGATAGAGATCTTTTGAAGTGTCTCTAAAATCCGCATCCTTACTGCAGTTACGCCTAAGTCGAAGATATTGACTATAGGGAATGCTCCGCAGAAGGGGTGCTGGATGTGCACTGTTGGCATGAAGGATGGTGTTTCCAGCGATGGGTTTCCTGTATAGACATGAGTTAATTAGCCCTGTGTCATCGATAGAGATATTGAGGTCCAAGAAACTAATAGTAGTTTGACTGTAATTAATTGTAAATTTTAAATTAAAGTCATTGATAGACAAAAGATCAAAAAACTGCTGCAATTGAATTTCATCGCCTGACCAAAAAATCAATAGGTCATCTATGTACCTATACCAGGAGATGACATGGTCCAGGAAGGGAGCAAGGTCATCTCTAGAAAAGACCTGTCGTTCCCACCCCCCCAGGTACAGGTTGGCATACGATGGGGCACACTTGGTCCCCATCGCAACCCCCTGCACCTGGAGGTAGTGGGAAGATCCAAAAAGAAAAACGTTATGTTTCAAAATATAGCTTAATAGCTCCAAAACAAAATCGTTGTATACCCGTGAAGAGGGGCCTCTCTCAGAGAGGTGACCCTCTATAACCTCCAAACCCCTAGCATGTGGTATGGTGTTATAGAGGCTCTCAACATCGAGAGAAACGAGCCAAGTGTTGGCCGGAAGCTATTTAACATTTTCCTCAGTTTAGGCCGATATGTATTCTTCTACATATTTTTGGTAAAAAGCGTATATTGATTGGTTTGCTCAAAAGTTATAGCGTCTACAAAATAGGGGATAGATTTATAGCATTTTTTTTTTTTTACTAGTAATGGTGGCGATCAGCGATTTTTATCGTGACTGCGATATTGCGGCGGACACATCGGACACTTTTGACACATTTTTGGGACCATTCACATTTATACAGCGATCTGTGCTATAAAAATGCATTGATTACTGTATAAACATGAAGGGGTTAACACTAGGGGGCGAGGAAGGGGTTAAATGTTTTCCCTATTAGTGATTCTTACTGTGGGGGGAGGGGACTGACTGGGGGAGGAGACCAATGGTTGTCCCTATGTCCACGACCAGCACTGTTGCCTCTAGACACAGAGCCTGCTTGCCCTCTTTTAGTGGCCTGTGAGTGTCTGCCTCTCCTTGTTGGCCTTCTAGACATACTGTATTTGATGTATTTGAATAGGTACACCAGGAATGGCCTGCAGTGAGATGTAGCTGCACAAAGCTGGGATACAGTATACTGAGTGATATACTGCAGCTTACGGAATCAACTGCCTGCCTGTAGTATATTAGCAACAGTAGAACAGCAACAGTCTGCAGTGAGATGTAGCTAAACTGGATACAGTGTACTGAGTGATATACTTCAGCTTACTGAATCAACTGCCTGCCTGTAGTATATTAGCAACAGTAGAACAGCAACAGTCTGCAGTGAGATGTAGCTAAACTGGATACAGTATACTGCAGCTTACTGAATCAACTGCATCCCTGTAATATATTAGCAACAGTAGGACAGCAACAGTCTGCAGTGAGATGTAGCTAAACTGGACACAGTATACAGAGTGATATACTGCAGCTAACTGAATCAACTGCCTGCCTGTAGTATATAAGCAACAGAACAATAGGAATGGATCTAGCTAAACTGAATACAGCCTGGGATGCATTTATATACTAAATACACTGACTGCAGCTACCTGAATCGCCGGCCTTCTCTATCTAACTGAAATTAAATTACACTCTCTCTCTATCTCTCTGTGAACGCCGCAACACACTACACAAGGCCGACGCACAGGTGGCCTTATATAGTGTGGGGTGTGTACTTAGTCCCCCTGAGCCATGATTGGCCAGAGGCACCCTGCCTTTGGCCAATTAAGGCTCTCTGTGCTGACGGTGCTGTGATTGGCCAAAGCATGCAGGTCATAGTGCATGCTTGGCCAATCATCAGCCAAGTGAATTATGGGCCGTGACACGCCACTCGAATTTGGCGCGAACGGCCCATAATGTTCGGAATTCGGCGAACGAGCGAACAGCCGATGTTCGAGTCGAACTCATGCTCGACTCGAACTCGAAGCTCATCCCTATTTTCCACCACCCCCCCCCCTACACACACACACCTACAATTTAATTCTTTATAACATTTGTACTCCATGCTGGTCCTGGATACCTCCAAGCAGCTATCTTGCAGCGCCGGACACATCTCACACTGCAGTACTACATGTACTGCATTGCCAGAAGAGCCCCAGATAACATAACTGCATGCTGAGAAGCGCTCAGAACATCCCACATCCATGTACAGGCGGAAGTTACACTTACAAATGCAGTGCTCCGACTTACACACAAATTCCACTTATGAACAAACATACAGTCCTTATTGTGTTCGTAACACGGGGACTGCCTGTATACATTTTTTGTGAGTATCCATTGGACTGTATGTTTTGTTTTCTACAATAAACCTTTGGTACTAGGCACTGTGTGCCCTCGTGTGTGCTCTTTTGCAACCATCAAAATAATTTTATGGGTAAACTTTAGGGGTGCGCATCTTCACTGGTCTCACGATTGATTCGATTCCGCGATGCATCACGATTACTGACGAGCTCCCACTTCTGCTTGGGCCACCTAGGCGGCCTTTCCTCCCTGCAATCTTTTGGGACACATCACAGGTCCCAGAAGATTGCCTTGCTATGCAGGACAGCGCAGTGAGACATGCGCACCCGGCTGTAAAGCTGCAAGTTGTCACAGCCGGATGCCCACAGTAGTATTGCCAGCGCCGTGGACAGAATGGAGGGTTCGGGTGGCCACATCGCTGGATTATGGGACAGATGAGTGTCTTTTTATTAAAAGTCAGAAGATACACTTTTTTTGTAGCTGCTGACTTTTAATAAACAAAAAACTTACTGGAACTCTGCTTTGAATTAAAAATAACCTCACTCCCTTAACCACTTAAGGACCGCCTCACGCCGATATACGTCGGCAGAATGGCACGGCTGGGCACAGCAACGTACAGGTACGTTGCCCTTTAAGAGCCCAGCCGCGGGTCACGCGTGCTCCGTCACCGCGCCCGCGGGACACGCGGACCCGATTGCCGCCGGTGTCCCGCGATCGGGTCACAGAGCTGAAGAACGGGGAGAGGTGAGTGTAAACAAACCTTTCCCCGTTCTTCTCCGTGGCATGTCAGTGATCGTCTGTTCCCTGTCATCGGAACAGACGATCAGTGATGTGTAACGTGTAGCCATGCCCCCCTACAGTAAGAATCACTTCTTAGGGTACACTTAACCCCTACAGCGCCACCTAGTGGTTAACCCCTTCACTGCCAGTGTCATTTTCACAGTAACCAGTGCATTTTTATAGCACTGATCGCTGTGAAAATTACAATGGTCCCAAAAATGTGTCAAAAGTGTCCAATGTGTCTGCCATAATGTTGCAGTCACGAAAAAAAAATAAAAAAATAATCGCTGATCGCCGCCATAACTAGTAAAAAAAAAAATAATAATAAAAATGCCATAAAACTACCCCCTATTTTGTAAACGCTATAACTTTTGCGCAAACCAATCAATAAACGCCGATTGCATTTTTTTTACCAAAAATATGTAGAAGAATACGTATCGGCCTTAACTGAGAAAAAAAATGTTTTTTTATATATTTTTGGGGGATATTTATTATAGCAAAAAGTAAAGAATATTGCATTTTTTTCAAAATTGTCGCTCTATTTTTGTTTATAGCACAAAAAAATAAAAACCGCAGAGGTGATCAAATACCACCAAAAGAAATCTCTATTTGTGGGAAAAAAAGGATGCCAATTTTGTTTGGGAGCCATGTAGCACGACCGCGCAATTGTCAGTTAAAGCAACGCAGTGCTGAATCGCAAAAAGGGGCCTGGTCCTTTAGCTGCATATTGGTCCGGGGCTTAAGTGGTTAAAGTGGAGTTCTACCCAAAAGTGGAACTTCCAATTCAAGCACTCCATTTGGCATGTCATTTTTTTTAGGGGGGGGGGGAGTGCGTGTCCTCTTTTTAGTGGGACTTCCTGTCCTGGCCGCCTAGGTGACTCCTCCTCTCCCCCTAGGTGGCTCCTCCCTGCCAGCGATCTTCTGGGACACAACACAGGTCCCAGAAGATTGGCTGGCCAATTGCAGAGCGCAGTGCGCGCCCGGCCGTGAAGCCGTAAGCTGTCACTGCCAGGTGCCCACAGTAGATATGACAGCGCCGAGGAGGAGGGGGAAAGGAGCGGGGCTCCGTGCGGCCGCATCGATGGGCCGTGGGACAGGTAAGTGTCGGTTTAATAAAAGTCAGCAGCTAAACTTTTTATAGCTGCTGACTTTTAATAAACTAAAACACGGGTGGAACTCCGCTTTAAATAGTGCACTAATCCGGTGCACTACAGGGTACAGGAATTCACGCACGCGGTTGCTGGGAGGTCAGGAGGGATTAGAATCCACAACTGACAAACAGCCCTGTGAACTTCCCTGTACTGTCTCTGTGCTGACATTTCTCTTGGCTCCCACGTTTGCACCTTCCAGCACACTAGGAGTTAACACAGTGGAATGTGCAAACGGGAAGCCAGGGAAATGTCAGTACAGAGCATGTGTATGAGGTGTAAGCATACTGCTGTTAAAATACCTGTTTTGTAATAAATGCAGTTATAATCCATTAAGTTGCCACCGCTGTATGTGTTTTTTTAAATATATGCAGCTTCATACGTCATTTCTTAGTCTGTGTATAACTGTATATGCCGCTCATGTGATTGTCCGGTCCGGCCCGCCTCTCTCCTCTCACGTCTCACGTCTCTCCTCTTCTGATGTCAGTGGAGAGAGGCGGGCCGGACCGGACAGTCACATGAGCGGCATATACAGTTATACACAGACAGAAATGCAGGTATAAAGCTGCATGTATTTTAAAAAGCACATGCAGCGGTGGCCACTTAATGGATTATAACTGCATTTATTACAAAACAGGTATTTTAACAGACACGCTCGGAGTGCTCTCCCGGGACGGGCGGGGCAAGTCAGGATGACATCACCCGATATCGATTTTTCAGGTCGCATGCATCGATGCCGCATCGGGGACACCCGAATCGCAATGCATCGATGCAGCGATGAAATTATACACCTCTAGTAGACATCAGTCTAATAGGGTGTTCCCAGACTAGCTGCATTTGCATGTAGACTGCCCAGTTACTGCCAGAGACTTTTTTTTGCACACACCTTGCACCCCTGCCATGGGCTGGCAATATTTAGTGTATATCTTTGCTGTAGCCAGCTAAGCTATAATTTCCTTCTGGGTATAATCAGGTTCAACCCTAAACCTGGTGGCTGATTGCATCTGCCTGCCTCTGGAAGAAGATAGCATAGAGTTTCACAGATATTGTAGATGAATCAGTCACTGGATTTTTGAATATTTATTGAACCCTAGCCAATCCCTGGGAGGATTACCCAGAAGGTGTGCCTGGGGAGAAGATAAATGTTTGGGAGGGTCTGATCAGAGCTATGTCTCCTGGGGTTTTTCCCCCAGGAGGCAGCCCATGTGTGTTACAGAAATAACTATTGCTGCTAGGCCTCAGCGTGTGCTATGGTTGAGGCCCTGAGGGGAACTGGACTTAAGGAAACTTGCTAGCAGACACTACCTGTAGAAGCTTGGCTGGAAAGGAAACCTTTCATTAATGAATGTTGCACTTCAGCTAGCTTGCAACTTGTCTGAGAATGTGTCCTTCTAGATCTGCATATGTTTATGAGTATCCTGCACCCTTAATCCCCCTTCCTGCTTATGTTTAAAATCTGCAATAAAATTTAAAAAAGATACCCCAAGAGTAGGTCTGGTTGTGTTTGTGTACTTCTGGAATTTGTACCAGGGCTAGCAATGAGACCTGTAAGGGAGATCTGTATATTTCCAGCAACCCCTATGACAGGGATGCTCCACTGATTACCCAGGGGCCAAATGTGGTCCCAAGAGCCTTCTGATGTGACCCATGACCTCAAACCTAATATGATTACTAATTAATAGAAAAAATGTCAAAAACCGACTAGCTAAGCACATGCCTGGAGTCAGCAACTCATTGATCATTATCTGGGCTTGACATCCCACCATCCCTGGGCATCAGAGTGTAGTGAGCCAGCACTAGCAGCAGATGAAGCAGACGGCTGCGGAGGGAGCAGCCGAGCAGGAGCCACATAAGCCCATTCTTTCTCTGTAGCACCAGCTCATGTTCCAGGTGACGTGATACCAAGTGCACCCCACTTTTTATCCCTTTCTAGCAGTCTGGAGAGAGATACCAGCAGCAGCTGCAAGAGAAAAATAATAGATCTTCAGGTCAGTAACCACTGAAGGACGAGGTTTTTATGGCACTTTTTGTAACAATCCATTTTTTTTTTTTGCTAGAAAATTACTCCGAACCCTCAAACATTACATGTTATAAGATTATTTAACTGTATATATAGAAATTTTCAAACACAATTTTTGGGAAAAAATTAACTTTTTTGAATTTTAATGCAAAAAACACAATAGATAACTCAATTGTATATTTGTAAAATATAAAAGATGATGTTACGCCAAGTAAATAGATACCATACATGTCATGCTTTAACTACTTGAGAGCCGGGCCATATACAAATGACGGCCTCAAGGTGGCTCTACAAATCCTCGGCTCTTCTGGCCACTGGGGGGCGCACGAGCAGCGCCGCCCGGCGCGTCACTGAGATGCCGATGCGCGTGCTTGGCGGCCGCGATGTCCGCCAGGCACCCGCGATCGGCCGGTACACAGACAAGGACGTGGATCTCTGTGTGTAAACACAGAGATCTACGTCCTGTCAGGGAGAGGAGACTGATGCTGTGTCCCTTGTACATAGGGACACAGATCGGTCACCTCCCCCAGTCAGTCCCCTCCCCCACACAGTAGTAATCACTCCCAGGTTTCACATTTAACCCCTTCCTCGCCCCCTAGTGTTAACCCCTTCCCTGCGAGTGTAATTTTTACAGTAACCAGTGCATTTTTATAGCATGGTCCCAAAATGGTGTCAAAAGTGTCCGCCATAATGTCGCAGTCACAATAAAAATCGCTGATCGCCGCCATTACTAGTAAAAAAAAAAAATTTATAAAAATGCTATAAAACGATGCCCTATTTTGTAGACGCCATAAATTTTGCGCAAACCAATCAATAAACGCTTATTGCGATTTTTTTTACCAAAATATGTAGAAGAATCGGCCTAAAATGAGGAAAAGAATATAAAAAAAAATTGGGATATTTATGATAGCAAAAAGTAAAAAATATTGTGTTTTTTTCAAAATCGTCGCTCTTTTTTTGTTTATATCGCAAAAAATAAAAACCGCAGAGATGATCAAATACCACCAAAAGAAAGATCTATTTGTGGGAAAAAAAGGACGTCAATTTTGTTTGGGAGCCACGTTGCACGACCGCACAATTGTCATTCAAAGCGTGACAGCGCTGAAAGCTGAAAATTGGCCAGGGCAGGAAGGGGGTTTAAGTGCCCAGTAAGCAAGTGGTTAAAGTTGTGCACGCCCAAGCAACAGTGACAAAGGACATACATTTTACTATTCATAGGTGATGTTTTAAAAGCCCTTACAGGTTACCACTAGGGATGAACCGAACACCGTTAAAGTCTATGGGACTCGAACGTGAGAAATCAAAAGTGCGAATTTTAAAAGGCTAATATGCAAGTTATTGTCCAAAAAAAGGGTTTGGGGACCCGGGTCCTGCCCCAGGGTACATGTATCAATGCAAAAAAAAGTTTTAAAAACTGAAGTTTTTTTAGGAGCAGTGATTTTAATGATGCTTAAAGTGAAAAAATAAAAGTGAAATATTCCTTTAAATATCATGCCCTGGGGGTGTCTATAGTATGCCTGTGAAGTGGCATGTGTTTCCCGTGTTTAGAACTGTCCCTGCACAAAATTACATTTCTAAAAGGAATAAAAGTCATTTACTGTAAAACTGCTTGCGGCTTTAATGTAATGTGTGGTCCCGGCAATATGGATGAAAATCATTGAGAAAAACGGCATGGCTACCCCCCCCCCAGCCCATTACCAGCCCATTTGGGTCTTGTATGGATATTAAGGGGAGCCCCACACCCAAATAAAAAAAAAAGAATGATCAGGACGACACTGGATGCAAAGCGCCTTGAGGCAATTTAGTTCGCATTTGTAGCACTATATAAGTTACTCACTCACTCACTCACTTATACTCTGAACAACAGTATACAGGCAGTGCAAACAAGACAGGGACTCTAGGTTTGTTCTTTTTTTTTTTTCAAATACTTTATTTTTACCACCCAGGGCGAGTCCAGATTCTCATAACAATCATATATAAACAGTGAAATAACAGATATGATCAATAATCATTAAACCCAAGATAATAACCATATTCTTCATAGCAACCTCCATACACTGCTGAGGAGGACGCCATGTTTATATTACAGCGAACAGGGGGACTACCCTCCTTCGCTCTCTCTGGAATCACCCTATTTTCCATTTTCCACTTTATAAACCAAAACAAAACCAAAAGCAAAAAAAAAAAAAGAAGGGGAGTAATGGGAAAGATGGGGGAAAGGGACGGCTAAGGGGAGGGGATGCCCTGAGTGGATGATGGATAACTAGTTATTAACTATTTTATTTGTACTACTTATACCCGGTTATTATGAATTAAGCAAGCTCAGACCTTCTTCAGACGCAATAAACATATTCCACTGTCTCCATATCTCAGAATACTTTTCTTGATGGTTTTGTGCTGAGAGTGTAATGCCGCATACACACGACTGTTTTTCACGACGTTAAAAATGCCATTTTTTTTATAGGGCATTAAAAACAATTGTGTGTAGGCTCCAGAGCATTTTTAACAACGTGAAAAATGACCTAAAAAAAATGAGAACCTGCTCTATTTGTTCACGTCATTTTTCACGTTGTGAAAAACGGTAGTGTGTATGCTTTTACGAGGGGAAAAAAACGCGCATGCTCAGAATCAAGTGAGATGGGAGCGCTCGTTCTGGTAAAACTAGCATTCATAATGGAGATAGCACATTCGTCACGCTGTAACGGACTGAAAAGCACGAGACTGAAAAGCGCGAATCGCCGCTCAACAAACTTTACTAACATGAAGGGTGGCGCCAATCGAACTGAACTTCCCTTTTATAGTGCCGTTGTACGTGTTGTACGTCACTGCGCTTTGCTCGAGCGGTTTTTTCATGAACGTGTGTGTAGCGGGGTGTTCCCCTTTTACTTCCCGGAGACTACATCACCCAGAAACCCATTCGGCAGTGTTCACCGCAGAGACTCATGGGAGGGGTTATATAAGGAGGAGGCGCTGCCGCGCTCGGCCTCTTTGGGACATGATACTTCAGAGACTGATCCTCCTGTGCTGGTGTGGAAGTAGTGCAAGGCCTGAAGCCTGAGACCTTGCGCAGCACCAAAGAGCCTTCCACCCCACTGCAAGCCTGGGTGGCACTGGACCTCGTGTGTCTACAGCCGGGACCGGATCGAGGACCCGATCGTTGGGGACACAGTGTGTGTGTGTGGGATACAGTCGGTGGAAGTTCCCCGGACTGGGACCATGTCCGGGCGGGTGAGAGGGCGTATGCCCAAACTATATACTGTTGTTGCGAATAGGCCTATAGACTGCCGTGGCCCGCAAGTTGTTCTTGATACTCTTATTAGAGGACCTCAAAGGAGCGGTACTAACACTTTATATGATACAGTGTCTACCCCATCTTTACACTTCCCATTGGATTACAAATCATACTCTCTTAATGTGCACCACCGTTAAAGACCTGCCGGTGAAGAAAAGAACCTTATCCCCAATAGACTAAGTTGTAGATATCTGAACCAGATCTGGTCAGCTTGCTAGTTTGTTTGGTTACTGCGCCACAGGGCGCCTAGTTAACGGTCGCCCACTTGGCGCACTTGTTACTGTTCACTTCATATGCATAGTGTGTTAGTGCTGCAGGGCTCTGCAATATATATATATACTGTCTGTGAACTGTTATAAATGTTAACCCCTTTCTTATAAAAAGCTTAAGTAAATCATATATCCTTTTTATACTATTATCGTCTCGATGTTGAATTACTCATACAGTATAAGAGTTTATTGCTGCCGTACCTAACTGTGCCAGTAGGGGGTCGAGTACTTTGCCGGGGGTTGGCGGAGCTGTCTTTCAGGGCCCAAATTAAATCTGCGGCCTTCTTAGTTGGAGGTATCGCTACACGTGGGGGCTCGGGTCCGGGATCCTGATACAGCACTGAACGCCAGAAGTGCCGGAATGGACCCCATGGATCCACAAGCGATAGAAGAGTGGTGCAAAGCCGTAAGGGCAGAGCCAAACAACTCAATAGTCATCAGCCTCCCAGGGGAGGAATGGAAGACTGAGACGGTAGAGGAGTTGATGAAGTCAGTGTCCCCAGATCACACACCATGGGTGATAGATATAAAGGCAGACCCGGATACTTCATATCAGTATGCACTAGTGGAATACGGAGACGGGATACCAGAGGCGTGCAGGCGCAAGTGTGTAAAGATGCCAGATAATAGAACCTATAGGGTGGCGCCTGCTTTAACTATAAAGAAGGAACCATCACCGATGGGATCACCGCAGGCTGCGGCCCGCGCCTCACCAGTAAAGGGAGACAGGGTGACGCCCCCGGTGATACCTGCACCTGCCACTGCTATGTCACCAGAATTGATAAAGGCGATAGGAGATCTGCTAAGCAAATGTCAGAAGACAAATACAGTGCATGTAGAAACTAGTTACTGGAGATTGAAGACATTCTCAGGGAAGCTCCCCGTCCCTGCAGGGGAAGAAGACTTTGATACCTGGGTGGAGCAGGCATTGCAGGCAGTAGAGGCATGGGAGGTGCCTGAAGCACAGAAGAGACAACGAGTGATGGAAAGCCTGAAAGGCGCAGCAGCAGAAGCAGTGAAAACTTTTCGGTTTGGGAATGCCGATTGCACGGCTCAAGACTTTCTAGCTATGCTACAGGAAGAGTTTGGTCAATTGGAAAAGGTGACAGAGATGACTTACCAATTTGAACATACTTTCCAACAACCAAGGGAAAAACTGTCAGAATATGTTAGGAGACTAAACAGGTTGCTGTGCAAGATTGTGTTGAAGAAGGGAATGAAGCCCCAAGATGTAGATGCGGCAAGAATGAAGCAAGTCTTAAAGGGATCGTTACGCTCGGATCCAGTCTGGCTGCACCTGAAAACCTTGGGAGGAGGAACGTTGCTGACTTATGCTGATATGATAAAAATCATCAGAGATGAGGAGGCGCTACAACAGGACCAGCAAATGATTAAGGCAAATGTTGTCCCCGCACAGGTGCTAGTCAACCCAGTGATGACTACTGAAAGAGACTCAGAGGTAGACACTTTAAAAGCACAGATGTCCAAGGTGTTGGAAATGTTGACCTCTTTGATGGCGAAAAACACAGAGGGTCCCAAGAGAGAGGTACCAAGGAAGGAACTATTCCCAATTGCTTCGGCACCCGCATCTTTACAAGAATGGGGAAATATAGTCTGCTTTAACTGTGGAGGAATTGGCCATGTTGCGGCTACTTGTTCCAGTCCCAAGAAGAAGCTGGACAACCGCAAGCCGGCGGGAAACTCCAGAGGGCCCCGGTGAAGGAGTCAACCGGGTGCCCATCACCTTCAGTGAGCTCCAAGCTGAAAGCGAAGCAGAAAGAAAGAAGAGATAAAACACCTCAGAAGAAATACATCATTCCTCAACAAAGATACACCCCAGAGAAAGGGGGCAAGACCCCTCAGAAGAGGCACAGCGTTCCCCAGAAGGGGTGCACACCTAGGAAAATCAATAATATCCCTCAGCGGGTCTGTACACCCATTGAAAGGAGGGAAATCAATGCATACCAGGCTCAGAAAAGACTAAAGTCCAAAAGGAGCTGGACGAAAGAGAGTCAGAAGGGAAAGGGCCAGAAGAAGGCAACCCCTGCCGGACCATATCCGGAGAAGCTAGTAGGCCCATCTCCCATAGTACACATTCAAGTGGAGGGAGTCTACACCAGAGCCATCTTGGATACTGGGGCACAAGTGACCCTGTTATACCGAGATTTGTACGAGAAGCACTTGAGTCACCTGCCCATCCAGAAGACAGAGGGACTAGAGATATGTGGGATCGGGACTCAGAATTTCCCCTACGATGGCTATTTGCCTGTCAGGATGATCTTTGACCCATCCGTGGCTGGAAAAGCTGAAGTGTTTGATACTCTGGCGGTTGTATGCCCTCGGCCGCCAGGAGCCAACAAGAGTTCCCTTATAATAGGAACAAACACGGACTTGGTCCGAAGACTTCTGACCCCTCTAGTGGAAGAGAAGGGGTCAGCGGCCACCAAGATTCACCCCATGCTGAAGACGGCTTATCAACAGCTGGTCCTAGAGCAGAAGACCCCTGGAGAGGGGATAGGGAAGGTGTGGAGACTTTGAAGAGAAGGGGTGGTGTTGCAGCCCGGTGAAGTAACCTGTCTCAGAGCCACTGTGAAGCTTACTTGTGAGCAACCTGGACCCTTTGTCATGTTGGAGTCTGACCCAAGGGAAGAGTTCCCCGGCCTGGAAGTGATACCAGAAGTGATTCCGCTGAAGGCCCTGAAGAAGGCCCATTGTAGAGTTCAGTGAGTGTTAGGAACAATACAGATGGACCCATGGAAATCCCAGCCAGAATGCTCCTGGGCCAGGTGAGCCCGGCTGCCCCGGTCAACTTGCCGTAAGTAAAGGGGGTGGGCGAAGGAGGAGATGCTTGGGAGAAGCTATCAATGGAAAACCTGAACCTGCCCAGGGCTTGGAAGGAGAGAGCCAAGGCCCAGTTGACCAGATGGGAGAAGATCTTCTCCAGGGATGAATTCGATGTGGGGTGTGCAAGGAGTGCCACCCATCGGATCCTCCTCCAAGAAGACAAGCCCTTCAGAGAGAGAGTCAGGCGGGTCCCACTAGCAGGTCTGGAGGATCTAAGGGAACAACTTGCAGAACTGAAAAGGACCGGTGTGATACGGGAGTCCAGAAGCCCTTATGCCTCACCGATAGTGGTGGTCAGGAAGAAGAATGGATCGTTGAGGCTCTGTATCGATTACAGGACCCTTAACAGGAGAACCATACCCGACCAGTACACCACTCCGAGGATAGAGGATGCCTTGCAGAGCTTATCTGGAGCCAAGTGGTTCAGCGTTATGGATCTCAAGAGTGGATACTATCAGATCCCTATGCACCCAGAAGACAAGGAGAAGACAGCATTCATAACCCCAGTGGGATTCTTTGAATTCGACCGGATGCCCCAAGGTCTGTCTGGAGCCCCAGTTACTTTCCAACGTCTCATGGAAAAGACTGTAGGGGACATGAACCTTATTGAAGTTCTTGTATACCTGGACGATGTCATTGTCTTTGGAAGAACCCTGGAGGAACACGAGGAGAGGCTGGAAAAAGTCTTGAGGAGACTCAGTGAGGAGGGACTCAAGCTTTCGCCTGAAAAGTGTCGGTTCTACCAATCTTCTGTGAACTATCTGGGACACATAGTGTCTGAAGAATGGGTGGCCACAGACCCTGAGAAACTGGAGGCAGTTACCTCCTGGCCGCGACCCAACACAGTAACAGAACTCCGATCCTTCTTGGGGTTCTGCTCCTATTACAGGAGGTTTGTGGAAGGATTTGCCCGAATTGCTAGACCATTGAATGAACTGCTCAAGACTGAGGGAGAAGAGGACGACTCAGGACCCCAGAAGCCGGGAGAGTCAGTCCAAGATCAGTGGAACCAGAAATGTGAAGAGGCCTTCCAGGCATTGAAGAAGAGCCTAACCACTGCTCCAGTCTTGGCCTATGCAGACCCAACCAAACCCTATGAACTACACGTAGATGCTAGTCATGACGGTCTGGGGGGAGTGCTTTATCAAGAACACGGGGGGCAACTGCGGCCCGTTGCCTACGTGAGCAGGAGCTTGACCCCCTCTGAGAAAAACTACCCCACTCATAAACTGGAGTTCTTGGCCCTTAAGTGGGCGATAGTAGACAAGCTCAAAGACTACCTGTATGGGGCGGAGTTCATTGTGAAGACCGACAACAACCCCCTGACCTACTTATTCACTACAGCAAAACTGGACGCCACTGGACACAGGTGGCTGGCCGCATTGTCTGGATTCAATTTCAGCCTAAAGTACAGGCCAGGGATTGGAAATCGAGATGCAGACGCTTTGTCCAGGAGATCCCATGGTCCCAACTGTGACAAGGAAGACTGGACTCAAGTAGCACCTGATGGGGTGCGGGCCCTTTGTCAAGGGGCTGAATTGCAAGCCAGAGGGGGCTCACGGGCGGAAGAGATAGGAGTTACCATGGTAGGAGTCCCCAAACAATACTGTGGAGTAACTCAGCTGGGAGAAGACTATCTGCCAAAGTTGTCCAAGAAGGAACTAAGAAGTGACCAGTTAGAAGATCCAATGTGGAAATTGGTTCTGGAAGCCCTGGAGAATCAGGATCCAAACAAACTCCTGAGTCACTCCTCAAAAGAAGCCTGCCTGTTGAGGAAAGAGTGGGACAGGTTGCAGGTACATCAGGGAGTGGTCTACCGAAGGGGCCCCTCTGATGACTCAGAAGATAAATGGCAACTGTTCCTCCCAGAGAAACATCGAGAGACTGTTCTGATTGCCCTGCATGACAATCATGGTCACCTAGGGGCTGAAAGGACCTTTCAACTTGTTAGAAGTCGGTTCTATTGGCCCTGCATGAGGGCAGAGGTAGAAGAGTACTGCCACTCATGTGCATGTTGCATTCAGAGGAAGACTTTACCTCATCAAGCTGCCCCAATGGGCCATCTACAAAGTCAAGGCCCAATGGATCTGGTATGCATTGATTTCCCCTGCCTCAAACCCGATCTGAGTGGACTAGGAAATGTTCTGGTGATAACCGATCATTTCACCCGGTATGCCCAAGCTTTCCCAACCAAAGATCAGAAGGCTTCCACAGTAGCCAAGATACTCATGGAGAAGTACTTTGTCCATTATGGGCTGCCCCAACGACTCCATTCAGATCAAGGAAGGGACTTTGAGAGTCGACTGATCCGGAAACTCCTGGATTCGTTGGGAATCAAGAAGACTCAAACTACCCCTTACCACCCACAGGGAGATGCTCAGCCGGAGAGGTGTAACCGAACCTTGCTCAACATGTTGGTGACTCTGGAAAGTGAGAAGAAGCAACACTGGAGCAAACACATAGCAGCAATAGTACATGCTTACAACTGCACCATTAGTGATGCTACAGGCTACTCCCACTATCGACTCGTGTTTGGGAGAGAGGCGAGACTGCCTGTGGACTTGGCCTTTGGCACCTCTCTTGACCATTCCTCAGCCACATCCCACAAAGGATATGTGGACAGGCTCAGACACAGCCTGAAAGTGGCCTATGAACAAGCTCAAGCGGCCTCAGATCAAAGAGGAGCTTGGAATAAAAGAAACTTTGACTTGAAGGTCCGGATACAAGACCTACAGCCTGGGGATAGAGTACTGTTACGCAATCTGGGAGTTCCTGGGAAGCACAAACTTGCGGACAGATGGAGATCTGAACCCTATGTCATCTGTAGGAAGTTGCCGGGCCTACCGGTCTACAAATTGAAGCCAGAAGGGAGGGTAGGCCCATTGAAGACGTGGCATCGAAACCACCTGCTCCCACTTGCTGAAGCAGTCAGGATACCTCCTGTAAGAGATTCTCCTGAACCGGTCTCTATTCTGGATACTCCCAGGCCAAACACTCGGTCACAGACCTCCCGAGCTGAAGATGGAGAGGCCTCTCAACTTAGTGAAGATGAAGAAAGAGAACTTGATTGGTTGTGGCCTTCCCCAACTCCAGGAACCTCCACTATAGATCTTCCACCTACTGAAGACACTCCAGATGGAATACTGAACCCAGAGGCCACAGAGTTCATCCCATCTAGTCCTTTATCAGATCACTGGGAAGATGCCCATGATAGTTACTCAGAGGAAGAGGAGCCTATGGCACCAGAGCCAGAAGTCCCAAGAGAGCAAAGGGCTCGAAGAGTCATCCGGCCTCCAAAGAGGCTGACCTACCCACAAATGGGGAATAGCTCAGAGGACTCTGTAGTTACTGCTAGGAGAAATGCTGAGAATCCAGATCCCTCCACTGTCCATTTGGTGGAGGGTAACCCCAGCTCACTCTCTGGCACAGTTAGGCAGGCCACCTATGATAATGTGACCTGTGGGCAGGGGAATTCTACCCCTCAGTTTTGGTGGGAATTCCCTATGCCAACATCGTTCGCAGAATTGTCTAAAGTTGTACATAGTCTTTGTTAGGGTTTATCTTTGGGGACCAAAGAGTTCAAGTGGGGGGAGTGTGTAGCGGGGTGTTCCCCTTTTACTTCCCAGAGACTACATCACCCAGAAACCCATTCGGCAGTGTTCACCGCAGAGACTCATGGGAGGGGTTATATAAGGAGGAGGCGCGGCCGCGCTCGGCCTCTTTGGGACACGAGACTTCAGAGACTGATCCTCCTGTGCGGATGTGTCGGAGTGCAAGGCCTGAAGCCTGAGACCTTGCGCAGCACCAAAGAGCCTTCCACCCCACTGCGAGCCTGGGTGGCTCTGGACCTCGTGTGTCTACAGCCGGGACCGGATCGAGGACCCGATCGTTGGGGACACAGTGTGTGTGTGTGGGATACAGTCGGTGGAAGTTCCCCGGACTGGGACCCTGTCCGGGCGGGTGAGAGGGCGTATGCCCAAACTATATACTGTTGTTGCGAATAGGCCTATAGACTGCCGTGGCCCGCAAGTTGTTCTTGATACTCTTATTAGAGGACCTCAAAGGAGCGGTACTAACACTTTATATTATACAGTGTCTACCCCATCTTTACACTTCCCATTGGATTACAAATCATACTCTGTTAATGTGCACCACCGTTAAAGACCTGCCGGTGAAGAAAAGAACCTTATCCCCAATAGACTAAGTTGTAGATATCTGAACCAGGCCTGGTCAGCTTGCTAGTTTGTTTGGTTACTGCGCCACAGGGCGCCTAGTTAACGGTCGCCCACTTGGCGCACTTGTTACTGTTCACTTCATATGCATGGTGTGTTAGTGCTGCAGGGCTCTGCAATATATATATATACTGTCTGTGAACTGTTATAAATGTTAACCCCTTTCTTATAAAAAGCTTAAGTAAATCATATATCCTTTTTATACTATTATCGTCTCGATGTTGAATTACTCATACAGTATAAGAGTTTATTGCTGCCGTACCTAACTGTGCCAGTAGGGGGTCGAGTACTTTGCCGGGGGTTGGCGGAGCTGTCTTTCAGGGCCCAAATTAAATCTGCGGCCTTCTTAGTTGGAGGTATCGCTACACGTGTATGCAAGACAGGCTTGAGAGGAAACAAGAAAAATCACGTCGAGAAAAACGTTGTTTTTGAAAATGACATTAAAAACGTACGTGTGTACGCGGCATAAGATCTTCCATCTTATTTATCTCTTCCACTTTATGAGCCAGCTTCCTACCGTAGGAGGTAGAATGTTTTTCCACCTAAGTGGAATACATGCTTTGGCAGCATTTACTAGATGTCGTAGGATAGATTTTTTGTATTTTTTGACTGGGATATTCGTAACATGTAGTAAAAAAAAAAAACTGGATCCTCCGGTATCCTATAATCCGTAAATCTTTCAGTAATGTTTCGTACTGCATTCCAGTAAGATGTTATTTTTGAGCATGACCAAAAGATATGCAGCATCGTCCCTCCCTCCTCCATACATCTCCAACAACGATCTGGCGTTTCAGGATAGAATTTATGTAACCTCTGTGGGATATAATACCATCTTGTTAATATTTTATAATTCATCTCCTGGATCTTAGTACAGATAGAAGATTTCAGTGAGAGTTCAATCATATTTTGTTTTTGACTATATGTAAAGCTACAGTTCATCTCTCTCTCTCCCATTTCTCTATCCAAGATAGATTTGGTTGTTCCGGGGGGGGGGGGGGAATCAACAAGTTATACATCTTTGAAAGTGTTTGTGTCAAGGTCCCTTCTTTCGAACAATATTCTTCAGGTTTGTTCTTAAGTAGAATCTGTTTGTAATTTTGAACTGGTACATTTTTAAAGTGTAGCTCCAGCCAAAAAATCTATTTTTAAGCTTTTTGGAAAACATAGGGAAGGGTTATCACCCCTATAACATTTGTTTTGCTGTCTGTGCATCTGTTCAGAAGATTTCACCTCACTTTCTGTCCCAATGACAATTGGATTTTGAAAATTTGGGGTTTTTAGGGAATTGGTGATAAAGCATCAGTAGAGAGGAGACAACTTTTTCCCATATTAACTCTTACAGGAAAGAATTTCCCTTCCTAGGGGTAGATTTCCTCTCACTTCCTGTTGTCACCCTCTGTTTGTAAGTAGGAGTCGTTTGAAAGTCGGATGTTTGAAAGTAGGGGCCTGCCCTATGTACTCTGCAGAAATTTGGGCCTTAGGTGTTGGTGTTGCCACAACACTGTAAGTGTTATATCAAGAAATGTAATTACATGCCCCTGCTGAACAGGGGCAGAAAAATTGGGCCTTTGGTGGTGGTGGTGGTGGTTGTGGTGTTGCCACAACACTGTAAGCCCCCACAGTTACTCTTGGTGGGCACAGGAATGGGCCCTGCTGTGAAATATTAGATCAAGAATTGTAATTACATGCCCCTGTTGAACAGGGGCAGACAAATTGGGCCTTAGGCACTGGTGCTGATGCCACAATAGTGCAACCCCTCACAGATACTATAGTTGGAGCGCAGGAATGAGCCCTGCTGCAAAGTACTGCAGCAAAAAATATAATTACACGCCCCTGTTAAACAGTGGCAGAAAAATTGAGCTGGTGCCACAACACTGCAACCCCTCACAGATACTATAGTTGGAGCTCTGGCCAGTGATCCATCCTCAAGACCCAGTAACCCAGAGGATTTTCGGTGGGAAAAGGTGTCCAAGTCTGATCTTGCCCCTAGGTATTCCTGCACCATGTGAATCAGACGCTGGTGATGGTTGCTGGAACCGATCATACCTTGGGGCTGCGGACTAAAAAATTGTCTGAACGCATCGGTCAGACGGCCACCTTCTCCACCGCTCCTTCTGTGACTGACTGAAGCCTCAGAAACACATTGTCCAGGACCAGGAATTTGTAACCTCCCAGGCTCTGGAAACGCGTTGCACAAACCTTTCTGCAAGGCCTCCCGAAGATGTTTCATCCCATGCTCCCTCTGCGATGGCTGGATAAGGTCCGCAACCTTACCCTTGTAGCGTGGATCAAGGAGGGTTGCCAGCCAGTAATGATCCCTCTCCTTGATACCACAAATACGAGGATCCTTTTGCAGGCTTTGCAGGATCAGGGAGGCCATGCAACGTAGGTTTGATGAGGCATTCGGTCCAGAGTCCTCTGGGTCTCTAAGGACGACATGATCCGCAGTCACCTCCTCCCAGCCATGTACAAGTCCATGGGTTTCTGGGGACTGTAAATGATCCCTTGAAGACTGCTGCTGATGCCGAGTGCTAGGCTCCACCTCCATGCTGACACAATCCTCCCCATCCTCTTCTTCCTGTGTGATCGGCGGGCCCGCAGAAACACTGTCTGGATAAAGGGGGCCTTGAGAGGTAAGAAAGTCCTCCTCTTCCTCCCTCTGTTCTGCCTCAAGTGCCCTGTCCATTATTCCACGCAACGTGTGCTCCAACAGGTGGACAAGAGGGACAGTGTTACTAATGCATGCACTCTCACTGCTCACCATCCTTGTGGCCTCCTCAAATAGTGACAAGACAGTGCATGCATCCCTGATCATGACCCACTGGCGTGGCAAAAAAAAAAACAAGCTCCCCTGACCCTGTCCTGGTGCCATACTCGCACAGGTACTCATTGATGGCCCTTTGCTGCGTGTGCAGTCGCTGCAGCATGGCCAACGTAGAGTTCCACCTGGTGGGCATGTCACAGATTAGGCGGTTCTTGGGCAGGTTAAATTCCTTTTGGAGGTCAGCCAGCTGAGCACTGGCATATGACCGGCGGAAATGCACACAGACTTTCCTGGCCTGCCTCAGGATATCCTGTAAGCCCGGGTACCTGCCCAAGAACCACTGCACCACAAAGTTAAGGACATGAGCCAAACAGGGCACATAGGTCAGCTGTCCTTGTCGGAGGGTGGAGAGGAGGTTGGTGCCATTGTCGCAAACCACCATTCATGGCTTAAGCTAGCGTGGCATCAACCACCTCTGAGCCTGCCCCTGCAGAGCTGACAGAATCTCTGCCCCAGTGTGGCTCCTGTCCCCCAAGCACAACAGCTCAAGCACCGCATGGCATCTTTTTGCCTGCGTACTTGCGTAGCCCCTTGAACACCTACGGAGCACCACTGGTTCCGAGGACAAATCAGCAGAGGAAGAGGCCATGGAGGAAGAAGAAGAGGAAGGGGTGGAGGAGAGAGGTGTGTCAGAATCACCACTAGTAGCATTTTGGAGGCGTGGTGGTGGAACAACCTCCAACACTACTGCACTCTGTCCTGCATCCTTCCCAGCTGCCAGCAGAGTCACCCAGTGCGCCGTGAAAGATAGGTAACGTCCCTGTCCATGCCTGCTGGACCATGAGTCAGCGGTAATATGCACCTTACCGCTGACCGCCCTGTCCAGCGAGGCCAAGACATTGCCTTCCACATGCCGGAATCGCCTTCCGTGAAAAAAGTGGCATTTGGGAACCTTCCACTGAGGTACCGCACATTCCACAAACTCACGGAAGGGGGCAGAGTCTACCAACTGAAAAGGCAGCAGTTGAAGTGCTATCAATTTATCCAAGCTAGCATTCAACTGCTGGGCATGTGGATGGCTGGGAGCGAATTTCTTTTGCCGGTGTACCAACTAGGGCAGGGAAATTTGCCTGCTACAATCGGACATTGGTGTATCGATAGCAGATTGCCCGCAAGTACTTGGCAGTGGCACACCTAATTCTACACCTTCATGCCTCTCAGTACAGGTTTCTGAGAGGACTGAAGGTATAGTGGGGTTGGAGATCCCAGCTGATGAGGAGCAAGGAGAGGTCCGCTTTGTTCTTTGGTGTGGGTCTTTTATGTACGCTTGCCAACGGACGGCATGGCAGGTCAACATATGTCTGGTCAAGCATGTGGTGCCCAAGCGGCTGCCGTTTTGGCCACGCTTGATACGCTTCAGACATATGTTGCAAATAGCAACAGTGCGATCTGCTGCACAGTGCACACGTATCAAAAAAGGCCCACACCAAAGAACTTTTGGAAAAACGCGCAGAGACAGCAGTGCCCTGCACATGCGGAGCTCTGCGGTGTGATGCAGTCAGTTGGCTGCCCTTAAACTGGCCCCTGGAGGGCATCTTGCCTCGTTGGAGATGTGCCTCCTCATCCTCCTCCTCCTCTCTCCTATCAGGCACCCACGTAGAGTCAGTGACCTCATCATCCCCTCCCTCCTCATCACTGGAGCAAACCTGTCAGTATGCTGCAGCTGGGGGAACATGACTGCCAGTTTGCTGTCCTTCTTGGGCACCCCTCTGTCTGGGCTCACGTTACTGCCTTCCTCAAGCTGGGTACCATCATCGGAGCCTTCAAAACGCTGCGCATCCTCCTGTAGCATGTACCCAACACTGTGGTCGAACAGATCGGGGGACTCCTCTGTGCATGATAGTGGGGCTAGGGAAGGAGTAACTGATGACCTTGAGCAATGGAATAGGCTGCTTTGGCACCTGCATTGGCAGCCAAGGTAGCCTGGGTGACAGAGGATGAGGAGGATGAGGACGGCTTGGTCATCCACTCTACTAACTTTTCTGCATGTTGCGGCTCAACACGGCCAGCTGCTGAAAAAAAGGACAAGCGTGCCCCCGGCCACGTGCTGATGAGGATGCACCGTGTCCACGACCAGCACTGTTGCCTCTAGACACAGAGCCTGCTTGCCCTCTTTTATTGGCCTGTGAGTGTCTACCTCTCCTTGTTGGCCTTCCAGACATACTGTATTTGATGTATTGGAATAGGTACACAAGGAATGGCCTGCAGTGAGATGTAGCTGCACAAAGCTGGGATGTATATATATACTGATTATACTGCAGCTTAGCTCAATCAACTGTCTGCCTGTATTATTAGGAAGAGAACAGGAATGGTCTGCAGTCAGCTTTACCTGCACACTGTGCCCAGTATACAGTACACTGACTTATTTTATTGCAGCTTAGCTCAATCAACTGCCTGCCTGTATTATTATGAAGAGAACAGGAATGGTCTGCAGTCAGATTTACCTGCACACTGTGCCCAGTATACAGTACACTGACTTAATATACTGCAGCTTAGCTCAATCAACTGCCTGCCTGTATTATTAGGAAGAGAACAGGAATGGTCTGCAGTCAGCTTTACCTGCACACTGTGCCCAGTATACAGTACACTGACTTAATATACTGCAGCTTAGCTCAATCAACTGCTTGCCTGTATTTTTAGGAAGAGAACAGGAATGGTCTGCAGTCAGCTTTACCTGCACACTGTGCCCAGTATACAGTACACTGACTTAATGTACTGCAGCTTTGCTCAATCAACTGCCTGCCTGTATTATTAGGAAGAGAACAGGAATGGTCTGCAGTCAGCTCTAGCTGCACACTGTGCTCAGTATACAGTACACTGACTTAATATACTGCAGCTTAGCTCAATCAACTGCCTGCCTGTATTATTAGGAAGGGAACAGGAATGGTCTGCAGTCAGCTTTAGCTGCACACTGTGCCCAGTATACAGTACACTGACTTAATATACTGCAGCTTAGCTCAATCAACTGCCTGCCTGTATTATTAGGAAGAGAACAGGAATGGTCTGCAGTCAGCTTTAGCTGCACACTGTGCCCAGTATACAGTACACTGACTTAATGTACTGCAGCGAGAATAATAGGAACGCTCTGCAGTGAGATCTAGCTAAACTGTATACAGTATATATTATATATATATATATATATATATATATATAGCGTGCAATGCATATACAGTATATATACTAAATATACTGGATCTAACTAGCTCAATCAACTGCCTGCTCAATCTAGCTATTGCTAACTGAAATAAAACAACAATCTTTCTCTGTCTCTAAGTATGCCGCCGGAACACACTACACAAGGCCGACACGCAGGCGGCCTTATATAGTGTGGGGCTTGTACCTACTCCCCTGAGCCATGATTGGCCAAAGGCACCCTGACTTTGGCCAATTATGGCTCTCTGTGCTGACGGCGCTGTGATTGGCCAAAAGCATGCGGGTCATAGTGCATGCTTGGCCAATCATCAGCCAGCAATGCACTGCGATGACGCAGTGAATTATGGGCCGTGACGCGCCACTCGAATTTGGCGCGAACGGCCCATAATGTTCGAAATTCGGCGAACGATCGAACAGCCGATGTTCAAGTTGAACTCATGTTCGACTCGAACTTGAAGCTCATCCCTAGTTACCACTTTAGAGTTAGATTTTGTCATGTTACAACTAAAAACGTAAATTTATTTTTTGGGGATTTTATGTGATAGACCAGCACAAAATGACACATAATTGTGAAGTGGAAGGAAAATGATAAGTGATTTTACAAATTAATATCTGAAAAGTGTGGCATGCATTCAGCCCCCTGTTTCAATACTTTGTAGAAACACCTTTTGCTTCAATTACAGCTCAAAGTCTTTTTGGGTATGTCTCTACTAGCTTTGCACATCTAGAGAGTGACATTTTTTCAGAAGGTCAACACAAATTTTATTCATAACAGCTAAAAAATAATGTCCAGTCATCTCCTACAGCCATCATTCTAACCTTCCTCCACAGATAAAATGACAACAAGACATACAGACATGGTCACGGTAAAGTGAACCTGTCCCAAACCCACCATGGGATTGAAAAATTAATAATCAGAGGTGAATTGTAAAAAGACCAGTAGATCCAGAGGTACTGACACCTGGAGTCAAGCTAGTCTAGATATTTTTTGGAAATGCTGGGCTTGGCCCCACCCCCTTCTGGCTTTAAAGACCTTATATTGGTCCTTTATTGTGCCCAATAAGGTGGCTGGCCAACCTCCACTATGCAAGAAAAGTCAACATTTGCATAAAAAATACAACTGTCTTTATTATGCTTAATAGATCTGTATGACATGTGGTTTTCATTGATGCTAACTTCTGCTGTTAGTGATAACCCCGTGATAGCTTCATGCTGAATAATCTATTGGCTCCTCTCGTGTCTTGAGGATTATATTCATTATAGGAACAATAGGATCCTGACGTCATCAATAAGTTGACTCTTCTGTCACATATGCTGGACTAGAACATCAGGGGTCTTCCCCATTTGGGGAATTGCTCATCCATTGACTGTTTTTAATTGATTGTGCTTATTTTACTCATGACTGGTGCAGGTAAAATATGTTGGTAAATGTCAAGGGCATGTAATGGAATAACTGTATTTTTTTATATGAATTGTTAAATGTTCTTTTGCATTAAGAGACCTCTTTAAAGTATTAATGTTCCTGATGAAGCAGGTGTTGACTTGTGAAATGCGTTGAGAAAACAAGATGACTCCATGTGAATACCTATATGGGAGTCTCGAACACTGAATGTGTATTTGCTATGTCATCTATAAACTATGTGCAATGCAACCCAGGAATGTATATTTGTGCAACTATTGTTTTTTTTTAATTCTTTATATGATGTAATAAAATGTGTTAAAACGTTTTAAATATATTGAGTGATAGCTTAAAAGTCTGGTGTAGTTTTTTTTTATAGGGATTTATTTTCAGATACCCTGACACCACATAGGCCTGTGCCTGGGGGAGCCAATGTTTTTTCTGCCTTCTTCATAATATAAACCAGTAACTCCAAAGGCAACAACAAGTGTCCCTTATGTTTGGGTTTACCATGTTGGATTGGTTGCAGAGGTCTGGTGGCTCCCGGAAATATAAAAGACCATCTGCATTTAACAAGTAACTAAAAAATAAAATAGTTTTAGAACTGGATTACCAAATATAAGAAACTATAATCTAACTTGTCTGCTTAGAATTGGTTTAGAGTGGCTGATGAACAACTACACCCTGGAAACTGTTGCATCTCCATACAATTTACTAGCAATTCTGCATAGTAAATTAACCACTTCAATACCCAGCCTATGTCAAAAAACACACAGAATTTCCAAGCTCAACTTACCAACCAATCAGCAACCAACCAAATTCACCTGTCTAACAGTACGTTAAAAACAGGGGTTTAGTTGCACGCATTTGCAAATACATGCGTAAGCTGTAGGCCCCGTCAAGGCTCCCTGTGTACTGCAGACCCTAACTCTAAAATTTAAAGGGTCTCCTCAGTGGAAGCACATGTATGCTGATGGATAGATGAAGGGCAGATGACTGGAGGGAGCCCAACCCTCCCTAAAAGGAGCAGGAACACACTAAACACCCAGTGCATTGCACAATGGCAGCAAAGGTGCTAGTGCGTTGCCTGACCACAATGACAACAATACAAAAAACAACAGTCACTGCCCCTACCTATAACTGTTCTTCACAGCAAGGAGCACTGGCTGTTTACAAGTTAACATCAGAATCTTTTGCTAGAAAATTACTTAGAACCCCCAAACATTATATATAATTTTTTAGCAAAGACCCTAGAGAATAAAATGGTGGCCGTTGCAATATTTTATGTTACACTGTTTTTTTTTAATTATTTTACACTGTTCCTTTAAAAAAATTCTGATCACTTTTATTGCTGTCACAAGGAATGTAAACATCCCTTGTCACAGTAATAGGCAGTGACAGGTATTCTTTATGCAGGGAGCTGGGGTCTAAAAGACCCCAAACTCCTCCTCTGCACTTTAAAGTATTCAAAATGCCAAAATCAGCATTTTTGAATACCTTGGATTTTTTTTAATTGGTGTAGTTGGCTGCTGAGTAAACCGGAACTGTTGTATTGATGTCGCTTCTGGGTTACTATATCAGAGGCGATTCCAGCTTTGTTCGGGACTCCGGCCAGTCGGCAGAGATGCTAATTATAACCACAAACACACTTGAAGCTGAAAAACATGGAAAGCAGAAAGGAAGCACCAAAGAGATACAAGTGAACAGGAGGAGACCTACAGAATGTCAAGACACTGGACATTATGGGTCACAAATGGCACAGATCCTTGGTGCAATACGAGGTGTGTCTAAAAAGTTTGGTGAATGGTATTAGAAAACAAACAAAACAGAACATACAGACAAATTACCTTTATTGGCCTTCAAAATAATTGCCATCCTTCACAACACACATTTGGCAATGTTCATAAAGCTTCTGGAAGCTGTCAGCAAAAGCGTCTTTAGGAATTATGCTTTCATGATGTGTTTTTAGGCGGGAAAACAGAAAGAAGTCTGCAAGCCCCAGATCAGGGCAGTACGGTGAATGATCAAGAACAAATATTTGCTAATGACCAATTCCTCCTCCATCATTCGTAGAGTCAGTCGCATATCCCGTGCTAGCATTTGTTGCACTCCCTCGATCATGTCTGGGGTTCTGCTTGTCGACAGCGGACCCGAATGTGGCTCATTCTCAGCTGTTTACTTCCCATCATAAAAGTGTTTGAACCAGTTGTAAACACATTTTCTGCTCAAGGCTTCTGTCCCGTACACTTGCGCCAACATGTAATGCTTCTCCATCGTCGTTTTCCCCAATTTGTAGCAGAACTTGATGCTTACTCATTGCTCCATTGTGACCCTACCTCTCACACTGACTATGTTTGACTGTCCACAGTGAGTTTACCCTGATGGTCACGTGTACTCCACGCTAGGCGGCTTTTCTCGACATGTCTCTGGATAGCCATGTGAATGCATGCGCACCTGGCCCGTGTTGCCGTTGAGATATCTGACAAGTTACCTAACTTTAAGACACATCTCATATATCAAATATAATAAATCAGCACAATATAAATGATATTGGGTCTGAGATCAAAAGTAACATTTCTGTCTTTGCAGATGACACTAAGTGGAACAGGATGTCACCAATTTAAAAGCCGACCTCAATGCTCTGTCTAATTGGGCGACTATGTGGCAGATGAGGTTTAATGTTGATAAACGTAAAGTTATGCACCTGGGGGCTAAGAATATGAATGCATCATACACACTAGGGGGAGTACAACTGGGGGGATCCGTAGTGGAGAAGGATCTGGGGGTTTTGGTAGATCATAAGCTCAATAATGGCATGCAATGCCAAGCTGTGGTTTCCAAAGCGAGCAAAGTAATTTCTTGTATTAAGAGAGGTATGGACTCCAGAGAGACAGATATCATTTTGCCCCTGTTCCAATCATTAGTAAGACCTCATCTGGAACATGCAGTTCAGTTTTGGGCCCCAGTTCTCAAAGAGGATATTGGAGAACTGAAGAAAGTGCAGAGAAGGGCAACCAAACTGATAAGAGGCATGGAGGAGCTCAGCTATGAGGAAAGATTAGAGGAAATTAATCTATTCACTCTTGAGAAGAGGAGATTAAGGGGCGATATGATCAACATGTACAAATATATAAGGGGTCCATATAGTGAACTTGGTGTTGAGTTATTCATTTTACGGTCAACACAAAAGACAAGGGGGCACTCTTTACGTCTAGAGGAAAAAAGATTTCATCTCCAAATACGGAAAGGTTTCTTCACAGTAAGAGCTGTGAAAATGTGGAATAAACTCCCTGCAGAGGTGGTTCTGGCCAGCTCAGTAGATTACTTTAAGAGAGGCCTGGATACTTTCCTAAATGTACATAATATAACTGGGTACTAACATTTATAGGTAAAGTTGATCCTGGGAATAACCGATTGCCTCTCGGGCGATCAGGAAGGAATTTTTTCCCCTGCTGTAGCAAATTGGATCATGCTCTGCTGGGGTTTTTTGCCTTCCTCTGGATCAACTGTGGGTATAGAATTAGGTATATGAAATTGTATGATATTATTATTGTGTCTTTTTTCAACCTGACTAACTATGTAACTATGTAACTATGTAAGTGAATTGGACATTCCTATTTGACTTACTTTAACCACTTCCTTACTGGGCACTTAAACCCCCTTCGTACCCAGACCAATTTTCAGCTTTCAGCGCTGACGCACTTTGAATGACAATTGCACGGTCATACAACGCTGTACCCAAATGATATTTTTATCATTTTTTTCCCACAAATAGAGCTTTCTTTGGGGGTATTTGATCACCTCTGCGGTTTTTATTTTTTGCGCTATAAACAAAAAAAGACAGAAAATTTTGAAAAAAAAAAACACAATATTTTTTTTACTTTTTGTTATAATAATATCCCATTTTTTTAAAAAAAAACTATTTTTTTTTCTCAGTTTAGGCCGATACATATTCTTCTATATATTTTTGGTAAAAAAAATTGCAATAAGCGTATAGTGATTGGTTTGCGCAAAAGTTATAGTGCCTACAAAATAGGGGATAGAATTATGACATTTTTATTATATTTTTTTTTACTAGTAATGGCGGCGATCTGCGATTTTTGTCAGGTCTGCGATATTGCGGCGGACATATCGGACACTTTTGATACTATTTTGGGACCATTCACATTTATACAGCGAACAGTGCTATAAATATGCATTGATTACTGTATAAATGTGACTGGCAGGGAAGGGGTTAACACTAGGGGGCGATCAAGGGGTTAAATATGTTCCCTATTAGTGATTCTTACTGCGTGGGGGGGGACTGACTGGGGGAGGTGACCGATCTGTGTCCCTATGTACAAGGGACACAGCATCGGTCTCCTCTCTCCCTGACAGGACGTGGATCTCTGTGTTTACACACAGAGATCCACATCCTGCCTCTGTAACAGCCGTTCGCGTGTACGTGGCGGACATCGCGGCCGCCAGGCACGCGCATCGGCATCACGTGATGCGGCGGGCACAGCTGTTCCCTGCCGCGCGCCCTCTGCCGCGCGCGGCCGGATGTAAACACAGCAGGACGTCCAGGGGACGTCCACCCGGCACTTGAGAGCCGCGCTGCAGACGTCTTTCGTCTATAGCGCGGGTCTCAAGTGATTAACTCACCTTATTAGCTAGAATTCACTAATCTACCAATTTCCCCTGTCAGTGGCTTCTTATGTAAAGGAAAACAGAAGGCGCACCGACCTAGTGCATTACCAGTGGCTAGGTTTTATTTAAAAAGTTTGAAGGATTAAAAATACTCACAAAGCAAGTATAGTATTGAACACATAATCTTTCCATCAAAAGGAGATAGCCTCCTACTGGAACCAGACGACCAGAGAGTCCAGACAACAAAATTCACAGCCACGGCTGGTGAATTTTGTTGTCTGGACTCTCTGGTCGTCTGGTTCCAGTAGGAGGCTATCTCCTTTTGATGGAAAGATTATGTGTTCAATACTATACTTGCTTTGTGAGTATTTTTAATCCTTCAAACTTTTTAAATAAAACCTAGCCACTGGTAATGCACTAGGTCGGTGCGCCTTCTGTTTTCCTTTACTTTTCAGTCTTAAAGAATACCAATTGTTCTGAGGAGGGCAGCAAGATTCTTGGTCATTTCCCTATGGAATACTCTGGTTGTGCCACTAAGAGACTGTACTTCCGAGCGCAGGAGACTGTTTTTGTTTTTGAGTGGCTTCTTATGTGGCATGCCTATGGACTATCTTGTTAAATTTGTTTATTTTGTGATTGCTTGAATATGTATACATGTAGTTGTAAAAATCTGAAGCAGAATATGAAAAGTGTATTAAAACATATTATGCAAGTATATTAAAATGATACTGAATTAATAATTTGCTCCCATGGATTGCAAATAAAGAGTACAAAGCAGAGCAAAGCTCTTATGAGCAATTCCTGTGCACATCTATAATCTTAACATTAGAAAGATTCTTTAAAAAAATCTTTATCTTTACAAAATTATGCATAATTCAAGGATCAATTAAGCAGAATATTTTAATATCATTGCAAATATAACTTTAATTAACCATAATGTTATTATGCAGGGAGATCACCAAAAGCCCTGTGGCAATAATTATGGTGCTCATTTCAAATACATCAATTTTTTTATTAAAAAATGATAGTCTACTGCAGAAATAAAATAAATTATTTTAACGTGTATTTCTGAATAGAACAATAAATTAAAATACCCAGTACTGTAAATTATAAAAAAAGAATAGAATATATTTCAAGTACATTTAAAAATGGTCTTGTACTAGGCAACCTTTACAGTCTTTGTTTTACTTTTGCACAGAAAATATCATGTTCTTTTCAATGTATACATTATTATTTAAAGAACAATTGTTTTTTTCCATGACCGGGTTCCTATTTCTAATGATTTTTTTTCTAGATTTAAATTAAATCATAAAAAATTTGTCCGGACTAGGATTAACAATGAATTGGCCTTATTCATTGGAGGTGAAAATTTGTGAAGTGTTATAGTGTTACTCCTGTTTATGCAATTTTGTCTTCATATGTATGAATTTAGAAGTTGGCAGGTCTTTTTTGCCATAGATGAATTCTATGACTTTAATATTTCCTTCAAAAATTTGCAACCTGCCATAAGGGATGACTTGGTATAGCACATTCACTTAAGCCTCGTACACACGATCGGATATCCTATGGATTCTAATCCGATGTCCATCGGAAATCCGATGAAGCTGACTTCCATCAGTCTTGCCTACACACCATCAGTCAAAAAACCGACCGTTCCAGACGCGGTGACGTAAAACACTCCGATGAGCATGCGTTGACTTGTTTCTGAGCATGCGTGGGTTTTTTATCCGATGGACTTGCCCATAGACGATCGGAGTTTTCGATCGTTTTTTTATCCATCGGAAAAATTTAAAACATGTTCTTTTTTTAAAAACCGATGGAAAAAAGACAGATGGGTCCCATACACGATCGGTTTGTCTGATGAAAACAATCCATCGGACGGTTTTCATTGGTTAAACCGATCGTGTGTACAGGGCTTTACAGTATGAATAGGAGACAGCAATAGCTAACCTTTTTTAGAGTGTTGTAGGAAAAAAGAAAGCACAAAGATGGGGCATAAAGCAGAACAACATGCAGCCAAACTGACCGGCATATTTGGAATTGTTACAGCAGCTGATTTGTAGAAATACAGCCCAATTCCATGAATAACCAACATTTACAATAAGGTAAATACATATTTGGGCTATATACAGTATTAATGTCTGTCAGGTATTTGTGTTATTTTTTTTTCTCCTCCCCTCCCTCTGTCTGTCTCCATCACCCAACAAAACACATATGTGAAATTTTATGATTTATTTGCTGAATTTTCTGTCTGGAAATAAATGTATTGTATGTATGGCATTCATTATTTTAATAGATAAATAACAAACATATTGTCAAGAGGCATGGATTCTGAGAAAGTGACTTGTTTGCGAAAGGCATCAACCCATTTTACCCCATTCATTATTACAGTATATGTTTGATGTAGTATTTTATTGTGTTTTAAACTTTGTTAATAAAGGCTTGTGTTTCACATTTATTATAACTGTATTCTCCCTGGTGGCACATTTAAAGTCACATTTTATCTGTCTGTCCCCTCCTACCTCTTTGGTAGAGGTAAAGGGGGACATTTTCAAGTTGCTTTCACGGTAGGGATGGTGCCCCATTGTAACATTTAATATATACACCATAAGGATCCCACCACTGCTAGTACTTACACATACAGTATATTGTACAATACCTACTGAAAGCTCAATGTAATGTTGTTCCAGTAAACAATTGAGTTTCTAATTTCTTAAGTATGAAATAAATAGATCTGCTGCTCAATTCTGTCATTCAAATACTAGGCGGACTATTGGAGAAACAACAAGATATTAATAACAGCATATCCAGACCATATTCTTTGCAACCATAATGCACTGCCTGGCATTTAAACTTAGGTCAGACAGAGGAATTTCCAATAGGATGTCTTTTGAATAAGCTACAGTAGGAGTCAGCAGGAAATTGTGGGAGACAAGGACAAAGCATTGTCACCACATACCAAAAGTGCCCAAAGCAGAACCTTTATATCAGTATCAACAGCTTTCTATTTAATGAAAGCTAGCAACTAAAATAAATAAGGCTTCCCAAGTGTTATTAGTTACATATATGTACATAGTTAGTCAGGTTAAAAAAGACACAGGTCCATCTAGTTCAACCAATAAAATCATACAATCCCATATACACAATTCTATACCCACAGTTAATCCGGAGGAAGGAGAAAAAACCCAGCAAAGCATGATTCATTGCTACAGCAGGGGAAAAAAATTCCTTCCTGATCCCCCGAGAGGAAATCTGATTTGATTTTCCTTGGATCAACTTTACCTATAAATGTTAGTACCCAGTTATATTATGTACATTTAGGAAAGAATCCAGGCCTTTTTTAAAGCAATCTACTGAGCTGGCCAGAACCACCTCTGGAGGTAGTCTATTCCACATTTTCACAGGTCTTACTGTGAAGAAACCTTTCCATATTTGGAGATAAAATCTCTTTTGCCCCGTACACACGAGCGTTTTTCCCGTCTAAAAAAATTATGGTTTTCCCAACGGAATTCCTCTCAAGCCTGCCTTGCATACACACGGTCACACAAAAGCCCGGTGAACATTTGACTGCCAAGAACACGGTGATGTAAAAAGACTACGACGAGCCGACAAAATGAAGTTCTATGCTTCCGAGCATGCGTGATTTTTTTCCCGTCGGAAAAGCATACAGACGAGCGGTTATCCCACTAGAATTTTTCCTGACGGGAAAAAAGAGATCCTGCTCTCTTTTTTTTTCCATCAGTTTTCCTGTGGGAAAAATTCTGATGGAGCATGCACACAGTTGGGATTCCCAACGAAAAGCTCTCATCGCAGTTATTCTGACGGGAAAACTGGTTGTGTGTACGGGGCACTTTCCTCTAGATGTAAAGAGTGCTCCCTTGTCCTCTGTGATGACCTTAAAGTGCATAACTCAACACCAAGTGCACTATATAGACTCCTTATGTATTTGTACATGTTGATCATATCCCCCCTTAATATCCTCTTCTCAAGAGGGAATAAATTCAGTTCCTCTAAGCTTTCCTCATAGCTTAGCTCCTCCATGCCTCTTTTCAGTTTGACTGCCCTTCTCTGCACTTTCTCCTGTTCCCCCAATATTACAATGTTCAAGTTTATATAATATTTTAGTGGTTGGGTTTTCATTCACTTTGACATACTATACTTGAGTTCTTTGAATTGCAGTGCAGGGGTACAGCACATTTTCTATGTGCCCTTCCTATGTGTGCAGATCTGTAACCCGAAATCCTTTAAGGGACCAATAAATGTCTGCAAAAACTGAATAATGTTCTTAAATTGTTAACACCTTAGCTACTTTTTTCTATGATTTATTTTTGCCCTTTGCTTTAGATTATAGCTTTAGACTTGGAGTGAAAAGGATGCATGAGGCATGAGAGCTCTCTCCCCTGTGTAAGTGATTCATGCAGAACTAAGTAAGAACAGGGTTAAAACATGGAGGGCTGTGCCTGGGATCGACCATTGCTACCATACATCCGTTGGGGGTTTCTCCCATAAAGTGCCATTAAACCTCTTTGCATCTGAGGTCTAGTCCTCTGGTAAGTAGAAGTCTTGATCATTGGTGGCTGGTATACAGTGGTGGTATGTAGGGATGAGCTTCGAGTTCGAGTCAAACTCATGTTCGACTCGAACATTGCCTGTTCGCCCGTTCGCCCAACAGCGAACAATTTGGGGTGTTCGTGGCAAATTCAAAAAGCCGCGGAACACCCTGTAAAAGTCTATGGGAGAAATCTAAAGTGCTAATTTTAAAGGCTTATATGCAAGTTATTATCATAAAAAGTGTTTGGGGACCCAGGTCCTGCCCCAGGGAACATGTATCAATGCAAAAAAAGTTTTAAAAACTGTTGTTTTTTCAGGGGCAGTGATTTTAATTATGCTTAAAGTGAAACAATAAAAGTGAAATATTCCTTTACATTTCATACCTGGGGGGTGTGTATAGTATGCCTGTAAAGCAGAGCGTGTTTCCTGTGTTTAGAATTGTCCCTGCACAAAATGTAATTTCTGAAGGAAAAAAAGTCATTTAAAACCACTCACGGCTATAATGAATCCCCGGGTCCCCGGCAATACAGAGAAAAGTCATTGAAAAAAACGTCAGGGGTCCCCCCCCCAGTACATTACCAGGCCCTTTAAGTCTGGTATGAATAATAAGGGGAACCCCTGCCGTTTTTTTTATTGACTTTTATCTGTATTGCCGTCCCGACAATTCATTAATAGATGCAATAGTTTTAAAATACTTTTTTTCCTTCAAAAATGACATTTTGCGCAGGGAACCAAAATTAAAAAAAGAAAATGCGTGGGGGTCCCCCCCAAATTCCATATCAGGCCCTTCAGGTCTGCTATGGATATTAAGGGGAACCCCGCACCAAAATGTAAAAAAAAATGGCTTGGCTCCCCCCAAAAATCCATACCAGACCCTTATCCGAGCATGCAACCTGGCAGGCCGCAGAAAAAGAGGGGGGGGATGTAAACGGATGGATGAAAAAGCGGACATACGGTCCGCACGTGTGAAAGGGGCCTCAGGCCGGGTTCACACTTGTGCGACACGACGGCCGTCCTACTTTGGATCTGACTTTGCCCTGCGACATGAAGCCGACATATGTCCGACTTTCAAGGAACGGGGATCCGACTTGTACCCTGACAATACCAGGCACTGTGTTTGGTATGAATCCTGAGCGGGAACTCCACGCCAAATTTTAAATAAAAAAACGGCATGGGTTCCCCCTCCAAGAGCATACCAGGCGCTTGGGTCTGGTATGGATTTTAAGGGGAACCCCTACGCCGAAAAAACGGCGTGGGGGTCCCCCCAAGATCCAAACCAGACCCTTATCCGAGCACGCAACCTGGTAGGCCGCAGGGGAAGAGGGGGGGACAAGAGAGCGGCCCTCCCTCCCTCCTGAACCGTACCAGGCCGCATGCCCTCAACATGGGGGGTTTGGTGCTTTGGGGCAGGGGGCGACCTGCGGCTCCCCCACCCCAAAGCACCCTGCCCCCATGTTGATGAGGACAGGGCCTCTTCCCGACAACCCTGGCCGCTGGTTGTCGGGGTCTGCGGGCAGGGGCTTATCGGAATCCGGGAGCCCCCCTTTAATAAGGGGGCCCCCAGATCCCGGCCCCCCACCCTATGTGAATGAGTATGGGGTACATCGTACCCCTACCCATTCACCTGGTGGAAAAAAATGTCAATAAAAACACACACAAAGCTTTTTAAAGTAATTTATTACACAGCTCCAGGGTCTTCTTCTGACTTTGGGGGTCTCCGCGCTCTCCGGTTCTTTCTTCCTTCTGCCGGGCCTCCGCTATCTTCTTACAGTTCTTTTGCTAGCGGGGCCTGGTCTTCTCCGTCGCCTTCTTCTTCTCCCGCTCTCCGGTTCTTCTCTCGCTCTCCGGTTCTTTCTTCTGCCGGGCCTCCGCTATCTTCTTCCAGCTCTTTTGCTAGCGGGGCCCGGTCTTCTCCGTCGCCTTCTTCCCTCTTCTCCTCTTCGATGTTGACACGTCGCTTCCTCCCGCTGTAATGCTGGCTGTGCGGTGCGCTCCGATTTATATAGGCCTCTCATGACGTCAGTCACAAGCTCCGGGTGGCCCCGGAGCATGTGACTGTGACGTCATGGGAGCATGTGGCCACCCGGAGCATGTGACTGTGTCGTCATAAGAGACCTATATAAATCGGAGCGCACCACACAGCTAGCATAATTGTCAATTAAATTTTCCCTCTCAATTTTTTCTATAAAATCTTTTGCATATAATATATTTTCATTTCCTTTTTATTTTTTAGTTGCATTTTCTACCCATTACTCATCTTCTAAAAACTATTTTATACTTTACCAATTTTGCCCTCATCCACTGCTTCTTTATACATATAATATAAAGCCCCTTTCCCCCTCCCACTTCAGCACCCCCCCCCCCCATTTTTGTTGCATTATGTAGATCTGATTCAAATTTTTATCCATAAACAAAGTGTCCCATTGCTTATTATATTTTTTTTATTTCCTTAGCACCTTTTTTTGTACAGTGCGTTTTTTTTTTAATTAATTTTTTTACTTCCCCCCCCCCACTTCAGCAACCCCCCCTTCCACTTTTGTTGTATTACGTAGATCTGATTCAAATTTTTATCCATAAACAAAGTGTCCTATTGCTTATTTCAATTTTTTTATTTCCTTACTACCTTTTTAGTACAGTGCGTTTTTTTTTTTTTTTTTACTATTTCACTGTAATTTTTTATTCTTATTGCAATGTTATTTAATTTTTTGATCCACATTTTTAATCTTTATATTCCCATTAAAACAATTGTTTTTAATTACAAAAGACTGTTTTTCATAGTGTGGGACCGCTGACTGTTATGGTTCCACAGCCACGGACTTCCTACTTCCTGTCAATGTATTTAAACAGCTCTCCTCCAGAGAGCAAACAGGCCAGTAGAAGGAGCTGTGAGCCCCGAGCGCGTAGCCTGTGAAACATTCCACTCTATGTTTGGAGGACCGCCCTGCTGTATGACATCACTTCCGCATTCCAGACTGGTGAGCATGGAGCTTCCTGTCATGTGACACCGCAGAGAAGCCTGTGCAAATGAAAATCAACATCTACACCTCACGGCGGAGGGGAACTTTGCCAGAGCCAGCAGAGCGGCACCAACAGACCTCAGAACACCCCCATCTTCGATGGACATCATTTTAAAGTGAACCTGTTAGTATATATACTATACTTACATTAATGATTACAGTAGGATTAATTTAGTTGGCGCCTCCACCCCCTTCTTTTTTACACTTCTTGCTGACAGAGGACATGGACACCCTCTGAGGATGGCTGCCTCCTCTTGTTTTTTAATATACAGATTGACTTAGAAGTGCCATTAGAGCCACTATTACATTCATTTTAAAGGCATCACATTGCTAGGAGCGCCGGAATCCCCCCCTTTCTATGAACATGCAATTCTGTCAGTGGTTATTGTTTAAGTTAGAAATTCTCATGCGGTTCTCCACTCCTGTTACTGTTCTACCAATCTCTGCTCCACCATCTGCTCCAAGGGCTCCACAATGGCATGCATGCAGCAGGGTGTGCACAGGCAGTGGCGTACCTAGGGAATTTGGCACCCGGGGCGGATCCTATATCTGGCACCCCCACCTTAAAAATTTAAAAACACCCCACTGTCCCCCTGCATACCTCCCCAATATCTTGTTGTCACTACTTTGTACCCCCTCTCCACAACTGGACCCCTTTACATCACACAGCACCCTGCACCTCTGGACCCCTTTAAATTACACAACCCCCTGCATCTCTGAACACCTTTACATTACAAAACCTCCTGCACTTCTGGGCCCCTTTACATTACACAACCCCCTGCACACCTTTACATTACACAACCCCCTGCACACCTTTACATTACACAATCCCCTGCACCCCTTTACATTACACAGCACCCTGCACTCCTTTACATTACACAACGCCCCTGCACCTCTGGACCCCTTTACATCACACAGCATCCTGCACCTCTGGACCCCTTTATATTACCCAACCCCCCCTGCATGTTACACTGTCACCTCTCCCCCTGCATGTTACACAGTCACCTCTCCCCCCTGCATGTTACACAGTCACCTCTCCCCCCTGCATGTTACACAGTCACCTCTCCCCCCTGCATGTTACACAGTCACCTCTCCCCCCTGCATGTTACACAGTCACCTCTCCCCCCCTGCATGTTACACAGTCACCTCTCCCCCCCTGCATGTTACACAGTCACCTCTCCCCCCCTGCATGTTACACAGTCACCTCTCCCCCCCTGCATGTTACACAGTCACCTCTCCCCCCCTGCATGTTACACAGTCACCTCTCCCCCCCTGCATGTTACACAGTCACCTCTCCCCCCCCTGCATGTTACACAGTCACCTCTCCCCCCCCTGCATGTTACACAGTCACCTCTCCCCCCCCTGCATGTTACACAGTCACCTCTCCCCCCCCTGCATGTTACACAGTCACCTCTCCCCCCCCTGCATGTTACACAGTCACCTCTCCCCCCCTGCATGTTACACTGTCACCTCTCCCCCCCTGCATGTTACACTGTCACCTCTCCCCCCCCCCTGCATGTTACACTGTCACCTCTCCCCCCCCCTGCATGTTACACTGTCACCTCTCCCCCCCTGCATGTTACACTGTCACCTCTCCCCCCCTGCATGTTACACTGTCACCTCTCCCCCCCTGCATGTTACACTGTCACCTCTCCCTCCCTCCCTGCATGTTACACTGTCACCTCTCCACCCCCTGCATGTTACACTGTCACCTCTCCACCCCTGCATGTTACACTGTCACCTCTCCACCCCCTGCATGTTACACTGTCACCTCCCCCCCAGCTTTGGACACCCTGCATTCTGCACAACCACCCCCCTCCCCTCTCTGCCCCTTCCTACCTTACTCACGCACAGCGGCACATGGAGAGACACACCAGTGCTGAACAGAGGGCGGGAACTGCTGGAGTTAATACGAAAAGTTAACAATGCTAATGATTGGTTGCTAGGACCACCTAGCAACCAATCACCTGCTAGTTAACTCCAGCATTTCCCGTCTTCTAATCAGTGCAGCGCTGTCCCACTGTCTCTCTCTCACTCCCCTGCTGTACAGGAGAGAGAGACAGTGTTTTCTCCACTGCTATTTGGGTGACACGCCGCCAGATAAACACAGTGTGTTTATCTGGCGGCGTGTCACCCGGGTAGCGGTACAGTCCGCACCCCGCACATCCTGTCACAGCCATCGCTTGCCCTCTGCCCGTCTGAGCATTGCTTCACTTACGAGGGAGGAGAGGGGGCGCTGGCCTGACACTCCCCAGTGTGTGGCACCCTGGGGCGGAGCGCCCCCCCACCCCACCATAAGTACGCCACTGTGCACAGGACATCTGTATTATGCACAGTGGAGCTTTCATCATAGGATATCAGCCATTGTACTGTATATAAAGGCTAAGCAAAGTTATTTTCCGATATTTTCATTTTCTAAATCTGTCTGCATATCGGTCTGCTTACAGCTGTGATTTTTAGTTATTGAGTGATCCTAATCCTTCTGTGTGTATTTATAATAGCAAATTAACAGTATATTATACCTATTTTTTTCTCGTCTGCTTCAGTCAATAATTGTCCCCCTGCATACCTCCCCAATATCTTGTTGTCACTACTTTGTACCCCCTCTCCACAACTGGACCCCTTTACATCACACAGCACCCTGCACCTCTGGACCCCTTTAAATTACACAACCCCCTGCATCTCTGAACACCTTTACATTACAAAACCTCCTGCACTTCTGGGCCCCTTTACATTACACAACCCCCTGCACACCTTTACATTACACAATCCCCTGCACCCCTTTACATTACACAGCACCCTGCACTCCTTTACATTACACAACGCCCCTGCACCTCTGGACCCCTTTACATCACACAGCATCCTGCACCTCTGGACCCCTTTATATTACCCAACCCCCCCTGCATGTTACACAGTCACCTCTCCCCCTGCATGTTACACAGTCACCTCTCCCCCCTGCATGTTACACAGTCACCTCTCCCCCCTGCATGTTACACAGTCACCTCTCCCCCCTGCATGTTACACAGTCACCTCTCCCCCCTGCATGTTACACAGTCACCTCTCCCCCCCTGCATGTTACACAGTCACCTCTCCCCCCCTGCATGTTACACAGTCACCTCCCCCCCCCTGCATGTTACACTGTCACCTCTCCCCCCCTGCATGTTACACAGTCACCTCTCCCCCCCCCCTGCATGTTACACAGTCACCTCTCCCCCCCCCCTGCATGTTACACAGTCACCTCTCCCCCCCCCCTGCATGTTACACAGTCACCTCTCCCCCCCCCCCTGCATGTTACACTGTCACCTCCCCCCCCCCCCCTGCATGTTACACTGTCACCTCTCCCCCCCCTGCATGTTACACTGTCACCTCTCCCCCCTGCATGTTACACTGTCACCTCTCCCCCCTGCATGTTACACTGTCACCTCTCCCCCCTGCATGTTACACTGTCACCTCTCCCCCCCTGCATGTTACACTGTCACCTCTCCCCCCCTGCATGTTACACTGTCACCTCCCCCCCTGCATGTTACACTGTCACCTCCCCCCTGCATGTTACACTGTCACCTCTCCCTCCCTCCCTGCATGTTACACTGTCACCTCTCCACCCCCTGCATGTTACACTGTCACCTCTCCACCCCCTGCATGTTACACTGTCACCTCTCCACCCCCTGCATGTTACACTGTCACCTCTCCACCCCTGCATGTTACACTGTCACCTCTCCACCCCCTGCATGTTACACTGTCACCTCCCCCCCCAGCTTTGGACACCCTGCATTCTGCACAGCCACCCCCCTCCCCTCTCTGCCCCTTCCTACCTTACTCACGCACAGCGGCACATGGAGAGACACACCAGTGCTGAACAGAGGGCGGGAACTGCTGGAGTTAATACGAAAAGTTAACAATGCTAATGATTGGTTGCTAGGACCACCTAGCAACCAATCACCTGCTAGTTAACTCCAGCATTTCCCGTCTTCTAATCAGTGCAGCGCTGTCCCACTGTCTCTCTCTCACTCCCCTGCTGTACAGGAGAGAGAGACAGTGTTTTCTCCACTGCTATTTGGGTGACACGCCGCCAGATAAACACAGTGTGTTTATCTGGCGGCGTGTCACCCGGGTAGCGGTACAGTCCGCACCCCGCACATCCTGTCACAGCCATCGCTTGCCCTCTGCCCGTCTGAGCATTGCTTCACTTACGAGGGAGGAGAGGGGGCGCTGGCCTGACACTCCCCAGTGTGTGGCACCCTGGGGCGGAGCGCCCCCCCACCCCACCATAAGTACGCCACTGTGCACAGGACATCTGTATTATGCACAGTGGAGCTTTCATCATAGGATATCAGCCATTGTACTGTATATAAAGGCTAAGCAAAGTTATTTTCCGATATTTTCATTTTCTAAATCTGTCTGCATATCGGTCTGCTTACAGCTGTGATTTTTAGTTATTGAGTGATCCTAATCCTTCTGTGTGTATTTATAATAGCAAATTAACTGTATATTATACCTATTTTTTCTCGTCTGCTTCAGTCAATAATTGTAAACTATTTCAAATTACTTATTTTTTAAAGTATTAAAGGGATAAATACATTTATATAAATGTATTTGAAATATAAAATGTTACCTAAAAATAATAGTATACTTTACAGTAAATTATTTTGAAAGAGCAATACTGAACCTTAACCTCCCTAGCGGTAATCCCGAGCCTGACTCGGGGTTGTTTTTTTATGCTAGGATCGGTAACCCAGAGTCACGCTCGGGGTAGACATTGCAGAGCCCGCAGCGGAGTTTCCTTACCTTCTCCTGGCGATCCAGCGATGATGTCCTCTGCTGTGATCGCCAGCGAGATCTCCGGCGAGTGTCGGCACTTTCGACCCCATCTGACTTCCTAGTTCCGTTCCCTGCGAGCCGCAGCGGCGCATGGGAGCAGAACTGGGCGGCAAATTCAAAAAGGTAAACACATAGTATACATACAGTATACTGTAATCTTACTGATTACAGTACTGTATGTAATAATTACTAGGCTTGTGCAATTCGTTTCGTAACGAATTGAAATTCGTCCGAATTTAGCAACTTTCGGACATTCGGAAGCATTCGAATTTCCGAACAAAGCAATTACGAATAAGACCGAATCCGAAATAAATTATACCGCAAATAGCGAATGCCCGAATGTCTTCGGCATAATTCGTTATGAAAAAGTTACGAATGTACGAATCCATACGAAGCACAATAACACTCACTCTGCTCTGCTCTCTGCTTCTCCCACACCGTGCTGAACTCCCTCTCAAAATGGTGTACAGGGGCGGAGCCTATAGCCGCATGTTAAAAACGAAAGTAAAATACGAGATTTCGAATCGTTACAAATAACCGCAATGTATTTAGAAAAGTACAAATCCATTCGAAGCACATTAGGCATAATAGGCAGCATCATTGTGAGAGAGACACGGAAAATTACGAATCAACGAACCCAAAAAAAGTTACGAAAGTAGGAGTTGTGTCCAGAATCAACGAAAAACAACGTACTCTACCGAAAGTACGAACCCAAAAAAAGTTACGAAAGTAGGAGTTGTGTCCAGAATCAACGAAAAACAACGTACTCTACCGAAAGTACGAATTATAAAGCAACAAAAAATTCAACGAAAAATGTCGCTTGCAAAAATACGAATGAGTCCGAACACGAAAAATCCCGTCTAGCAAAATTACGAATGATTACGAATCAACAGGACCGGAAAGAAACGAACCGAAACGGAACAAATTTTTCCGTTGTGCACAAGTCTAATAATTACACACCCCCTTTGTCCCTAGTGGTCTATCCAGTGTCCTGCATGCAGTTTTATATTATAAAAACTATTCTTTCTGCCTGGAAACTGAAGACTGTCCATAGCAACCAAAATGTGTCCCTTTATGTCAAAAGTGGTTTTAGACCAGCTAAAAAACAGCGATAATAAAATAGAATCACTCGCAGAATTGAGCGATAGCGATTTGTGGGGAAATTCGTCATCAAACACTAAATCTAATGACAGCGACAATTCTGCAACTCAGCAAATTTCAGTGTTTTTGATTTGATTACATTATTGAATAATTTTTATTATAATTAGATTACTATTTTTTATAATTATTTATAGTTATTTATTATATTATAATTTTGTGTTTCAAACTTTATCATACCCGGGATGTCTACTAGACTCTGGTTTGCTCAGGTTTAAGTAAGTAATTACTAAGAATTGCAGGCCTATAATACATAACACCAAATTTCCATGCAAAATAATTGTACCGCTTTTGGTACATCTTTCCAGAAAGAATCATACCGCCAGGGAGGTTAAAGCAAGGTCTAAGTTGTAAACTTTAATGTTTTGTTGAGTAAGTAATCATTTCAAAGAGGGTGCAGTGGTATAAATTAACTGATAAGGAAGAACCCTCACAGATTATGTAAAATACCTTTCACATTACTAATGTTCAAAGAAACTACATGATTTATATAGAAATATTAAATGTCAGCCACTATATATATATATATATATATATATATATATATATATATATATATATATATATATATATGAGCTGGGTAAAGCCATTCACAATATGCTTTTGTGTACTCCTTTGCACCATGGTAGAGTGATGAAAAATAACATATTTTTGCATTAAAATATCAATTATTCTCTTAAAGTGGTTCTAAAGCCTGGACATTTTTACCTTTAATACTCTCCATTTATTGAGGTAAAACATGCCCCATTGTTTGTATCACCCCCCCCTCCTTTATACTTACCTGAGTCCTATCTTGATCCGGTACTGTGCCCATCTGCATCGGCTCTCTCCTATCTCTCTAGTCACAGAGGCAGCAGTGGGAGCAGTTGGCTCCTGTTGCTGTCAATCAAATCCTGTGAGCAGAGAAAGGGGGTGGGGCTAAGTGGTGTTGTGTGTGTCAATAGACGCACACAATCTGGCTCAGAACTGAGCCCACAGGATTGTCACCTTAGTAAGCGGATTCCTATATTGGCACAAAAAGAGGAGTAAGAACTAAGAGTGGTGGCAGGGAATGTAAGGGGGGGGGGGGTTGAGCTTCTCTGTGCAAAACTATTGCATAGAGCAGGTAAGTGTAGCGGGGTGCTAAATTTAGGGGAAGTGTTTGGGTGGTAGTTATGCCCAAACACCCTAATTGATAGAGTCTTTGAAACCATGTTTGTCCGCAGGTGGAGTGTTGGTGTACAGTTCCCTGTGGCGCTGCCATGGTGGGCCAGGGTTGAATGGGTTTGATACAGTGCTGTGCCTTGTGTGTCCCCTTTTCGGCAGCCGTACAGTGGGTGTGGTCTACCTGCTGGGCATGTTGGGAGAGGGTATAAAAGGGGCAGACGCTGCCTGTTCGGGGTTCTCGTTCCTGGGCACCTTTGGCCCAGGGGCGGGTCTGCAGTTCCTTGTCAAGGGTCCCAGGCACCTTCAGCCCTGGGACTGCAACAAAGGTCTGGGCCCAGCACCTTCGGCTGGAGCCCACCGGGGATCGAGGAATCTCAGGGTGCCGCCTTGCGAGGGGACCCATATCCTGGATGAGGAGGCCGGGGGAGGAACCGTTCCGAAGGACTAGTGCGAAAGTCACAGTGAAGGAAGGGTCCCGGTAAATGTCTGGAGGGATGTCTTCTCCTTGAACAGAGACCAAGTTCACCAGGTCTGTGGCAGAGACCAAGGGTAAAGATCGCGCATCATTTCGGCTGCTAGTCCTTAGTTAGGGAGACTATCCGAATGGGCTGAGTCTGCTTGAGAATCGGAGCAGTGAATTGTGTAACGTTTGTGCCTGGACCTCATCCACATCTTAAGCTGTCCTGTTCTCCCTCCAACCTTTTCTGTCAGACACTGTTTTATAAGAAATAAACCTCTACGTTGGAGTGCAGCTGGTGTGGACATTCAACTTACTGTGGGGATACAAGGACTTGTCTTTATTCAAAATAGAGGTGAGAGACATTCTCTGGTTGTCTAACTGTGGAAGACCCATCAGCAACACCGCTCAACCTCTTCACATAGGAGGGTACGGGCTTGTGGTGCGGTGTGCCTCTCTCTACCTGTGAGGAGCCAAAATTAATGCAGGTAAAGAAAGGGGTCTGTGCGCTACATAAGTATAACATGTTTTTTATTTTAATTAAAAAAGATTGTATAGGTCTGCAGGGGGACTTATCTGAAATATGGAAGCCTCCTTTAAAAAAAGGGGCCACCAGATAGGCGCCCGCCCCCCCCCCCCCCCATACATGAATGGGCAAGGAGTGCATTGTATCGCAGAACACGCATTCACAAGAAAAATAATAGAATTGAAATAAACACACACCATGTAAAAGTATTATTATCTATTAAAAAAAAAAAAAAGATGCCCCAGGGAGTAAATCCATTGTCACTCACATCATTCGGTGATGTAGATTAAGTGTTACTCACGATGAATGACACTTTTTTTCCCCTTACCACAAACACATTGACCCAGACATGACATGCTTTCCTGTTGCACTCCCACAGCAAATCACAACTCCCAGGCTGGCTGCTAAATTTTAACAAGCCAGCTAACGATGCTACCTAAGGCTGAACAAATATGGTCATGACAATATTTAGTCAATGATGTCACCCCAGATTCTTACTGGTTTGTTGGATCACTGGTTGCCAAGATATTGGCAGCCACTTGCATCCAAACAGCTAATGGTACTGTGTGGCCTCTTGCACCCCAGCAACCAAAGATCCTTGCAGCATGCACTATGAGAAGTTATCCTTTATGAATCATGAATTAATGACTTCCTACTGCAGCATTAGGTTCGTGCAGTCCAACAGGCCAAAACTAGGAATTTAGCTTTCCCATTTGGTAAACCATGACAGGTACATTTCACTGAGCACTTTGCAAAACTATAAACTCCAACATCATCCCTAGTCATACCTAATATGATCAGTTTTTATGAGAGAGTTCGTTTAAAACTGGATGTTGCAAAGGCTATTAATTTACACCTGATAAACAGATTAAAAATGATTTAACCACTTTAGCCCCGGAAGGTTTTACTAAGTAATTTATACTCTTCTTCATATTATCCTATTCCAGAAGTTAAGGATGGAAAAAAGGAGAACATTTGTACAAGACAAAGAACTAGTTTAACCGCTTTCTGACCACCCTATTGCAGTTTTACTGCTATAGGGCAGCAGCTGTGCGTAGGACCACATGTATATACATTTAACCATGCATTTCTGTCTGTAGGGGGCACATGCGTGCCGTCTGCAGGCTGCTTTTGCTGTGATTCTGCACTCAATGTCCTCCGGGAAACCACCGATCATTGGTAAGCAACACAGAATGGTAATCTGCCTATGTAAACAAGGTAAATGGTCATTCTGACGGGGGACGGGGGGTGGATTATGTGTTTCTGTGCAAAGTTCCCCTAGTAAAAGCAGCACATACACTAAACATAAACACTGGCTAGGCCCACAGTTAACCCTTTAATTGCCCTAGATGTTTAACCCTATCGCAGCCAGTGTTATTATAGTGACCGTGTATATTTTTAGCACTGATCACTGTATTAGTGTCACTGGTTCCTGCAAAGTGTCAAAAGTATCAGTTAGTGTCCGATTTTCCATCGCAATATCACAGGTCCATTATAAGTCACTGATCACCGCCATTACTAGTATATAAAAACAAGTCCATAAATATATCTCCTTGTTTGTAGACGCACTAACTATTTTTTATTTATTTTTTACCAAAAAACATATAGCAGAATAAATATTGGCCTAAATTTATGAAAACATTTGATTTTTAAAAACAAAAAATATATATTGGATCTGTTGTATAGCAGAAATTGAAAAATATATATTTTTTCAAAATTTGTGTTTTTTGTTTACAGTACAAAAAAAATAAAAAAAACACCGCTTGATCAAATACCACCAAAAGAAAGCTCTATTTGTGGGGAAAAAAAGGACATCATTTTTTTTTTGGGTATAGTGTTGCATGACTGCGCAATTGTCAGTTAAAATATTGTAGTGTCGTATCACAAAAAGTAGCCTGGTCATGAAGGGGGTAAATCTTCCGCAGGTCAAGTGATAAAAGTCAGAAAACAAATAATTACAATTAGAAGTGTAACACAATAGGGATTGATGCTGGGCCCAAGTTTTCAACCCATCTGATAATGATCTGGGGGATTAAATAGTTAGCAAAAAAGTGTGTACAGTTATAAACAATTTTGGAAAGGAGAAGATGCCCCGGGGGATAATACAGGCAGAGAACCAAAACAGGATAGGGAATGGATAATACAAAAGTAATGTATAAAAAGTATAAATTTGTTGATACAAAATTACAAGAATTGTATAAAAGGACAATCGTGGAAACAGATTATGACAACACAATTGCTGTACTACACAATGTAACAGAAGCCAATGGTTGGCTGCACATGGTGGTACAACAACAATCCTACATTTTTCGGAGAACATAAGGGGTTTGATTCCTCCTTATGGTGTACAGTATATTTCCTTCTTCAGGGATTGGAAAAAGGTAAGCATATGTGTTTCTAATAAAGAGAAAATTACATTGTATGAATAAAAATATATACAAATTTTTTTTTAGAATGTAACCAATTTGATTTGCAGAAAAATGGCAAGAATGCATGTAAATATAAGTGTAAATACTCACAAATCATATATTTTCAATGATAGAGTAATGCACAGGTTTTGTGACACATGAGTAGTATAAAGGCGTCTGTTGATCCATTGTATAACCGGACACCCAATTGAGAACAAGTGGTGTGGAGACACAGACTTTCTCAGCTGGTAAAATATCACTGAACTTAATAGTAAGGGTAACTCCAAGCATTCTGATCTGGATTAAGGAACCGGCAATGAATTAGGACCTCCAAACATCAAGGCGGCAAGTCGGGGCTCACAGGAGCCGCAAAGGAGGGACATGGATCTAATGGACAGAAAAAAATGATATATATAATACTGTGGAATATAGCACAGTAAAGGATGGGCTGGCCAGAGAACTCAAAATAAATTTAAAATTTTCAAAAGAAAGGGAAGGAACATAAATGGATAATGGAAAGATTGCAAATGAATCTATCAGAGTATAAGCAGGTATGTATAAAGGGAGTTGGAAAAACATTATAGTAATTCAAAACGAGTGCATGATTCCCCTCTCACCTTAAAAGAGTTCCTACTAGGCTTGTGCAGCGATAATGATGATCCTGGCTGTGCAGCAATGAAAACAAATACAAAAATTTCCGCGCTGCTAACATAAAGAAAAAAAGCAGCTACAAAACCAGTGGACAAAAAGGCTCATGTACAAAATAACAAAAAATTGTAGCGCTAATAAATGTGAGTCAACAAATAAATGAATAACTCCTACAGAAAAAATGAAACTGAAAATCTCAATACAAGTGTCAATAGTCCATCATAGTGAAAAAACAACTAAAAACGTCTCTGGTGTATAATATCAAAGTGCGTTCATGATGGTGTGAATGATAATCCAATAATGTTCCACAGTATTCCAAAATATATTTGTGATGATTAAACAGTACCAAACAATCTTGAATAGATATGTGAAAGAAACCACCACCGATAAAGAGGAGGCTTACCGGACTCTGGACCCTACTAGACGTATGTCTAGAGGGTCAACTTAGGCTTTGGATGTATATCCCTGGAGGATCCGCGGTTGATGATTCGCCCAAGGAGCATCACTCACAGCAACCCACAGTAAGAGGGTGAATGAAGACTTGAAAGATGATGGCCCAATGATGGTGTACCAAAATGAAAGCCAAATGTAAAGGAAAAAGAAGGGCACATAGCATAATACTGCTTAAAGAGTATGTTTTAATGTAGTGTGAGGGGGTTAGCTCGGCAGCGGGTGTGTGTGACCCCCGGGATGGGCTCCCCACACAAAACAGGCCCAGCAAACGGAGGTTGTGGTTTTCAAAATCAAAAAAAGGTGCGGTTTATTTTCTATTTACAGTGACAAAACACAGCAAAGCAAAAGAAACATAACCAAAATAAATCCTGGTCAAGTTGACCTCTGACTAAACATACAGGTTTCCTAACTAACAACTGGGATCAGCCTAGTGCTGTCCTAGTCCCTAAGTCCCTGGTTTAGTAAAAGTCCAAACAAATAGCCACACAGGCTTTGCCTCACCGCACAGGGGTTCACTCTCCCTAGACAGTCCACACAGGTCTGGTTCCAGGCATGAGCTAACATCTAATGAAGCTGGGAGTTCTTATAGAGGCCTAAATGAGCTGACAAGCTTCAGCTGGCCTCATCAACTCCCTGTCTGTACGACGCCCAGCCCTCTCCCTAGAGGTATGAGTCATCCATGAGCCCACTAGCCTTATACAACTCTCCACCTAGTTGTATAAGTCGGCGTAAAGCCTGAATCTGGGCGAAATATATCTACCCCCCTGGATGCAACCAGGTGACTTTACCTTCCTGCTGTCACATACCCCCCCCCTCTTGTTTTAACCTCGGGGTTGGAACACCAGCAATCAGGCATTCATGTACTCGAGACAAAGCATCCACATTCCCCATTTGAACGCCAGGGCGATGCTTTACTGTGAAGTTGAATTCCTGGAGGGCCAGGAACCACCTATTCACTCTTCTATTTGTTTCCTTGTTTTGAGCCATCCACTTTAACGGAGCGTGATCCGTAACCATGTCAAAGTGCCTACCTAGCAGGTAGTACCGAAGGGAATCTAGAGCCCACTTCACCGCTAAGCACTCCTTTTCAACGGTGGCGTAATTTACCTCATGGGACTTCAACTTCCTGCTGAGGTAAATGACTGGGTGCTCTTCCCCGTTCCAGACCTGGGACAATACTGCTCCTAACCCCACATCTGACGCATCACTTTGTACGACAAAGTCTTTAGAGAAGTCGGGTGAGTACAACACTGGCTGGCTACATAAGGCTTGTTTCAAGAACTGGAATGCTGCCTCAGCCTCGGGGGTCCATTTAATCATGACCGACCCTTTCCCCTTCGTCAGGTTGGTTAGGGGCACAGCCTTAGAAGCAAAGTGGGGAATGAATCGCCGATAATACCCAGCGATTCCCAGAAAGGCTCGTACCTGCTTCTTGCTGTTGGGACGTGGCCAACTCTGGATGGCCTCGACTTTGTTGAGTTGGGGTTTTATTACTCCCCTCCCAATGGTGTACCCAAGATATTTGGCCTCCTCCTGCCCAATGGTACACTTCTTGGGGTTAGCCGTAAACCCCGCTTCCCGAACAGAGTCCAGGACTGCTTGCACTTTTGGCAGATGTGAGGCCCAATCTGTGCTATGGACAATTACGTCATCCAGGTAAGCCGCAGCATACTTCCGATGGGGCCTCAGCATCTGGTCCATTTTCCGCTGGAATGTGGCCGGCGCATTCTGTAACCCGAACGGCATTCTTTTATATTGGAACGCCCCGTCTTGGGTTACAAATGCGGTTTTCTCTTTGGCCGACTTGGCCAGGGGGATTTGCCAATACCCTTTTGTGAGGTCAAGAGTCGTCATGTATCGGGCTGTTCCCAGCCGGTCGATCAACTCATCTATACGTGGCATGGGGTAGGTGTCAAATTTTGTAACTTTGTTCAACTGACGAAAATCGTTACAAAATCGCCAGCTCCCATCCGGTTTAGGCACCAACACGATGGGACTAGACCAATCACTTTGGGACTCCTCTATCACCCCTAAGTTCAGCATTTTCTGTACTTCCTCCCGTATTGCCTCCCGTCGAGCCTCTGGGATCCGATAGGGTTTTAACTTCACCCTTTCACCGGGCGGGGTAATGATGTCATGCTCTACCCCAGATGTTTGTCCCGGCAGCTCAGAGAATACCTCCTTGTTGCGAAGCACAAACTCCTTAACCTCCTGTTGTTGGGGTTGTGACAAGGTGGCTGCTATTCCAACCTCAGGAATCACGCAACCAGTTTGAGCTGGTGACCAAGTGTCTGCGACTAGGGACTCTCTATCCCTCCAGGCTTTCAACAGATTAACGTGATAGATCTGTTCGGGCTTTCGCCTTCCTGGTTGTCTGACCTTGTAATTCACTTCGCTCACTTTTTCCATTATCTCGTAGGGGCCTTGCCATTTGGCAAGGAATTTACTTTCAACCGTAGGGACAAGTACCAATATCCTATCCCCCGGGGAAAAGGTACGGGTCTTGGCTCCACGGTTGTACACTCTCTGCTGTGCCAACTGCGCTTGGGCCAAATGTTCCTTCACGATGGGCATTACCTGTGCAATTCGATCTTGCATCAGGGCGACATGCTCAATCACACTCCTGTGGGGAGAACTCTCACTTTCCCAAGTTTCCTTGGCAATATCCAACAGCCCTCTTGGGTGTCTCCCATACAGTAACTCAAAGGGGGAGAATCCCGTAGAGGATTGGGGCACCTCCCTAATAGCAAACATCAAATAAGGAAGTAAACAGTCCCAATCCTTTCCATCTCTATCCACCACTTTCTTCAACATTTGTTTTAGGGTTTTGTTGAATCTTTCAACCAGCCCATCGGTTTGGGGGTGATACACAGACGTACGCAATTGCGTCACTTTGAACAATTTACACAGCTCTTTCATAACCCGGGACATAAAGGGTGTACCTTGGTCCGTAAGCAGTTCTTTACAAATACCCACCCGGCTAAAAACAAGAGATAGCTCTTTGGCTATGGTTTTGGCCGAGGTATTTCGGAGAGGGATCGCTTCTGGATAACGGGTGGCATAGTCCATTATAACTAATATGTACTGGTGCCCCCTAGCGGACTTGATTATAGGACCTACCAAATCCATGGCGATCCTCTCAAACGGGACCTCAATGATGGGTAGAGGGACCAGCGGGCTACGGAAATGTGGCATCGGGGCCAACCTCTGACACACAGGGCAGGAGGAACAATAATTTTCTACGTCCTTCATCACCCCCGGCCAATAGAATCTCTGTAATACCCTCTCTCGGGTTTTCTCTGTCCCCAGATGACCTCCAAGAATGTGCCCATGGGCCAACTCCAACACCAACTTCCTGTAAGGTTTGGGCACCACAAGCTGCTCAACGGTTTCTTCTGCCCTTTTTGCCACCCGATACAGTAGGTCCTTCTCTACGCTGAAGTATGGGTAAGTGCAGGTATTATCTGGGTTCACTAACTCGCCATCTATTTTCACTACGTTTTCCCGTGCCTTTATTAGGGCGGGGTCTTTCAACTGTTCTGTGGCAAAGTTTTCCCTGTGAACCTCAAGATCAGAAAACTCCACAGACGGTAGGTTTTCGTCTGAGGAGGTGGGCTCCTCTCCAGTTTCTTGAGTCTCCCCTGCCAATACTGATAAGGGAAATTCCGGAGAGTCCTCACCACTCTCAGGGGAGTTCTGGCTATCACATTCCTGGTACATAGGGGCACCAGTGAGGGGCTCAGGATCATCCCACAGTTCCCAGAACTTCGGAAAATCCCTTCCCACAATGGCGTCATGCGGTAACTGAGATACTAAGCCCACTGGATGAGAGAGGGTACCTTTGGGGGTCTCGAAACACACTGTAGTCACTGGATACTCTCGGGTGTCCCCATGCACACAAATAACAGCTACCTTGCTATTCCCAGAGACCTCTGTTTTAACTAACTCAGCCTTTATCAGGGTCACAAGGCTACCTGAATCCAGCAATACCACAACATTTCTACCATTAACACACATTTTGCATAAATGTTTCTCAGTTCCTCGAATGGCAGTGCATGCGACTGTCGCACACAGCGACTGACGTCTGCCCGTCAGAAAGTCACACTGCATGGGTTCCTCCACAACCGGGCAATTGGCTGCAATATGTCCCGCTTGCCGGCAGCGGTAGCAAACGATCCTTCTTGCCGCCTCTTGAGCCGCTGATTTCCCAGGCTGTTCTCGCCAAACTTGGGGTAGAGCTCCCACCCTCTCACTCTCTCCACCCTCACCCCTTGGAATCCTCTTATCCGCCCCTGGGGATGGTCTGGTCTTAGGGTGGAAAGTCCGAGTGTCTCTGGAAGAGGCCGTCAGGTTCTCTGTAGCCAAGTATTTCTCCACACGATCCACAAGACCATCGGCCGTCTCTGGGTCTCCATGGCTTACCCACTTTTGGATGGCAGTAGGAAGAGCTCTCAAAAACCGATCCATTACAACACGTTCCACAATCTTTGGTGCGGACAAAGTCTCTGGCTGTAGCCACTTTCTGCTCAGGTGAATGAGATCATACATTTGAGACCTGGGGGGTTTTCCAAGCTGGAAAGTCCAGTTATGCACACGCTGAGCCCGGACAGCCTGGGTGACACCCAGCCTTGCCAATATTTCAGCTTTTAGCATCACATAGTCTTTTGCTTGGTTAGGCTCTAGGTCATAGTAAGCTTTCTGCGATTCACCAGTTAACAGAGGAGCCACCAGTCCAGCCCACTGCTCCTCAGGCCACTTTTCTCTTTCAGCGGTCCTTTCAAATGTGGTCAAAAATACCTCTGGATCATCCTCTCCAGTCATTTTTGTCAATAAACGACTCACCCCAAAGGACGCGGTATTAGTGGGACGGCTTTCCTCACTGGTCTGCGGACGTTGCTGCATTACTGCTTCCATCTGTTGTTGTAGTCTCTGCTCTTGCTTCTGCAACAGGTCTATGAAGCGGGCCTCAGATTGCTGCTGGGCTCGTTGCTGAGCCTCCAGACTCTGTTGCAAAGTTGCGTTTGTCTGCTGCTGGGCTGCAAGGCTCCTTTGCAAACCTGCATTTGTCTGCTGTTGATTGGCATTTGCTAGAGCCAGCTGCTTCAGTATCTCCTCCATGCTGGCTTAAAAAAAACTGCCACTGGTTCTCCACCAACTGTGAGGGGGTTAGCTCGGCAGCGGGTGTGTGTGACCCCCGGGATGGGCTCCCCACACAAAACAGGCCCAGCAAACGGAGGTTGTGGTTTTCAAAATCAAAAAAAGGTGCGGTTTATTTTCTATTTACAGTGACAAAACACAGCAAAGCAAAAGAAACATAACCAAAATAAATCCTGGTCAAGTTGACCTCTGACTAAACATACAGGTTTCCTAACTAACAACTGGGATCAGCCTAGTGCTGTCCTAGTCCCTAAGTCCCTGGTTTAGTAAAAGTCCAAACAAATAGCCACACAGGCTTTGCCTCACCGCACAGGGGTTCACTCTCCCTAGACAGTCCACACAGGTCTGGTTCCAGGCATGAGCTAACATCTAATGAAGCTGGGAGTTCTTATAGAGGCCTAAATGAGCTGACAAGCTTCAGCTGGCCTCATCAACTCCCTGTCTGTACGACGCCCAGCCCTCTCCCTAGAGGTATGAGTCATCCATGAGCCCACTAGCCTTATACAACTCTCCACCTAGTTGTATAAGTCGGCGTAAAGCCTGAATCTGGGCGAAATATATCTACCCCCCTGGATGCAACCAGGTGACTTTACCTTCCTGCTGTCACAGTAGGTAAATACACTTACATTCAGGCGGTCATAAAAAGCGCTTCATAAAATATCACTGGGGTCACCCCAGACGATGCAACTTCTTGCGATACGCGTCAGTTTTTACTGTTGCCACTGATATTTTATATAGAGCTTTTTATGACCGCCTGAATGTAAGTGTATTTACCTACATTAAAACATACTCTTTAAGTAGTATTACGCTATGTGCCCTTCTTTTTCCTTTACATTTGGCTTTCATTTTGGTACACCATCATTGGGCCATCATCTTTCAAGTCTTCATTCACCCTCCTACTGTGGGTTGCTGTGAGTGACGCTCCTTGGGCGAATCATCAACCGCGGATACTCCAGGGATATACATCCAAAGCCTAAGTTGACCCTCTAGACATACGTCTAGTAGGGTCCACAGAGTCCGGTAAGCCTCCTCTTTATCGGTGGTGGTTTCTTTCACATATTTATTCAAGATTGTTTGGTACTGTTTAATCATCACAAATATATTTTGGAATACTGTGGAACATTATTGGATTATCATTCACACCATCATGAACGCACTTTGATATTATACACCAGAGACGTTTCAGTTGTTTTTTCACTATGATGGACTATTGACACTTGTATTGAGATTTTCAGTTTTATTTTTTTCTGTAGGGGTTATTCATTTATTTGTTGACTCACATTTATTAGCGCTACAATTTTTTGTTATTTTGTGCAGCAATGAAAGGCTGCACCTGTCAGGATTAAATACTAAGGGGGGTGGGAGTGGTTTGGGCTGGCAGCCAATCACAAAAAATAGGTGTGGTGGATGTATGATGCATAGATGCTGACAGGTGATTCACACAGGATGTGTGATACACCTGTGCATCACTGCGCATGTCCCGCCCAAAGAACCCAGCACAAACATGGCGGCTCCTCGATCCATGTGGCGTCCGGCGTGACCGCGTCATGGGTGCGGTGACGTCAGACATCAACAGGACCGCCAACACAAGGAAGGGGCAGTGGCAATTGAGACCAGATGATCGTTGGGGGGTGCCAGAACACTGGGATGAACCCAGTGATGACACGCCATTACCACGCCACACTGGGAGACGCCTCCACACTCTGTGAACACGGGGCATGAAGACTCCCGTGTGCCGGGGAGAACCAACGAGCCACGATGACAGGAGGCACATCACGGTCGAGAACCCTGAAGCAGATACAATGCTGGATGATTTAAAATAAATTACATAAATGAACAAGAGCAGTATTATGTAATTATGCTGAGTGGAGTCCTAATACATGGATCATTAGACGCCAATCTATAAAGTAAAAGAAGAAAGATTACATATACAAAAGCACATAATGCATAGTACATGTTAAAGTGCGTTACAATATATGATCGACATAATGCTATTTTTTGTCAAACACACTAAGAGCATATAGCCTAAACACAGATGTAGAGTGATACACATATAAAGATATAAAAATACATGCAATATGTACAGTTTATTATTGATGAACAATCAAGAAAAAAAGAGGGAGAGGGAAAGAAACCTAGAATGGGATATAAAAAAGGAGATTGGTGAAAATAGCAAAAAGAGATAAAACATAAAGCATATTGGGAATAACTATTGATCCCTGCCAAAACTCCCCGTAGTGTATCCAGGTAGAAAAAGTTTTAAATTAAAGGCTTTGTTTAGGCCTGGTGGTACAGTAGCATTCAAATTGGATATCCACCGAAGCTCCCACTGCAGGAGATATTTGTCAAAATCTCTGCCTCAGGAGCTGGGGTTGATACGATCCAGTAGTAGAACCGATATTTTGGGGCAGATGCCTCCATGGGTTTGGGCAACATGTCTGCCTAGGGTGAGATCAGGGTTGGCAGTTTGCATCGCCTTGCTATGGCGATACAATCGCTGCCAAAGCTTCTGTGTCATTTTACCCACATAATAACAGTTGCAGCTACATAAAATCATATAAACGACACCTGTAGTCTGGCAGTTGGAGTAATGCTTGGGAGTAAAATGCATGCTGTTAGGTAGATATATGTCCCTTCTGTTGTCCATATACCCACAATACCGACATGATCCACATGGATGTATTCCCATAGTTTTACAAGGATCGCCCCTATTGGATCCTCGAAATTCATTTTGGACCAATAGGTCACCAACGGAGGTTGCCCGTCTGTAAGTATTCATTGGAGTTGGTGGTACAAATGGTCCTATTACAGGGTACAATGTTAGAAGGTGGCAGTATTTTTTCAAAATTTTCAAAATTTGGGCATGATCATTAGTATATGTTGTAATGATTCTATGACTTTCATTTGTGGTTTTTGCTTTTTTTGGGACTAATAATTCATGCCTAATTTTAATATCTGCACGTTGAAAAGCCTTCTTGAGGCATTTATGGCTGTAGCCACGTTCAAGAAGATGTTTTTTTAGGTTATTAGCCTCACGTTTTAAAATCCGAATAGTTGGAACAATTACGTTTTATACGCAGGTACTGACCATACGGGATGGAATTAATGAGTGGTCTTGGATGGAAACTTGATGTGTGTTTTATAGTATTGCCCGCGGTGGGCTTCCTAAATAGTTTACAGGACAATAAATTAGTTTCACTCTTAAAAATCTCTACATCCAATAATGTCATTTTGGAAGTGTCTAAGCTCATTGTGAATTTAAGGTTGAATTCATTCACATTGAGCGCAGAAAGACATTCATCCAAAAGAGATTGTGGGCCATCCCAGATGACGAAGATGTCATCTATGTACCTGTGCCACATAACATGGCACAGGTACATAGAGAGACCATTGTCTATGAAAATGGCATTCTCCCATTCCTCCAGGTACAGATTGGCGTAGCCAGGGGCACAACATGTGCCCATGGCTACGCCCTGTACCTGGAGGAATACACGACCGTCAAATGAAAAAAACATTGTAGTTTAATACATGATCCAATGATAGTAGTATGAATTAATTGAATGAGTTTTCGTAGTGACTGATCTGAGAAAGCACCCTACGAATACAGGCTAGCCCTTTTAGAATGGGGTATGGAGCTATAAAGGGCTTCCACATCAATGGTGGCGAGGATGCATGTTTCTGAAACCTGTACATCTTCTATAATTTGGAGAAGATGGATGGTATCACGGATGTAAGAGGGTATAGTCAAAATGAAGGGTCTAATTTGCTCATCTATTAGTTTAGACAAGTTTTCTGTAATAGAACCATTCCCAGAAATAATTGGTCTACCTGGCGGGTCAATTGCGTTCTTGTGGATTTTGAGGAAGGCATAAAACGTCGCTAGTCGTGGGTAAAGAAGGCGAATAAAGTCCCAAGTTTGTTTTGATATGGTCTTATTTGAAAAGGCACGATCTACAATGGAAAAAAACTTTGTTAAATGCCTGGACAATGTCAATGCCTTCTGGACGATACCAGTCAGGATTACTTAAAATCTTAATGCACATATTGTTGTAATTTTCATTGTCCATGAGGACAATATTCCCTCCTTTTGGCACTAGATTTAATAATGATATTGTGGTTGATAGATAAGGTGGATATGGCCATTTTTTCACTCTTAGTTAAGTTACCCAAGGGGCATGAGATGGGGTCAAGAGGCTTAATCTCCTGAGATGCCATCTTGAGGAAAGTAGAAACCCCATGGTTGGAGCTTGGGGCAGGATAAAGAGAGGAGGTTTTTTTCAGGGATGACTTGAGAGGAGGTACATTTGTGGGTGGGTTTTTTTTTTTTTTTGAGAAGCGACTCTCAATCAATAGTGTCGATCAAATCTAAAGATTCATTTTCTTCTAACAGGGAATTGAGGTTGTCTAAAGCCTGTTTTTCGCTAAATGTACAACAGCCTTCATAGTAAAATTTTTCCTTTTCAAACATAATTTTGAGTAGTAATTTACGAGTATAGAGGTGTAGATCTTTAATAACTACAAACTTATCTAGTTTGTTGTTGGGACAAAAAGTGAGTCCCTTAGAGAGGAGTGAAACTTCCTCAATGGTAAGGTTGTGTGTAGAAATAATATTGACATCGAGTTGTGAGGAAGGAAGTGGTGGATTTGGGGTGGTATGTGGGGTTGGGGTGCCAAAGAGTTTCTCTGATTCTTGGGGAAAAATAAAAATATCAAGGGTATTTGGGTGTGACAAATAAAGGTGGAGGTTGTGATATAGTATCATCTGCTGGTGTCAGTGCCGTAGCACCAGATACACTAGTTAGTGAATTGTGCGGTTGTTGTTTAGGGGGATGTTTTTTGGTAGTGTTTGAAAAAAGATGATCGCCTTCTTGGCGTCTTTTGGCTTTTCTGGTGCATCTTTGTTGTTTAAAAGGAGCATGCGAAACGTTTGATGACATAGATGAGGTATCAGACATATTTGAATTTCTAGGGTGTTGTGTAGGGTTACATTGAAAACCTCTACCCCCTATTTTCTGGGACCATTTATACGCATTTCTGTCTTGGAATGCTTGTCTATCTCTTAAGAATTTAAACTATTTCTTTGAGAGAATTGTTTTGTTGAAAAGTTCTATGTGAACCTTCAATTTCTCATTGAGATCCTTAAAAGAAGAATGGGTTTGTAGGGGTTGAATTTTGGAGTAGATACGATCTATATTAGCATCTATATCAATCATCCGCCTTTCATACTCCTCAATCAACAAGTTCATCATTCCCTTTGAGCATAATTTCAAATTATTTTCCCAAGCTATTTTAAAACCTAGCTCTAGGTTTTAAAAAGAAGGAAAAATTTGGACACAAAGTCCTAGGGGATTAAGGTCATCTTTAATATACTCTTCAAAGGTTTTAATGTGCCAATAATTGAGAGATTTGGTGAGGCCTGAGAATAAGAAATTTAACTCAGAATCGAGGGATTCATTCTGACCATAGTCTTTTTGGAGTTTGGTCACTAAGTCATCCCAGGATTGACTGTATAGTTCTGCCATTTCAAGCAAAAAGTATTGGTTAAAACTCAAAAACTAGTCTCAAATAGGTGGGGACTAAGCGGGTATCTACTACCTAAATTTAATTGGAAATTATTGTTGTAAAGGAGACTGGTTGATGGCTAATCCTGGTGGTTCCTACCACATCACAATTACATATTTGGAAAGGAGAAGATACCCCGGCGGATAATACGGGCAGAGAACCAAAGCAGGATAGGGAATGGATAGTACAAAAGTAATGTATAAAAAGTATAAATTTATTGATGGTAGAGGGCGTGACAGGATGTTGAGGTGAGAGGCCGTGACAGCCTGGCCCCCGTACCTTGCTCCCATGGTGCACGTCGATTGAAGATATGGTTGGACGAAGCAGGAAAGGAGAGAGAAAGATATGAGCAGGATTGACTAGCTGACCTTCCGGAGCTTGGCATGTGGAGACCCGGTGCCGGTGTGCTGGGCTTGACTGGTGGAGAGGCTGCTTGGCTGCATCGTGTCATCCTGATAGTGCTACGGCTCTGTGCGGGGTGCTCTGGTTTTGCCCCAGTATGTAGCCTGCTAGCCCTGGCCATACATGCTTGATCAGCTGACCTCCACTCTCCGGACCATGTGAAATCCATATCAGTAAACACTCCATTGATCCCAAATATGCAATGTTCTATCCGGCACGTTTGAGGATAACTGTAAATGGGGAAAACATGTTTTTTAATACGCCCGCTGAACTGACATTATGGATGAACACAAAAAAAAGGAGAGACACAGCAGGGTGGAAATGAGTAGTAAACACTAAAAAATTTAGAGGCACCTTTTCTTCCTCTTCATCCCTTTTTTTTGGGGGTGAAAGGGGGGGGGTGGTTTGGGTTTTTCTTTTTTTTTGTCTTAAATTTTTTTTGTATAGAGGAATAATCTGTTTCTCTGGCATGGGAGCGGGAGGGGGCGGGAAGGAGGGAAGGAGGGAAGGGTTGTGAAAGTGTATTTTTTGTATCTTTTGTGGGGAGCGGCACAAAGGTTGAGGAAAAAGAAGATATATCAAAATGCATGGAAGAGATGTGTAAGAGGGATGGATACACTTATGGATGGATGAGTAAGCAAGGAGTATGATGGATAAGTAAGCAAAGAGGATGTATGGGTGTGAGGTTATGTGATTGCGAAGAAGGGATAATGTGTTTTTTTTTTTCTTTTTTTTTTTATACGGGATAAATCTATATGTGTATTGTGGTACACTGAAAATATTGATAATATGTGGAAAAAGAAAATAAAGAATATCTGATTAAAAAAAAAAAAAAAAAAATTATACAAAATTACAAGAATTGTATAAAAGGACAATCGTGGAAACAGATTATGACAACACAGTTGCTTAATGCTGTATTACACAATGTAAAAGCCAATGGTTGGCTGCACATGGTGGTAACAACAACAATCCTACATGTTTCGGAGAACATAAGGGGTTTGATTCCTCCTTATGGTGTATATTTCATTCTTCAGGGATTGAAAAAAGATAAGCATATGTGTTTCTAATAAAGAGAAAATTACATTGTATGAATAAAAAGATATACAAAAAAATAAATAATATAGCATGTAACCAATTGATTTGCAGAAAAATGGCAAGAATGCTTGTAAATATAAGTGTTTAAATACTCACAAATCATATATTTTCAACGATAGAGTAATGCACAGGTTTTGTGACACATGAGCAGTATCAAGGCGTCTGTTGATCCATTGTATAACCCAACACCCAATTGAGAACAAGTGATGTGGAGACACAGACTTTCTCAGCTGGTAAAATATCACTGAACTTAATAGTAAGGGTAACTCCAAGCATTCTGATCTGGATTAAGGAACCGGAAATGAATTAGGACCTCCAAACATCAAGGCGGCAAGTCGGGGCTCACAGGAGCCGCAAAGGAGGGACATGGATCTAATGGACAGAAAAAAATTATATATATATAATACTGTGGAATATAGCACAGTAAAGGATGGGCTGGCCAGAGAACTCACAAAAACCCCCCGCCCCACCAAAAGAAAACTTCAAAATAAATTTAAAATTTTCAAAAGAAAAGGAAGGAACATAAATGGATAATGAAAAGATTGCAAATTAATCTATCAGAGTATAAGCAGGTATGTATAAAGGAGTGGGAAAAACATTATAGTAATTCAAAAAGAGTGCATGATTCCCCTCTCACCTTAACAGAGTTCCTACTAGGCTTGTGCAGCGATAATGATGATCCTGGCTGTGCAGGAATGAAAGGCTGCACCTGTCAGGACTAAATACTAAGGGTGTGGGAGTGGTTTGGGCTCCCAGCCATTCACAAAAAATAGGTGTGGTAGACGTATGATGCATAGATGCTGTTATAAACAACAGCATGGTGGTGACAGATTGTCATTTTGACAAGATCCTGTAATCAATCGACAACAATGACAACATTTAAATTGCAAATTGCAAATTAAATGTAATGTTGAAAAATGTAAGGTTATGCAGATTTGCTTGAGGAATACTTTACCCTCCTTACATTAAATGAAATAGAGATGGGGAAATTAGATGGAAAAATACTTGGGAATGCTGGCAAACAATAAGCTAAACAACACCACTTGATACCGAGTGGCAGAAGTAAAGCAAAGGAAATCTTGATGGAATAAAACATGTGATGCTAATATGATCTTAATTCTGTGTAAAACTAAACAGCTCATTAATGAAACACTAGCTATAGGGTTTTTATACAACCGAAAATGCTTTTTTCACATCTTTTGTTCACAAAGTAAATGGGGATTTATTATGTTTTTTGATTTGTATATATGGAGATTTATTATAAGTGTAGCGGGGTCTCTAAATTTAGGTGGGACACCCAGGTGTGTAAGTATGGGAATAGTGGTCCATTTGTGTTCCTGGAGGATTGGATGGTGTAATAATCTCTTTGGCCTCTGGGTGGCGGGGTACCTGGAGGCTCAAGGTAGATTTGCCATGACAGTGCTACCCTTTTTGTCCCTTTCCGGAGATGGTACGGCGAGGGCGGGGAACCTGTCGTGGTGTCGATGGGAGGAGATAAAAGGGGGAGACGCCCTAACCACGAGGTCTTCAGGAGGATCTTCTTCACGCGCCCAGGCACCTTAGGCCTGGGTGCGGGCGGTTCTGGATTCCGGCCCAGGCTCCCTAGGCCTGACCGGAATAGAGTTGGAGTCCATCCCAGGCACCATCAGCCTGGGGTGAGGTACTAAACTAGGAGGCCTGGGGTCCAGTGACTTCGACTGGATACCGCGAGGGTGGAAACGTCCGAGGGTCCCTGAGGTGGATGGGCCCATGTCTGAGGTGAGGAGGCCGGGGAGGTTACCCGTCCGGAGAGTCTGGAGCAGCATCAACACAGTGACGGATGGGCCTCTGGTAACTCCCTTGGAGGGACATCTTCCCCTGATAGGGGCCGCAGCGCAGCGAAGGTACTCCTATATACATTCTCTTGAGTCACTGGTAGAGACTCTCAGAGTCCTTTCTAGCTAAATGCTATAGTAACCGCTGGCGGGATCGCAGTGGTTTAGCTAATAGCCAGGATAGTGCCTCGACCTGCTCACCCCCGTATCAAAATGTTATCAAGTCGCAACCAGTTGGCTACTGAAGCACTGTTTATTGTGAGATGTACAATAAAGCAAGAGTTGGACGGTGATCGGTGTGTGGAACTCTGGTTAATGGGAGCAGAGGGAAGTGTTGACACAGCAGGACTGTATTCTAGACAAAAGCACATAGGCCCGAGGAAATATCTTGTGCTGGCCTTCACCTCACCCACAGCTATGGGGAGGACATGAGCTGTAGCGCATCTCACCCTGTCGTGTGACATACCCCTAGACAAAGGAGATGGGGTGAGGCCGCTACATAAGTAATGTGATATGTACTGTTATTGTAGCAAACCAAATAATATTTAGCATATACTCTCACCATTCTGTTAATTAATGTGATTTCATTTTAACTTTGAAATGTTATATATGTTTGAAGAATTCCAGCCCATTAGAAAACATAAGTGCTTGATATCTTCTTAGGAAATCTATTTAAATAATCTTTGATGAATGAACATACTGTGGGAATGTAAACCTATTTACCTTTGCCTTTAATCAGTCCCAAAAGAAATGTCTCACCATACAACATCAAACAATTTGGTCTTTTTAATTGGGGTTGATCCAAGTGAGTGCTAAGGATCTTTACCCATCAAAGTCTGTATTTCTTTTATAATGAGCAACTGCACAAACAGATGGTAGAACTTTTTACATTTTTGTTGTGCTTTCCAGCATTAAAACAATTATATAAGGCTACTTACATAAATATGTACTTTATAGTAACAATTTTAAAGGATAACCTGTTCTTTAATTTAAAAAAAAAAACTCTCTTACAATAGGCAGCTTTTAAGATGGAAGTTTACTGTATATGAACAAGCAAGTAACTTTTGCAAGCAGAATCATCAACTCATTTAGCTGCCCTTTATATTTTGAACTGTTAATTTCTGTGCATCCGCCTGCACACCTTCATTTCTTAGAAAGGATGTGTATGGGGGGAATCTGTATTAGGCTGACCAGTATTCAATATACATTTACAACATATTGGTTGCCTATTTCAGAAAATATGTTGTTATTATAGTTGTCCTTTATTTATTTTTTATTTTTATTTTTATATTTTTCCATTTTAAATCAGTTATTTTTATTTAGAAAACAACATTCCATATTGTCACTTTCAGAAAGAAAAAAAGAAAATAAAGAAGATCAATCACAATTATAGTGTCCTGACTCCTGACCAGAGAGATTTTTATCAAACTATTTACTACCCATTCTATTTTTTGGTCATCTTAACTCTTTCCCTCTGATCTCCTATTTGGGCACCCTCATACAAACTGCGTGTGGGAACCCCTCGCCTGAATGTTCTTCACCACCCCCCCCCCCATAAAAAAAAACTCATTGCCTTTTAGAGTTTTTTTTTTTTTACTTCATCCATCTTTCATAAAAGTAGACCTAGTATCTGATTTTTTTTTTATGTTAAGGGTATGCATGGCAGGTAATGGGCAATATTACCTCAAAGAGTCCACAGTACCCCACCCCCAATGATCAGGGTGATTTACTAAAGGATTTGAGAATGTACACACAGTATAAAATGTGTCAAGAATTTACCTCAATTATTGAATCATATTAAGAAGAAAAAGTTAACAGGGATTTTCTATTTTTTAACAATTTTTTATTACAGTTTTAGCAGTATGTAAACGTATAAAACAAAAGTAGAACCAATTGTTCCAATTGCACAGTACAGAATCGTAGGTATACACATTCAATGTAAGCAAACATAATGTATAGCAAGTTACAGTAAGGGCCCATTCACACAGGGGCGACTCTTCAGGTGACTCAGCCGCCTGACAAGTCGCATCCCGCTCTGTTCAATAGAACCGTTCTAATAGGAGCGACGCAAGTCGCTCCGACTTATAAAAAGGTTCTTGTGCGACTTTGGGGGCAACTTGCATTGACTTCTATACAGAAGTCATTTTGCAAGTCTTCTCTGAAGTCGTCTTCAGATCGCCTTGCCGAGTCACCCCCAAAGTCGTGCCGCGCCTGTGTGAATTGGCCCTAAATTGCATGGCACATAAATCTATTTTTATATTCAACAATATTTTTTTTTATTTACCAAAGGTAGAATTTTTTTAAAAAATATGGTAATCAAAATAATAGCATAGTAAAGATATTGTATCAAACAACGGAGGGTATTCTTATTATAAATTGTGCTAAAATAGTCAGTTCAAAAATTGAAGAATAGAGCATTCATAAATCCCCTTTGGAATGTTATATGCAGCAATAATTCTCTCATATAAACACTGTACATGAGTTCCTATAGCTTCTCAGATTCCTGCATACTCTAAGGATTAATGTACATGGGACGTTTTAAAACCTCTCCTGAACGATTTAACTTGACAGATATTACCAACGTTTAAAAACGTCCGTTTTGCCGCGTTCACATGCTGCATTTACATGGCACTTTTACATCCTGCAATTAGCCGCGTTTGCGCTTAGAATCTTTTTTTTGCAAATCGTCAAAAATTAACGCCTGTAAACGAAACATGGCTAAACATGAGTTACCGCGTTTAAACGCGTTCACAAGCTGTTACAGGCGTTTGACGTTTCAAATGCCTCTGAACATCCGTCCTGAACGCATTTTTTTGCTTTCCAAAAAATGCTTCTAAACTCAACTGCCTAGAAACGACTATAAATAACCCTGTGTACACGCACTGATAAGATAACAGAGGAGGGTTCAGGGGCAGCTGAAAAAATGCCCAACTGCTCCTAAATGTCCGTTTTACCAGCAGCAGTATACATGAAGCCTTAAACATAAATTATTATTGACGTGGTCTATATGGGGTAAGGCATCAGTAAAAATAGATTTATGCTCCATTTCAAATGATTGGTGCATTTAGAATATTTGAGTTTTTATCTTCTGGCCCATGACCTTTTGAATTTGGTGAAAAGGTTTTTATCAAGGTCAGCCTCCCACTGAATTATAGATAAGGACTTAACAAAAATATTCCTCATATTATAAGAGCTTGAAGCAGTATTAAATTCAAAAGCAAACATTTATTATACTACAGCTTACCAATTTTTAAATGTGATGTCTGCATTTGTTTTCTTTTTTAGGCTTTCTTTATTTTATTTTTACCCAGTATTGTGGCCAGTAAGTCTGTTGCTTTTCAACAGAACAAGCTGTCCTGCAGATGTATCAGTTGGAGGTTTGGGGAAAACCATTCAACTCTGACATAGGACCTGTGCTGCCTTTACAGGCTAATTTAGTTATAGTTACTTATATAGAATGTGTAGTTTACCACTGCCATCTAGTGGCCAAAGTCTGTAGCAGCTTTATCTCTAGTTATGTAAATTTCTCAGACAGGAAGGGACACTTGGTTTAGGAAGTTCTTCAGCCATTTTAGATTGCCATTCTATTTGGATGCAGCATGTCCATTTCTCTCCCAAGGGGCTTGAGACATCATCACCTGTAAGTGCCTTTCCGTTGTGTCATCTGTCATTTATGCTAGTCTAGTAATTCTATGTGTACTGATATCTCGTCATTGTATTGTATCGTACCTCCCAACCCACACGTGTTTTTCCCGCAGCGACACCATTTTCCCGTGCGGGACAGTGTATTCCTGCACAGAGCCAGAGGAGGGAGGAAGAGGTAAGATTCAGCGCGCCAGGCAGGGAGGCGAGGCTTCGATCAGCAGGTATGTCGGGCGGGCGGGAGTAACTCGTCGTCTGATATGTGGGTTTGCGGGCCCCTTCGGCACGTGCCCCCCCCCCCACTCAACAACTTTGAAAACCACGTCCCTAAAAAGATTCCCTAGATATATTAGTTATAAAAATAACTAAGTGTCCCGCGGCAAAAGTATGAATGATTGTCCCGCGGTGGACATTAGAAAAGTTGGGAGGTATGTTGTATTGCAGTTTCACAAAGAAGTAAAATAAAGTTGGATTACTTCGGTAGACAAATCAAGCATTGGGCTTCCGTTTACTGGAGTCTCTGACAAGTGTTTAGCTGTCCTTTTAGAACCACACATAGTCAGTGTTTTGAGAGTGGAACAGTGAAATGTGTAGCGCAACAAGCCTGAAGATATTAGTCTCTGCACAGACAGAATGAGTCTAAGATCAGGAAGACAGTATAAGGCTGAAGATCAGCTACCCGGGACACATCAAGGCAGGGAGAGCATGCCAAGTGTCCAGCAAGATGATACACGCTCACACTCGTCTAAATCAACAAGGTCCAGTCAGATTTCATCAGCAAGTGCCCTTTTAGTCAGAGCTCGCTCCAAAGCAGAGGCAGCTTGTGTTCAGCTATAATTTGCTGAGAAAGAGAGTGTCATTATGAAGGAAAGAGCAGAGAAAGAAAAAGAAAAATCAGAGCAGGAAGAAAAGTTGCATATACTTCAGCGTCAGTGTTCAGCAGCAGCAGAGGCCGCAGCTTATGCTGATATTGAGCGGTCTGGAAGTGGGTCTATACACAAATGCCCAAATGTGTCTGTGAAACCCGTTTCTCAGTAGAACGTACAAAGGAGTATGTCCAAGAACTTTTTTTTTTTAAATCATTTTATTTTTCATTTGCTCAATCCATACATGTGATTTGTGCATTTAGTCTTACACATTGATATATAAACAAAAACATATTAAAATTCCTGTCCATACAAAAAAAAAAAACCTAATCAATTTACAGTACAACAGTGATGTTTAAATTTTTCCCTTTTACTCCCCCCCCCCCCCGCCCAACCCTTTGAATCTTAACAACCTGGGTCTTTTCTCCTGTTCGCAAACTCTCCCAAATCGAATGCATTGTCATTAGCGCATTTAACTTATAATTCCCCCCCCCCAACCGCCCCATAGGTTTCTACCTCAGGAGCCTATCCTTTACCAGTTGCAATGGCACAAGGCTAGGATCCTCCAGCCATGGTTGCCATATAAGATTGAATTTATCCGCTGCCTTTCTACGTCTGTAGGCGAGCCGTTCTCTGAAAAGCGAGGAATTGACATACGCAATCCACTGCTTCCCTGTGGGAACCGTCTCTGCCATCCAATATCACGCTATTAGCTTTCTAGCCAGGTACATCAATCTTATTATCATATAGTACCTTCCTTGTGGGAACTTTTCAGCTTCAATTGCCCCAAGCAGGTACACCAAAGGGTCCAAGGGTATTGGTACCTGGGCCACTCTTGTGATGTTCTGGGAAACCTCCTCCCAGTATCTGTGGAGTTTTGGGCACCTCCAAATTAGATGTATAAAGTCCCCTTGCTGTACTTTGCACTTTGGGCACAAGGGGGAGTCCCTTCCTCCCCAGTTGTAAAGCTGTACTGGTGTTCTATAGGCCCTATGCAGAATAAATAATTGTGATAATTTGTGGGACGCTGATACAGATACCGCCGGAATAGAGTCCAACGCCATATCCCACTTGTCCCCATCTATATCTCCGATGTCTTCTGCCCATTTACTACGACATCTAAGGGAGGCATAGTCCTGTATTGAGGATAGTAATTCCGCATATGTTTTTGATATTAGTCCTCTCCGGGTATCCGCCTGGAGGACCTCCATCAGCAGACGTGATGATGATATTACTAAGGATTGTGTCATTTGCTGTGCCTGCAGAGCATGCCGAAGCTGAAGATATTGATAAAAGCCCCATGGGGCTAACTGGAATTCCTGGCACATCTGTTCGTATGTTTTTAACACTTCTCCCTCGTACAGTTGCGAAAAAAAACAAGTCCCTCTCTCTTTCCAGGAGGTAAAGCCCTCTAGGTCCTGTAACTCTGGGTATCTAGGGTTTTGCCATATCGGGGTAAAGGGCAGTGGGCCCCTTAACCTCAAAGCCTTCCGGATCTCCCCCCAGACCTTTTTAAGGAGAATACCCGTAGGTGCAGAGTGTGGTATACTAGGCAAGTTTATCTCCAAATGAGATGCTGCCTTTAGTGTAGGAGCCACCGTAGTCACCAGGATACTTGTAGGATCCTCTTTTTCTTCCCTGCCCCATCCCGCCAACTGCTGGAACTGTGAGGCCAGAAAATACATTTTGGGGTGGGGTACTTCCAATCCCCCCCTGTCCTTACTATATTGCAGGGTGGTTAAGCTTATCCTGGCTATCTTTTTTTTCCATATCAAATCCTGCATCAGGGTATCTATTCGTTTGAACCATTTATTTGGGATCCACATAGGGGAGTTGTGAAAAACATATAATAACTGTGGGGCCCATACCATTTTTATTAAATTCGCCCGTCCCACCACTGACAGAGGGAGCTTGCACCAGCTATTGCATTTCCCTCTCTGTCTTTCCAGTAGTGGGCCCAGATTCAGCTGAAGATATTCCGCTGGATCCGGGGATACCACTACCCCCAAATATTTAAAGTTCTTGGTTATGGCGATCTGCTCCGCACCAGCTGGTAGTGGTTCTGTCAACGGATCTATGGGCATTAATGTTGATTTAGACCAGTTTATAGTGAAACCTGAAAAACCTCCGAAATCTCCTATAATACCCATCACTGTTTGCAACGATGCGGCCGTATCCCCCAGATAAATAAGTGCATCATCCGCATATAAGGAGATTTTTTCCTCCCTTTGACCCCTACGAAATCCGACCACCTCCGACGCAGTACGAATCAAGATAGCCAGGGGTTCGACCGCAAAAAGCAAACAGCAGTGGGGATAACGGACACCCCTGCCTGGTACCTCTATGTACCTCAAATGAGGAAGAAAGATTGTTATTGATATGGAGTCTGGCTCTCGGTTTGGAGTAAAGCACCTTCACCCATGTTATGAATTTCTTCCCCAATCCAAATCTTGTCAGGATTTCCAGGAGGTAGGGCCACTCCACACTATCGAATGCTTTAGCAGCATTCAGCGACAGAATGGCCCTACCCCCCGGGTTATCCACCGGCACCTGTAAATTTAAGTACAGCCGTCGTATATTATCTGCCGTTGAATGTGTTGGTATAAATCCAGATTGATCTCTATGGATCAGCTTATCAATCACCTTGGATAGTCTCGTAGCCAGAACTCTAGCCAAAAGCTTGACATCCGTATTCAATAAAGAGATCGGGCGATAAGAATGTAGCTGGAGCTTGTCTTTGCCTGGCTTGGGGAGTACTATTATTATAGCTTCTTGCATACTTTCTGGCAGGCTACCTGTCTCCGCTGCCTCTGATATGGCCTCCAGTAAGGGTGGAAGAAGAATCTCTCCATACTGGGAGTACACCTCCGCCGGTAATCCATCCGAGCCTGGGGACTTATGGTGCGGGGCTTCATCTAGGGAATCTATCAATTCTGTCAATGTAATAGGGAGGTTTAACATCTCCCTATCTACCTCTGACAGTTGGGGGAACGGGCAAGTTTGCAAAAACCGGGCCAGTTCTGACTCCGTATAATTAGTTTTAGAGGCATATAAATCCCTATAAAACTGATGGAAGTCATCTAAGATTTCAGAGCCAAGAGTGTGTGTTTCCCCAGACCCCACTCTTATAGCCTGAATGCCAGAAGAGTCCCGCTGTTCCCTAGCCACCAAGGCAAGAAGATGTCCCGTTTTTTCCCCTTCCTCAAAATAACTCTGCTGATGGAAATATCTCCTCTTCTCTGCTGCTGTTAACAAAACAGAGTTGTATAAAGATTGCGCCTCATTCCAGGAGTCATGATAAGCTTGGGAGGGGTCTGCTACCAGTGCCTGTTCTCTAGCTTTCATTTCATCTCGTACTTTGTTCTCCCATTTCCTAGAGCCTTTTTTAATACCTGTAATTTCTCTAATGAGACGTCCCCTCAAGAAAGCTTTAAGTGAGTCCCATACAACCGCTGCACTAGCCGATCCCTGTTAAAATATAAGAATTCCTGCAATGCCCCCATGGTCTCATCTGGGGACGGGAACAGGGTCAGCCAAAAAGGGTTCACTTTCCACAATGGGCGGCCCGATGTAGCAGTAATATCTAGCTGTACCCAAAATGGAGAGTGATCTGACAATAATCTTGGCTCATAGGCGGAGTCCCTTACCCTCTGCATTAAAACCTTGTTTCCTAGACCCATGTCGATCCGGGAGAGTCCACCATGTGAATCAGAATGGCACGAATAGCATCTCTCCCCATCATGTCTCTCCCGCCAGACATCGTGTAGTCCCAATTCAGAGAGCAAGGAGGCAAAGGCTGTCCTACCGACTGTGGACCTTGCCCCTCTAGAAACCAGTTGCATTCTATCCAGTCCTGGATCTAGGGTATTATTATAATCCCCCAACGCTAGCACCGGGACCTCTGGGAATAATGCCATAAGTTGCGCCAACTTTCTAAGAGGTGCCTCCGAAAATGGCAGAGGAATATAAATCGCAGCAACAATACATAGTAACCTGTTAAGCTTACACAGCAAAAAGACGTATCTGCCCTCTCTGTCCACCTGTTGCTGAATGCATTCTTAGGGGACATTAACAGACACCAGAATACTGACTCCCCTGGAGTAAGAGCAGTGCATGGAATGATATTGCGTCGGGTATTTTCGTGAACGCAACAGGTGGACAGATTCAGGTCGCATGTGTGTTTCCTGGAGACAAATTATCTGCGGTTGCAATCTACTGAAGTATTTAAACATTGCATCTCTCTTGACCTTATCCCCCAACCCCCTGACATTCCATGTCATAAGTAATATGCCCATTTTATTTACGTTGGCCATTGAGAAAAACGAGGTAGTACTTGTGCAAATAAAAAAAAATGCTCCTCTAAATAAATTACCATCAAACCCAGAATATATATACCTATATAAAATTAACCTAATATTGGCAGTGTTACCCAAAAGCTTACAAATAGTGTTTTTATACCATCTAGTGTATTTGAAAAACATATATGTCCATGCTTGTGTTTGCAATTGTGAATCATTTTCAAAATCTTATCTCCTAATTTTTGATTGTAATGTGTCTCCCCTCCCCTCCCTTATCCTGCTTCCCCCTATTCCTTCCCCCTCCCCTATCCCACCTCCTCCCCCCTACCCCCCTTTACTTCCCTCCCTCTCTCCTTCCTCCCCCACCCTCTCCCCCTTTGCCCAGCTGGGCCTACCCTAGGGGCTGTACCAGTGACCTCCACTCTACACACATCCCCTCTCCTCACCCACTCAGCGTACATCTATACCCTTATAGATGTCCACCTCCCCCCTCCCACCCCCCCTCCTTAGTGATCACACCGTGTCTCTTTCCCTCGTGTTTTTGAAGTGCTATTTAAAGTATTTTTAAGTTTCTCTCTATTTTCTCTCCACCTTGTGTTATGTTTGTCAAATCAAATCTTCCCCAAATCTTCCCCATATATTATAAACCAATTATTTCAATTAAGGTGCTTTTCTGTTTATCACAGTGTTTTTTAGATGTGAAGAAGAAGAAGAAGAAAAAAAAAAAAATATATATATATATATATATATTTAGGGGTTCATAAATGCAAAAATCCTTTCCTCCATTTTTCACTTGTCATTTGTCTCATGCTGCCATAAGCGCTATAGGTCTTTTTTATTGTCCTCCAACCACTTCTCCACGCTTGTCGGGGAATCAAAAAAATGCGTGCCTCCCATCGCTGTCACTCGCAGATGGGCAGGGTAAAGCAAGGCATAGACAATTTTATATTGCTGGAGGGTACGCTTAATTGGAATAAAAGCCGCTCTGCGCCTCTGTAGGTCTGGCGAGAAATCCTGATAAAGTGAGATTTTAACCCCCTTATATTTGATATCCCCCTTTTCTCTGGCCTTCCGAAGCAGGGTCGCTTTATCGCTAAAATTGAAAATTTTTACGAGTATTGGTCTAGGGTATCCGCTTGCCTGACGAGGTTTAAAGGGGACCCGATGGGCGCGCTCAATCCCAAAAAATGGTGGAAAAGAAGTAGCCCCAAAGGTCTCTTTGAACCATCCCTCCAAGAATGCTATAGGGTCACTTCCCTCGCTCTGTTCTGGCATGCCTATCACTCTGATGTTACTTCTTCTATTCCTGTTTTCCAATTCGTCGATCTTATCCCCCTGCATGTCCATTTGTTTCTTCAACCCCATAACTTCCTGTTTGAGTGGAAATAAGTCATCCTCCATTGTACTTAGTCTCTCCTCTAGGATAGTAGTTCTTTCCACTGTCCTACCTAATTTATCCCCCATTGAGTGTATTTCCTCCTTTATTCCTTTCAGTTGGATGTCAAAGGCAGTTATTGAGTCCTTGCATGCATTTATGGCATTCAAAAGGTCCCTTAATGTAGGCTCTGCCTCCCTTCCTGAATGTCCACTCCCCATACTCGCCTCGGCTGGCTTAGCGGGAGCTGTTGTAGAAATTACTGTATTGATTTTTCCTCTCCCTGCCCCTTCGGCACTCCCAGTTTTTACGCTAGGTGTGGCCGCTTGGTTTACTAAATTTGCCTGTACCTGACCCTTGCCCTGGCTTTTCCTATCCATTGGGGATCCTGCTTGTGCTGGCTGTTGTTGGATCCCCTTTGTTGGGGACAGTGAAGTTCGGGCAAAGCGCTCAAGTTTTGCTGCTGCTGCTATTGCAGACGCTGTTGCCTGACTCTTTGCGGAGCGTGTAACTAAGGATCCTTCATGCTTTTTAGACATAATAATGGGAGTGACTTTAATCCAGATTTAATCCAAATTCATACATGGTACAATGCTTTCCCCTCTCTCTACACCAGCTTTGGAGAGTAAGGAGGCAAGAGGGGGGGGGGAGAGTAAGCAAAAGGTAAGCCAAAAAGTACAGTCCAGCATAAAAAATAAAAAATCTGCAGTTGCCACTTTTAAAGTTCAATTCTTAAGTGCCTAAATGCTATAGCACACCAGTGCACAAACAAACCTGGCCCTGGATAAGTTTTTTCTCTTTTTTTTTTCTCCTTTCTCCCTTAAAGAGCCCTCCCTCCCTCCACTTATGTCCTGTTATTTAGCCAAGCAAACAGCTTTGAGGGGGTAGAGAACTGGGCTAGGCTTGCACTTTATGACAGCACCACAGTTCACCACAATTCAGTCCTTAATTATATAAATGCACAAGTGTTCATTAACATCTGGCTCTGACGGCAAATATAAGGACCGCTGGACACAGATCTGGTCTACAAACATACAGCTCACCGCTGTTCAGTTTCAGTTTTTAGTTATGCAGATGCACAAATGTTCATATAAATCTGGCATTGGCAGTGAGTATAGGGACTGCTGGCCACAGATCACAGTTCTGGCCTGCAAACACACAGTTCACCGCTGTTCCGTTCCCAGTTATACAAACGCACCAGTGTTCATATGAATCACTAATCACGGATTCTCCTGCTCACACATCTACAGCAGCTTAAGTTGATTTTTAAACAAGTGTGCAAAGGTATTTCAGGGTCACCTGAAGCTGGTGTATATATAGCAAGTTTTAGCTGTGATTGTCAATCCTTTTACTCAGGGTAAAGAGGGGTAGAGAAGCCTGGCTATCCTGCTCCACAATCTCTGCGGCCAGACAGCTATAATATAGTGCAATCTGACAGTCTTTACATCCAGTTTAATCAAACCGCAGGCAAGTTTTTTTTTTTTTTTACTCACCACCCAAACCGAGCCTTGACCCCCCCTGAGGGGTAATGCACAAGACCCACGGATTGTAGTTAAGGTGTAATGAAGCTGATGTCCTTATCAAGTTTTTCAAGGTCTTTCACACTGCTTTTCTGAGAGTTTTCCAGTCTACATCCCCTGCTCTCACATACCTAGCAGGGATTTCACACGCTGCTCAGCAGTTTCATTTTCAATCAGCTGTTTACTTTCACTTTTACACTCCCTGGGGGGGAGGGGTGCATTCCTCCACTCAGTGTCCCGATCTGTCAGCTGGGCATATGAACTTAGTGTGAGCCATCCGTGCTCCATGTATACTGCTCCTGTTAGCAAGTAATCAACAGGGGATCACTATCTCCTTTTCCATCAGCCACAGGCACGGTCAATCCATCAACACTATGGTCTAGGTAGAAGGGAGGGTAGGAGGGAATCAATACACGTCCTCACTCACTCCATGCTTCCTCTCTCACATCCGGCCACACCCCTTGTCCAAGAACTTTTAAACAGCAATGCAACAAACAGTTTTCCCAATCCAGAGTCAGCTGAATTTAAACCAGAACCAGCAGAACCCCTGAGTGTACGAAAACAAACCCATGAAGTCAGCAATGCCAGAACAATTAAAGATGAACCATTAGAGACATATAGGAACAGGCCAAGTGAATCCTTACTACAGCAACCCAAACACCAGACCACACAAGATGTCACTAAATATATTATCCGTAAAGAAATGGTTAATTCAGGCTTTCTCAAGTTTGATGACTGCCCCGAGAATTACTGGGCATGGAAGTCTTATTTTCTGAATGCAGTCAGACTTAGACTTACCAGCAGCTGAGATGCTAAACCTGATGATAAAATGGATTGGGACTGAGTCAGTAGAGCATGCAAGAAGGATACACATATTTAACCCTTCAGCAGGATTTGATATGGCCTGGCAAACGCTAGAGGAAAGATATGGAACACCAGAAGCAATTAAAGGTGCTCTAATGAAAAGACTGGAGTTTTTCCCTAAGCTAAACAGCAGAGACAATTTGAAACTGCAAGAGCTGGATGATATACTTTGGGAAGTCCAGTGTGCCAAAGAAGAAGGCTATTTAAGAGGACTTGCACATTTAGATACCGCCAGCGGTACTAAGCCTATAGTGGAGAAACTACAAGAAAAATGCTTGAGTGTTGGAGCCAAATACAAAGAAGATCATGATGTCCCCTTTCCCCCATTCTTTGTGTTTTCTAGGTTTGTGCAGCAGCAAGCTAAGATCAGGTGTGATACCAGCTTTTCCTTCATCACCAACAGTCAACTCCCAAAAGCAAAAAAGCCACCTAGAGCCTACAATAGGACTTCAGTGATCGCCCATAAGACAACTGTACCCTCTGAGGACCCAGACTGTCTAAGCAGCTACAAGGTAAACACCTTTGAAGGCCCTGACAGACTTTGCCCACTCCATAAAAAGCCCCATCCCCTAAACAAGTGCAAAGGGTTCAAAAGTAAACCTATCAAGGAAAGGATAGCCTTTCTTGGACAAAACGGCATCTGCTTCAAGTGTTGTGAATTCACTAAACATGTGGCCAAAGACTGCAAAATACAAGTGGATTGCTCCAAATGTGGCAGTAACAGACACATCATAGCTTTATACCCTGATACTTTGCATCAACCACTAGAGGTCACTGAAGCCCCGAAAGATGGAGACAGGGAGCAAAAAGATAATTCATCTACCCCAGTAATGTCCAAATGCACTGAAATCTGTGGTGACAGTATAAATCCACGTTCATGTTCCAAGATCTGCCTAGCAACCGTGTACCCCACAGGGGAAAAGAAAAAAGCAGTTAAGATGTATGTGGTTCTGGATGAACAGAGTAACAGGTCACTGTCAAGGTCAGACTTTTTTGATGCCTTCAACATTACATTGAGTGCAGTTCCATACACCCTAAAGACATGTGCAGGAGTGATAGAAACTTCAGGAAGAAGAGCTACTGACTTTACTATCGAGTCTCTTGACAAGAGAGTCCATCTCTCACTTCCCACTTTGATAGAGTGTGATATGTTACCAGACGATAAAGCAGAGATCCCTTCACCAGAAGTGGCCTTTCATCATCCTCATCTCAATTCAATATCTCACCTTATTCCAGCTATGCAGAAAGATGCCTCTATTCTTCTTCTTCTTCTTGGAAGAGACATTCTACAGGTACATAAGGTATGCCAACAAATTACTGGGCCCTTTAATGCCCATTATGCTCAAAGACTTGACCTAGGGTGGGTTATAGTAGGAGGAGTTTGCCTAGGAGAAACACATTGGCCTGACAGCATCAACACTTCAAAAGACATCTGTGCTAGTGAATGGGCGCACGTCCCTTCTTAGTCCATGTCAGAACAGCTTTGTTGTTAAAGAAACCCTAAAACCATACTGTGACTCTCCTTCTAATTACAATAGAAACATTAGTAGTGGCATGAAGACTGACACTTTAGGGAACTCAGTGTTCCAGAGAACAAAAGATGATGACAAACAAGCAATGTCTATAGATGGTCAAGACTTTCTCAATATCATGGATAAAGAGACTTTCCAAGATGAAAACAACAATTGGGTAGCTCCTTTATCTTTTTGCACACCCAGGTGTTATTTACCTAGTAACAGAGAGCAAGCCATGAAGTGCCTGAACGCACTACATAAAACTTTGCAAAGAAAACCTGAAGTGAAAATACACTTTACAGAATTCATCAAAAGGATGGTTGACAATAATCATGCTGAAGTAGCACCATCACTGGATGAAGGTAAAGAACACTGGTATCTGCCAATGTTTGGCGTTTACCATCCACACAAGCCAGACCAAATAAGAGTTGTGATCGATTCCAGCGCTCAACATGAAGGTGTTTCATTAAATTATGTTCTGCTGAGTGGCCCAGATCTAAACAACATGCTTCTGGGTGTCCTCTTATGCTTCAGGAAAGAGCCTATTGCCTTCACAGGGGATGTGCAATAGATGTTTTATTGTTTTCTAGTGAGAGAGGACCATCGTGATTACCTGCGTTTCCTGTGGTACAAGGATAACGACACAGATAAAGAGGTGACAGAGAATAGAATGAGGGTGCATGTTTTTGGTAACAGCCCTTCTCCTGCTGTTGCCATATACTGCATGTGCAAAGCTGCCCAGAAAGGTGCAGAACATTATGGTCAAGATGCCAAACACCTTGTGATGAGACATTTCTATGTAGACGGTGGACTTGCTTCAGCCCACACACCTGAAGGAGCAATCAACATTCTCAACAAAGCAAAACAAATGCTGGCAGAGTCTAATTTGCGACTACATAAGATAGCCTCTAACAGCAAACAAGTCATGGAAGCTTTCACCGCGGAAGACAGAGCTAAAGATCTCAAAGACCTTTGCCTGGGAACAGACACCAATCCTTTACAGAAGAGTTTAGGCCTAAGCTGGGATATAGAGAAAGACTGTTTGTTTTTGTTTTTCAGGTTTCTTCAGTAGAAAAGCCATTCACGAGAAGAGGAATTCTATCCACTGTGAACAGTCTCTACGATCCTCTCGGGTTTGTAGCACCTGGCTGTCACCATAAAAGGTAAGGCCTTAGTTCGTGAACTGTCAAGTGGAGAAAGTCAGTGGGATGCCTTACTTCCACAAGAGAGACTCCATGAGTGTGTCCAATGGACAGAGTCTTTACAAGCCATACAATGTTTACAAATACTGTGACAGCAGGAAGGTAAAGTCACCTGGTTGCATCCAGGGGGGTAGATATATTTCGCCCAGATTCAGGCTTTACGCCGACTTATACAACTAGGTGGAGAGTTGTATAAGGCTAGTGGGCTCATGGATGACTCATACCTCTAGGGAGAGGGCTGGGCGTCGTACAGACAGGGAGTTGATGAGGCCAGCTGAAGCTTGTCAGCTCATTTAGGCCTCTATAAGAACTCCCAGCTTCATTAGATGTTAGCTCATGCCTGGAACCAGACCTGTGTGGACTGTCTAGGGAGAGTGAACCCCTGTGCGGTGAGGCAAAGCCTGTGTGGCTATTTGTTTGGACTTTTATTAAACCAGGGACTTAGGGACTAGGACAGCACTAGGCTGATCCCAGTTGTTAGTTAGGAAACCTGTATGTTTAGTCAGAGGTCAACTTGACCAGGATTTATTTTGGTTATGTTTCTTTTGCTTTGCTGTGTTTTGTCACTGTAAATAGAAAATAAACCGCACCTTTTTTGATTTTGAAAACCACAACCTCCGTTTGCTGGGCCTGTTTTGTGTGGGGAGCCCATCCCGGGGGTCACACACACCCGCTGCCGAGCTAACCCCCTCACAGTTGGTGGAGAATGCGGGCAGTTTTTTTTAAGCCAGCATGGAGGAGATACTGAAGCAGCTGGCTCTAGCAAATGCCAATCAACAGCAGACAAATGCAGGTTTGCAAAGGAGCCTTGCAGCCCAGCAGCAGACAAACGCAACTTTGCAACAGAGTCTGGAGGCTCAGCAACAAGCCCAGCAGCAATCTGAGGCCCGCTTCATAGACCTGTTGCAGAAGCAAGAGCAGAGACTACAACAACAGATGGAAGCAGTAATGCAGCAACGTCCGCAGACCAGTGAGGAAAGCCGTCCCACTAATACCGCGTCCTTTGGGGTGAGTCGTTTATTGACAAAAATGACTGGAGAGGATGATCCAGAGGTATTTTTGACCACATTTGAAAGGACCGCTGAAAGAGAAAAGTGGCCTGAGGAGCAGTGGGCTGGACTGGTGGCTCCTCTGTTAACTGGTGAATCGCAGAAAGCTTACTATGACCTAGAGCCTAACCAAGCAAAAGACTATGTGATGCTAAAAGCTGAAATATTGGCAAGGCTGGGTGTCACCCAGGCTGTCCGGGCTCAGCGTGTGCATAACTGGACTTTCCAGCTTGGAAAACCCCCCAGGTCTCAAATGTATGATCTCATTCACCTGAGCAGAAAGTGGCTACAGCCAGAGACTTTGTCCGCACCAAAGATTGTGGAACGTGTTGTAATGGATCGGTTTTTGAGAGCTCTTCCTACTGCCATCCAAAAGTGGGTAAGCCATGGAGACCCAGAGACGGCCGATGGTCTTGTGGATCGTGTGGAGAATCACTTGGCTACAGAGAACCTGACGGCCTCTTCCAGAGACACTCGGACTTTCCACCCTAAGACCAGACCATCCCCAGGGGCGGATAAGAGGATTCCAAGGGGTGAGGGTGGAGAGAGTGAGAGGGTGGGAGCTCTACCCCAAGTTTGGCGAGAACAGCCTGGGAAATCAGCGGCTCAAGAGGCGGCAAGAAGGATCGTTTGCTACCGCTGCCGGCAAGCGGGACATATTGCAGCCAATTGCCCGGTTGTGGAGGAACCCATGCAGTGTGACTTTCTGACGGGCAGACGTCAGTCGCTGTGTGCGACAGTCGCATGCACTGCCATTCGAGGAACTGAGAAACATTTATGCAAAATGTGTGTTAATGGTAGAAATGTTGTGGTATTGCTGGATTCAGGTAGCCTTGTGACCCTGATAAAGGCTGAGTTAGTTAAAACAGAGGTCTCTGGGAATAGCAAGGTAGCTGTTATTTGTGTGCATGGGGACACCCGAGAGTATCCAGTAACTACAGTGTGTTTCGAGACCCCCAAAGGTACCCTCTCTCATCCAGTGGGCTTAGTATCTCAGTTACCGCATGACGCCATTGTGGGAAGGGATTTTCCGAAGTTCTGGGAACTGTGGGATGATCCTGAGCCCCTCACTGGTGCCCCTATGTACCAGGAATGTGATAGCCAGAACTCCCCTGAGAGTGGTGAGGACTCTCCGGAATTTCCCTTATCAGTATTGGCAGGGGAGACTCAAGAAACTGGAGAGGAGCCCACCTCCTCAGACGAAAACCTACCGTCTGTGGAGTTTTCTGATCTTGAGGTTCACAGGGAAAACTTTGCCACAGAACAGTTGAAAGACCCCGCCCTAATAAAGGCACGGGAAAACGTAGTGAAAATAGATGGCGAGTTAGTGAACCCAGATAATACCTGCACTTACCCATACTTCAGCGTAGAGAAGGACCTACTGTATCGGGTGTCAAAAAGGGCAGAAGAAACTGTTGAGCAGCTTGTGGTGCCCAAACCTTACAGGAAGTTGGTGTTGGAGTTGGCCCATGGGCACATTCTTGGAGGTCATCTGGGGACAGAGAAAACCCGAGAGAGGGTATTACAGAGATTCTATTGGCCGGGGGTGATGAAGGACGTAGAAAATTATTGTTCCTCCTGCCCTGTGTGTCAGAGGTTGGCCCCGATGCCACATTTCCGTAGCCCGCTGGTCCCTCTACCCATCATTGAGGTCCCGTTTGAGAGGATCGCCATGGATTTGGTAGGTCCTATAATCAAGTCCGCTAGGGGGCACCAGTACATATTAGTTATAATGGACTATGCCACCCGTTATCCAGAAGCGATCCCTCTCCGAAATACCTCGGCTAAAACCATAGCCAAAGAGCTATCTCTTGTTTTTAGCCGGGTGGGTATTTGTAAAGAACTGCTTACGGACCAAGGTACACCCTTTATGTCCCGGGTTATGAAAGAGCTGTGTAAATTGTTCAAAGTGACGCAATTGCGTACGTCTGTGTATCACCCCCAAACCGATGGGCTGGTTGAAAGATTCAACAAAACCCTAAAACAAATGTTGAAGAAAGTGGTGGATAGAGATGGAAAGGATTGGGACTGTTTACTTCCTTATTTGATGTTTGCTATTAGGGAGGTGCCCCAATCCTCTACGGGATTCTCCCCCTTTGAGTTACTGTATGGGAGACACCCAAGAGGGCTGTTGGATATTGCCAAGGAAACTTGGGAAAGTGAGAGTTCTCCCCACAGGAGTGTGATTGAGCATGTCGCCCTGATGCAAGATCGAATTGCACAGGTAATGCCCATCGTGAAGGAACATTTGGCCCAAGCGCAGTTGGCACAGCAGAGAGTGTACAACCGTGGAGCCAAGACCCGTACCTTTTCCCCGGGGGATAGGATATTGGTACTTGTCCCTACAGTTGAAAGTAAATTCCTTGCCAAATGGCAAGGCCCCTACGAGATAATGGAAAAAGTGAGCGAAGTGAATTACAAGGTCAGACAACCAGGAAGGCGAAAGCCCGAACAGATATATCACGTTAATCTGTTGAAAGCCTGGAGGGATAGAGAGTCCCTAGTCGCAGACACTTGGTCACCAGCTCAAACTGGTTGCGTGATTCCTGAGGTTGGAATAGCAGCCACCTTGTCACAACCCCAACAACAGGAGGTTAAGGAGTTTGTGCTTCGCAACAAGGAGGTATTCTCTGAGCTGCCGGGACAAACATCTGGGGTAGAGCATGACATCATTACCCCGCCCGGTGAAAGGGTGAAGTTAAAACCCTATCGGATCCCAGAGGCTCGACGGGAGGCAATACGGGAGGAAGTACAGAAAATGCTGAACTTAGGGGTGATAGAGGAGTCCCAAAGTGATTGGTCTAGTCCCATCGTGTTGGTGCCTAAACCGGATGGGAGCTGGCGATTTTGTAACGATTTTCGTCAGTTGAACAAAGTTACAAAATTTGACACCTACCCCATGCCACGTATAGATGAGTTGATCGACCGGCTGGGAACAGCCCGATACATGACGACTCTTGACCTCACAAAAGGGTATTGGCAAATCCCCCTGGCCAAGTCGGCCAAAGAGAAAACCGCATTTGTAACCCCAGACGGGGCGTTCCAACATAAAAGAATGCCGTTCGGGTTACAGAATGCGCCGGCCACATTCCAGCGGAAAATGGACCAGATGCTGAGGCCCCATCGGAAGTATGCTGCGGCTTACCTGGATGACGTAATTGTCCATAGCACAGATTGGGCCTCACATCTGCCAAAAGTGCAAGCAGTCCTGGACTCTGTTCGGGAAGCGGGGTTTACGGCTAACCCCAAGAAGTGTACCATTGGGCAGGAGGAGGCCAAATATCTTGGGTACACCATTGGGAGGGGAGTAATAAAACCCCAACTCAACAAAGTCGAGGCCATCCAGAGTTGGCCACGTCCCAACAGCAAGAAGCAGGTACGAGCCTTTCTGGGAATCGCTGGGTATTATCGGCGATTCATTCCCCACTTTGCTTCTAAGGCTGTGCCCCTAACCAACCTGACGAAGGGGAAAGGGTCGGTCATGATTAAATGGACCCCCGAGGCTGAGGCAGCATTCCAGTTCTTGAAACAAGCCTTATGTAGCCAGCCAGTGTTGTACTCACCCGACTTCTCTAAAGACTTTGTCGTACAAAGTGATGCGTCAGATGTGGGGTTAGGAGCAGTATTGTCCCAGGTCTGGAACGGGGAAGAGCACCCAGTCATTTACCTCAGCAGGAAGTTGAAGTCCCATGAGGTAAATTACGCCACCGTTGAAAAGGAGTGTTTAGCGGTGAAGTGGGCTCTAGATTCCCTTCGGTACTACCTGCTAGGTAGGCACTTTGACATGGTTACGGATCACGCTCCGTTAAAGTGGATGGCTCAAAACAAGGAAACAAATAGAAGAGTGAATAGGTGGTTCCTGGCCCTCCAGGAATTCAACTTCACAGTAAAGCATCGCCCTGGCGTTCAAATGGGGAATGTGGATGCTTTGTCTCGAGTACATGAATGCCTGATTGCTGGTGTTCCAACCCCGAGGTTAAAACAAGAGGGGGGGTATGTGACAGCAGGAAGGTAAAGTCACCTGGTTGCATCCAGGGGGGTAGATATATTTCGCCCAGATTCAGGCTTTACGCCGACTTATACAACTAGGTGGAGAGTTGTATAAGGCTAGTGGGCTCATGGATGACTCATACCTCTAGGGAGAGGGCTGGGCGTCGTACAGACAGGGAGTTGATGAGGCCAGCTGAAGCTTGTCAGCTCATTTAGGCCTCTATAAGAACTCCCAGCTTCATTAGATGTTAGCTCATGCCTGGAACCAGACCTGTGTGGACTGTCTAGGGAGAGTGAACCCCTGTGCGGTGAGGCAAAGCCTGTGTGGCTATTTGTTTGGACTTTTACTAAACCAGGGACTTAGGGACTAGGACAGCACTAGGCTGATCCCAGTTGTTAGTTAGGAAACCTGTATGTTTAGTCAGAGGTCAACTTGACCAGGATTTATTTTGGTTATGTTTCTTTTGCTTTGCTGTGTTTTGTCACTGTAAATAGAAAATAAACCGCACCTTTTTTGATTTTGAAAACCACAACCTCCGTTTGCTGGGCCTGTTTTGTGTGGGGAGCCCATCCCGGGGGTCACACACACCCGCTGCCGAGCTAACCCCCTCACAATACCCAGATGTCATGTTCCTATTTCATTGTCACAAGCCTGCAAAAGAGAACTGTACATATTTTCAGATGCATCTGTTACAGCAATAGGTGCAGTTGCTTACTTGAAGGTAAACAGTGCAAGAAATGTCTGTCATGTTGGATTTGTTATGGGAAAATCCAAACTGAGTCCTATGCCGGCACATACAATTCCACGCCTAGAGTTATGTGCAGCTGTACTAGCGGTTGAACTGTATGAGCTAGTGAGAGACAAGATGGACCTAAGCCTAGATGCTGTGAAACTCTTTACAGACAGTAAAACAGTCTTAGGCTATATCTGCAACACTACAGAGAGATTCTTCTTATATGTTTCCAATTGGGTGAATAGGATCAGACAAGCAACCTGTCCAGAGCAATGGTTCTATGTGCCCTCAGAACAAAATCCTGCAGATTATGCTACCAGACCTACACAGATAGCTTGCCTTCAGAACTCTATATGGTTCTCAGGCCCACCTTTTCTGTATCAGACAGTTGTAGATAATTCTGATAACACCAATGTTTACCCTTTGGTGGAACCTGAAGCTGATCCTGAAATTAGGTCAGAAGTAGTAAGCTTCAGTACTAAAGCCTTTGACACTAGACTGCAGCTGCATTGTTTCAAAAGATTTTCCAACTGGAAGAGACTAAGCAGGGTTATAGCAAGATTAATTCATGTTGCGAAAAGCTTCCAGAAGTTAACCAATGGTGATCGACCCGGAAGCTGGGGAGTTTTCCATGAAAGAGTCAGTTTAGAAGAACTTTCACAAGCCAAGACAGTCATAATTTCTTCTGTACAACGCACATATTTCAGGCAAGAATATGACTGCATTGAACAACAAAAGACGCTTCCAAAACATAGCCGTCTTACAAAACTCGGTCCCTTTATAGATCAAGATGGATTATTGAGAGTAGGTGGCCGTTTATCTTTTGATACACTGTCAGATGAGGAGAAGCAGCCTGTCATCATTCCTCATGATCACCACATTGCTACCTTGATTGTAAGATATTATTAGGGATGAGGCGAACACCCCCTGGTTTGGTTCGCACCAGAACCTGCGAACAGACCTAAAGTTTGCGCAAACTTTAGAACCCTATTAAATACAATGGACTCGAATGTTCGAAATCAAAAGTGCTAATTATCAAGGCTAATATGCAAGTTATTGTCCTAAAAAGGGTTTGGGGACCCGGGTCCTGCCCCAAGGGACATGTATCAATGCAAAAAAAAGTTTTAAAAACATACGTTTTTTCGGGAGCGGTGATTTTAATAATGCTTAAAGTGAAACAATAGAAGTGAAATATTCCTTTAAATTTCGTACCGGGGGGCGGGGGGGGTATAGTATGCCTGTAAAGCAGCGTTTTTTCCCGTGCTTAGAACTGTCCCCGCACAAAGTGTCATTTCTGAAGGAAGAAAAGTCATTTAAAAGCACTCGCGGCTATAATGAATTGTCAAAAAACGTAGAATGGGTGTATTTCGCGCTACTAAAGAGTAAATGAAATAGAACTGGGTTGATGTGTGCAAAAGCTGCAAAACTTATCTGTGTTCACCTTACACATAAACATTCAAATGATATATAAAGGGTTTCGCACTTAAGGAATAATACAATACAAACAAGGCTGTGCACCTAGAAACAATGATATAAATGCAGATATATATCTAAAATAATACAAAGTGCAGAGTGAATATATCAAGGTTCTAAATGTTCATAATAAATCTTAAATGAAATGGTCCCAAACGTGCCAATGAGTGTAAATAATCAATAATAAAGTGCTGACAGTACATAAAGTGCAATCAATAAAAGTGCAATCAATAAAGTGCAAAAAGGGTGTGCAAATGGCTGCAAATAGTTCAATAGTGCATTTGATCTATAATTGATCTAAAAAAATAATAGTGATGAGAAATTGGTCTCAAGAGGTCCCATACAAATGTCTCCGATGGACAAAATCCTCTATAGGGTTAAGTGCTGTTATAGCTGTGTCATTAATGTCCACAATGAGTCAGCAATTGAAGTATTGAACCAGCGTGTGAATCCTACACCAGTCTCCCAGAACTCTCACCCCCAGAGTAGGGATGAGCTTCGAGTTCGAGTCAAACTCATGTTCGACTTGAACATTCCCCGTTCGCCCATTCGCCGAACAGCGAACAATTTCGGGTGTTCGCGGCAAATTCAAAAAGTCTATGGGAGAAATCTAAAGTGCTAATTTTAAAGGCTTATATGCAAGTTATTGTCATAAAAAGTGTTTGGGGACCCGGGTCCTGCCCCAGGGGACATGTATCAATGCAAAAAAAAGTTTTAGAAAAGTCAGTTTTTTTCGGGAGTAGTGATTTTAATAATGCTTAAAGTTAAACAATAAAAGTGAAATATTCCTTTAAATTTCGTACCGGGGGGGGGGGGGGGGAGTGTATAGTATGCATGTAAAGTTGTGCTTGTTTCCCGTGCTTAGAACTGTGCTTGCACAAAATGTCATTTCTGAAGGAAAAAAAGTCATTTAAAACTCACTTGCGGCTATAATGAATTGTCGGCTCCCGGCAATACATAGAAAAGTCATTGATAATAAAAATAAAAAAAATGCGTGGGGTCCCCCCAAATTCAATTACCAGGCCCTTCAGGTCTGGTATGCATATTAAGGGGAACCCTGCCGCAAATAAAAAAAAAATGCATGGGAGTTCCCCCAAATATCCATACCAGGCCCTTCAGCCAATGACGTAGGTGTAAGGCTAAGCGGACCAGATGCGGAACGTGAGAAGGGGCAGGTCTATTCATTTATTACACTGTGGAGGAAGTTCCCCATCAGGTCCGCCCCCTCGTATGTCAGACCCCGCCTACGTCATTGGCTGAGCGGACCTGATGGGGAACTGCCTCCACAGTGTAATAAATGAATAGACCCGCCCCTTCTCACGTTCAGCATCTGGTCCGCTTAGCCTTACACCTACGTCATTGGCTGATGGGGAACTTTAGAAGGGGCGGGTCTATTCATTTAATACACTGCCGAGGAAGTTCCCCATCAGTTCCGCTCAGGCTCAGCCAATGACATTTCGTGTGGACAGCGCTGGACATCGGATCGCCGCGGGACACTGGATTTCATCGCTGGGATGTTTTTTTTTTTTATTTTTTTATTTTTTTTTAATAAAGGACTTTTCCAAGGTGTCTGTGTGTTTTTTTTTTTTTACATTTTTCTTACACTTTCTTTGTGAAATGGTAGGGGTACAATGTACCCCTTACCAATTCACATGAAGGGGCGGGATCTGGGGGTCCCCTTTGTTAAAGGGGTCTACCAGATTCCGATAAGCCCCCTGCCCACAGACCCCCACAACCATCGGGCAAGGGTTGTGGGGATGAGGCCCTTGTCCCCATCAACATGGAGACATCCTCCCCATGTTGAGGGCATGTGGCCTGGTACGGATCAGGAGGGGGGGCGCTCTCTCGTCCCCCCCTCTTTTCCTGTGGCCTGCCAGGTTGCGTGCTCGGATAAAGGGTCTGGTATGGATTTTTGGGGGAACTCCACACCATTTTTTTTTCATTTGGGGTGGAGTTCCCCTTAAAATCCATACCAGACCTGAAGGGCCTAGTATGGGTATTTGGGGAACTCCACGCATTTTTTTTTAAATTTGTGGCAGGGTTCCCCTTAATATCCATACCAAACCTTTTTTTTTATCAGTGACTTTTCTATGTACAGTATTGCCGGGAGCCGACAATTCATTATAGCTGCGATTTTTTAATGACTTTTTTTCCTTCAGAAATGACACTTTGTGCAGGGACAGTTCTAAGCATGGGAAACATGTGCAACTTTACATGCATACTGTCACGAGCCGGACTGACGGCTAGTGGGGATACAGGAGGTGGATCCTCTGTACCAGAGTGGGAATGGCACGGGTCGTACTGAGGGACCGGTTCTAAGCAGCTACCGGTTTTCACCAGAGCCCGCCGCAAAGCGGGATGGACTTGCTGCGGCGGTAGCAACCAGGTCGTGTCCTCCAGTAGCGACTCCACCTCTCTGGCGGCTGAGATAGGCGCGGTACAAAAGGACTAGGCAGAGGCAAGGTCAGACGTAGCAGAGGGTCAGGGCAGGCGGCAATGGTTCGTAGTCTGAGACAATGGCAGCAGGTCAGATACACAGGCAAGGCAACTCACAAAACGCTTCCACAGGGTACTAAGACAACAAGGTCCGGCAAGGACAGGAAGGGGAAGTGGGTTTATATCAGATTTGGGTGTGCACAGTAATTGGGCCAGGCACCAATCAATGGTGCACTGGCCCTTTAAATCTCAGAAGGCCGGCGCGCGCGCGCCCTAGTGCGTAGCGGGGCCGCGCGCGCCGGGAAGGAGCAGGAGGGGGATGGTGAGTAGGATGGGATGCGATCCGCGGACGGAGATGTGCCGCCGCGTGGATCGCATCCCCGCCGGTAACAGAGCAGCGCCCACGGCCAGGGGGGCTGACCGGAGCGCTGCAGGGTGACCGACGCCGCGAGCACTCCGGGAAGGATGGGACACCCGGAGCGCTCGGCGTTACAGTACCCCCCCCTTAGGTCTCCCCCTTTTCTTGGAACCCAAGAATCTACGGATGAGCTCCTTGTCTAAAATGTTGGTCTCAGGCTTCCAGGATCTCTCTTCAGGACCACAGTTCTCCCAATCAACTAAACAAAAATATTTTACCTCGGATGACCTTGGAGGCGAGGATTTCTTTCACCGAGAAGACATTAGAAGAACCAGAGACAGGAGCAGGAGCAGTGACCTTGGGGGAAAATCGGTTAAGAATGAGGGGTTTGAGAAGAGACACATGAAAAGAATTGGGGATACGAAGAGAAGGAGGAAGATGGAGTTTGTAAGAGACAGAATTGATTTGGTTTTTGATTTTAAAAGGTCCGAGGTAACGAGGGCCCAGCTTTTAGCTAGGTACCCGAAACCGAACATATTTGGAGGAGAGCCACACTTTGTCACCAGGGAAATAGACAGGAAGAATTCTTCTTTTTTTATCTGCATGTCTCTTCATGCGGGCAGAGGCCAGTGATAGCGACTTTTGAGTCTCTTTCCAGATAGAGGTGAAGTCTTGAGTTAATTCATCCACGGCAGGAACTCTAGAAGAAGTGGGGATGGGGAGGGGGCAATGGGTGACGGCCGTAGACCACAAAGAAAGGTGATTTGGAGGACGATTCAGAGTTCTTGAAATTGTATGAGAATTCTGCCCAGGGCAATAGGTCGACCCAATCGTCTTGACGGGCGGAGACAAAATGTCGTAAGTAGTCACCAAGGACCTGGTTAACTCTCTCCACCTGTCCATTGGATTGCGGGTGATAAGCGGAAGAAAAATTCAACTTAATCTTTAGTTGAGTACAGAGAGCTCTCCAAAATTTTGAGATGAATTGAACGCCTCTATCAGAGACGATATGTGAGGGTAGCCCATGGAGACGGAAAATTTGAAGAAAAAAATGCTTCGCCAACTGAGGTGCAGTAGGTAGACCAGGAAGCGGGACAAAATGAGCCATTTTCGAAAAGCGGTCAACGACCACCCAGATGACAGTGTTACTATGAAACAAAGGAAGGTCCGTGATGAAATCCATGGCAATGTGGGACCATGGTTGTTCAGGCAAAGGTAGAGGAAGGAGAAGACCTGCAGGCTTCTGGTGTGGAGTCTTGTCACGTGCACAGATAGTGCAGGCCCGTACAAAGTCAGTCATATCTTTTTCCTGGGTAGGCCACCAATAGTGTCTGGCCATCAATTGTATGGATTTTTTGATCCCAGCGTGACCGGCTAGATGGGAGGAATGGTCCCACCTAAGTATCTGGAGACGAAGGCATGGAGGAATGAAAGTTTTTTCTGGAGGAACTGGCACCAGAGAAGCAGGAGCAGAGGAAATCAGACACTCAGGGGGTACGATGTGTTGAGGGGGAGTCCCGGTTTCAGAGGCATCGGAGGAACGGGACAAGGCATCAGCCCTGACATTCTTGTCTGCGGGAAGAAAATGGATCTGGAAATTGAACCGGGCAAAGAACAATGACCACCTGGCCTGGCAAGGATTTAAGCGCTGAGCGGACTGAAGGTAGGACAAATTTTTATGGTCAGTGTAGAGGGAGATAGGGTGAAGGGATCCTTCCAGGAGATGTCTCCACTCTTCTAATGCCAGCTTGATGGCCAACAGTTCACGGTCACCTATGGAATAGTTTTTTTCAGGAGGGGAGAAGGTTTTAGAGAAAAAAACACACGTGACGTTTCCTCCTTTAGCGTTTTTTTGAAGAAGAACAGCTCCGGCTCCTACCGAGGAGGCGTCAACTTCAAGGAAGAACGGCTTTATGGGGTCTGGTCGAGACAGGACAGGTGCAGAGGAGAAGGCGGTCTTAAGGCGAGTAAAGGCTTCTTCCGCTTGAGGCGGCCAGGACCTTGGATTCACGTTTTTCTTAGTCAGTGCCCCTATAGGAGCAACGATGGTGGAGAAGTGGGGTATGAACTGACGATAGTAGTTGGCAAATCCAAGGTAGCGTTGGATAGCACGGAGTCCAGAGGGGCGTGGCCAATCCAAGACTGCGGAGAGCTTGTCAGGGTTCATTTGAAGGCCTTGTCCTGAGACCAGATAACCTAGGAAAGGAAGGCTGCTGCGCTCAAAAAGGCATTTTTCAAATTTAGCGTAAAGATGATTTACGCGGAGGCGCTGGAGCACTTGACGGACATGGAGCCGATGTTCCTCAAGGTTGGTAGAGAAGATTAGGATGTCGTCAAGATAGACAACCACACAGGTATACAGTACGTCCCGAAAGATTTCATTGACAAAATCCTGAAAGACTGCAGGAGCGTTGCAAAGTCCAAATGGCATGATGAGATATTCAAAGTGACCATCTCTGGTGTTAAATGCGGTTTTCCATTCATCTCCTTCACTGATTCTGATGAGGTTATAAGCGCCCCTGAGGTCCAATTTCGAAAAAACTTTTGCTCCGCGCAGACGGTCAAAGAGCTCCGAGATGAGAGGCAGAGGGTAGCGATTTTTAATAGTGATTTTATTGAGACCACAATAGTCTATGCAAGGGCGTAGTGATCCGTCCTTCTTGGCAACGAAGAAGAACCCCGCTCCGGCTGGAGAAGATGATTTCCTAATAAAACCTCTCCTGAGGTTCTCCTGTATGTAATCAGTCATGGCCTTGGTTTCAGGAGAGGAGAGAGGGTAAATTCTGCCACGGGGTGGTGTAGTACCTGGGAGCAAGTCAATGGGGCAGTCGTAGGGTCTATGTGGTGGTAAGACCTCCGCCTGTTTTTTGCAAAAGACATCAGAAAAGTCCTGATAGGCCTTGGGAAGGCCGGGCAAAGGAGTAGCGATGGGAACTTGACTGGTGGGTACAGACTTAAGACAATGCTTGTGGCAGGAGTAGCCCCAGGATTTGATGTCCCCAGTGGTCCAGTCGAGGGTAGGAGAATGGCGCTGGAGCCAGGGTAGGCCAAGAAGGATGTCAGAAGTACAGTTCGGCAAAACAAAGAATTCAATTTTTTCTTGGTGAAGAACACCAACGGACATGAGCAGGGGTTCGGTGCGGTAACGCACGGTACAATCCAGATTCTCTCCATTTACAGAGGAAATGAAGAAGGGTTTGATGAGATGGATAACAGGAACGTTGAACCTGTTGATGAAAGAGGCTTCAATAAAGTTTCCTGCAGAACCAGAGTCCAGGAAGGCCACCGCAGAGAAGGGGGGCCAACAGAAGGGGAAATCCGCCCAGGAATAGTCAGACGTGGAGAGGAAGAATTCTCACCTAGTAACGCCTCTCCCACGTTCACTAGGTGCGGGCGTTTCCCTGACGTAGAGGACGAATAGGGCAGTCCTTTAGGAAATGTTCAGAGCTCGCACAATAAAGACATAAGTTCTCATTCCTACGGCGAGTCCTCTCTTGTAGGGTCAGGCGAGATCGGTCCACCTGCATGGCCTCCTCGACGGAAGGCATAGTATCAGGATGCGTTGGATTCAGGAAGAGAGGAGCCAGGCGCGGATAACGCCTGGTGCGAACAAGATCTTTCTCCTGGCGAAGCTCTTGGCGTCTTTCAACGTAGCGTATGTCAATGCGGGTAGCTAAGTGGATGAGCTCCATCAGGGAGGAGGGTATCTCTCGTGCGGCCAGACAATCCTTGATGTGGCTGGATAAACCTTTCCTGAAGTCGCGCAGAGAGCCTCATTATTCCAGGCTAGCTCTGAGGTTAGTGTGCGGAACTGTATGGCATATTCGCCCACAGAGGAGTTTCCTTGGACAAGGTTAAGCAGGGCGGCTTCAGCGGATGAGGCTCGGGCTGGTTCCTCAAAAACGCTACGAACCTCAGCAAGGAAGGACTGAACGGTGGCTGTAGCAGGGTCATTGCGGTCCCAGAGTGGCGTGGCCCAGGCCAAGGCCTTCCCAGACAACAGACAGACCACGAATGCCACCTTAGACCGTTCTGTGGAAAACTGGTCTGACATCATCTCAAGATGCAGGGAACATTGGGACAAGAATCCCTGGCACATCCTAGGATCCCCGTCAAATTTTTCCGGAAGAGACAAGCGGATCCTCGAGGTAGTAGCGGCAGCTCGGAGAGAGGAAGATGCTGGAGCTTGTGGCGGCAGACGCTGCTGGATCATGGCGGTCAACTGCGACAGCTGCTGTCCTTGTTGGGCAATCAATTGCGACTGCTGGGCAACCACGGTAGTGAGATCAGCGAGACTAGGCAGCGGCACGTCAGCGGGATCCATGGCCGGATCTACTGTCATGAGCCGGACTGACGGCTAGTGGGGATACAGGAGGTGGATCCTCTGTACCAGAGAGGGGATGGCACGGGTCATACTGACGGACCGGTTCTAAGCAGCTACCGGTTTTCACCAGAGCCCGCCGCAAAGCGGGATGGACTTGCTGCGGCGGTAGCAACCAGGTCGTGTCCTCCAGTAGCGACTCCACCTCTCTGGCGGCTGAGATAGGCACGGTACAAAAGGATTAGGCAGAGGCAAGGTCAGACTTAGCAGAGGGTCAGGGCAGGCGGCAATGGTTCGTAGTCTGAGACAATGGCAGCAGGTCAGATACACAGGCAAGGCAACTCACAAAACGCTTCCACAGGGTACTAAGACAAGAAGATCCGGCAAGGACAGGAAGGGGAAGTGGGTTTATATCAGATTTGGGTGTGCACACAGTAATTGGGCCAGGCACCAATCAATGGTGCGCTGGCCCTTTAAATCTCAGAAGGCCGGCGCGCGCGCGCCCTAGAGCGCAGCGGGGCCGCGCGCGCCGGGAAGGATCAGGAGGGGGATGGTGAGTAGGATGGGATGCGATCCGCGGACGGAGATGTGCTGCCGCGTGGATCGCATCCCCGCCGGTAACAGAGCAGCGCCCACGGCCAGGGGGGCTGACCGGAGCGCTGCAGGGGGACCGACGCCGCGAGCGCTCCGGGAAGGATGGGACACCCGGAGCGCTCGGCGTTACACATACTATACACACATCCTAGGTACGAAATTTAAAGGAATATTTCACTTTTATTGTTTCACTTTAAGCATTATTAAAATCACTGCTCCCGAAAAAACTGCTGTTTTTAAAACTATTTTTTGCATTGATACATGTCCCCTAGGGCAGGACCCGGGTCCCCAAACACTTTTTATGACAATAACTTGCATATTAGCCTTTATAATTAGCACTTTTGATTTTGAACGTTCGAGTCCATTGTATTTAATAGGGTTCTAAAGTTCGCTCGAACATTCTGGCTGTTCGCAGGTTCACTGTGCTCTTTACTGGTCTATATCCTCCACCACTCACGCTGATCCCAAGGTGTCAGCTGTCCTGAGAGAGAAGAGGGAGGGGGATGAGGGGGGGAGCAAAGCTCCTGCCAGGGACGGAGGGTAAAGCGAGAAAGAAGCCTCTTAGTACTGCTCTCTGGGAGAAAATAAAAGCCTCACCCAAACCCTTTATATATTGTTATAATGAATTGTAGGCTCCTGGCAATACAGAGAAAAGTCATTGATGAAAAAAAAAATGCGTGCCCCCCCCCAAATTCAATTACCAGGCCCTTCAGGTCTGGTATGGATATTAAGGGGAACCCTGCATCAAATTAAAAGAAAATGACGTGGGGTTCCCCCCAAATATCCATACCAGACCCTTCAGACCTGGAGGGCCTGGTAATTGAATTTGGGGGGACCTCCACACAATATGTTTTTTTTTTTTATCAATGACTTTCAATTGCCGGGAGCCGACAATTCATTATAGCCGCGAGTGCTTTTAAATGACTTTTTCCTTCAGAAATGACACTTTGTGCAGGGACAGTTCTAAGCACGGGAAACATGCACTACTTTACAGGCATACTATACACACACACTAGGTACGAAATTTAAAGGAATATTTCACTTTTATTGTTTCACTTTAAGCATTATTAAAATCACTGCTCCCGAAAAAACGGCCGTTTTTAAAACTTTTTTTTTGCATTGATACATGTCCCCTGGGGCAGGACCCGGGTCCCCAAACACCTTTTATGACAATAACTTGCATATAAGCCTTTAAAATGAGTACTTTAGATTTCACCCATAGACTTTTACAGGGTGTTCCGCGGCTTTTCGAATTTGCCGCGAACACCACAAATTGTTCGCTGTTCGGCGAACAGGCAATGTTCAAGTCGAACATGAGTTCGACTCGAACTCGGAGCTCATCCCTAGATATTCTCACAATCAAATAGTTCACCAAGGGTGCCACATAACAGAAGGTGCAATCCGAGCTGCAGGTTTCTGGATTCTTGGTGGAAAACGTCTAGTGTCTACAGTCATTCACAAATGTGTCATGTGCCATAAACTCAGAGGGAGATTGGAAAGCCAAAAGATGGCAGAGTTACCAAAAGATAGTCACTCCTACCCGTTTGACTCATGAGACTTTGAGTACTTTCATGGCAGAAGTTATGGCCATCATTAATGCAAGACCTTTGGTACCACTATCTACAGATCCAGATAATCCAACCGTTCTTACTCCTACTGTGCTCTTGACCCAAAAGGTAGACACTTTGTCGGCCCCTTGCGTAGACTTTAGTACAACAGAACTTCATGTAAAGCAATAAAAACAAGTCCTGATACGTTTTGGAAGAGATGGAGGAGAGATTACCTGTTTACCTTACAAAGTCGCAGGAAATGGGCTAAGACCAGTCCCAATGTTAAAGTTGGAGATGTTGTGTTGTTGAAAGATAGTCAAGAAAGCAGAAACAACTGGCCTATGGGAATTGTCACAAATACGTTGTCAAGTAAAGATGGTAATGTCAGAAAGGTTGAAGTCAAAGTGACGAAACAAGGGATTGTTAAAGTGTACGACAGACCAGTTTCGGATGTCATTGTTCTCCTTTGAACAGGTATTTCTGTTATGTTGTTGACACAATACGTAACATAGAGCTTGTCACTGACGCCTTTCAGACGTGACATTCGCCATGAGTTAAAATCCATCCTGTGGATTACAATTGGCATTGGAGATAGTTTGGCCTAGTGCGGCTCCAATACGAAGATGTGTTTATGGACAAAACTATTTCTTCATGTGGGCCATCAGCTTGAAGTACCATAGCCAAGAGACACTGATAGTGTGGACTTATGTTTTAGTTTGTTACCAGTTCTAGACGGGAACATATTTTCTTATTAGTGTGTTTTCCCTGTACAGTAGATATGTATAGGTAGTGATATAATGTATTATATCAGACAGGGAGTGTGCTGCCTTTACAGGCTAATTTAGTTATAGTTACTTATATAGAATGTGTAGTTTACCACTGCAATCTAGTGGCCAAAATCTGTAGCAGCTTTATCTCTAGTTATGTAAACTTCTCAGACAGGAAGTGACACTTGGTTTAGGAAGTTCTTCAGCCATTTTAGATTGTCATTCTATATGGATGCAGCATGTCCGTTTCTCTCCAAGGGGCTTGAGACATCATCACCTGTAAGTGCCTTTCTGTTGTGTCATCTGTCATTTATGCTAGACTAGTAATTCTATGTGTACTGATATCTCGTCATTGTATTGTATTGCAGTTTCACAAAGAAGTAAAATAAAGTTGGATTACTTCGGTAGACAAATCAAGCATTGGGCTTCAGTTTACTGGAGTCTCTGACAAGTGTTTAGCTGTCCGTTTAGAACCACACATAGTCAGTGTTTTGAGAGCGGAACAGGAGCTAACAATGATTCACATTTATTTATTTATGTAAAACCTTTAATCCAAAAGGAAAAAAAAAAATGTTGCTGTAACTGCTTAAAAAGAGGGTGAAGTCCCCCTTCTATCATTTATTAGAAACCCACTATTCTACCCAGCCTGCACATTCCCTAATTCATTTAAAAAATGGATCTCCTCTGACATAACGCAACTCTGTGATTTATCGACATCTACCTCACTTATAACATTTCCTGAACTATGTGATAGGCATCAACTCCCCCAATCAGAACTTTTCCGAAATCTGCAGATCAAAAAAAAATTCATGCCATATATACAAAATATGAGTAAGCTCAACGAACTCACACAATTTGAACGTATATGTAAACGCGAACCTCACTCTAAGGGTCTCATATCAATAATATATAAACACCTTATTACTTTGCCTACTGCAGACCCACCATCATACGTGGCAAAATGGGAGAGAGACCTTGGACTTCAGTTGGAACCATCCGATTGGGATAAAATTTGGACCACAACAAAATCATCTTCACAAAATATAATAGCTCTAGAGACAAATTATAAAGTACTTTTGCGCTGGTATTTGGTTCCTGTCAGAATCGCGAAATATATTCCGCAATACTCCCCACTCTGCTTCCGTGGCTGTGGTGAACTAGGATCACACATACACATATTTTGGGATTGTCCCGTTACAAAATGTTTTTGGAAAGAGGTTTTTCTTATCCTCTCTACCTTATTCAAAAAAACAATCAAACCTGACCCTTCAATTGCACTACTAAATCTAAAACCGACTTCTATTTCCCACACTCAATTCAAACTCCTTCTACAAATCACTACTGCAGCAAAGCAGACAATCGCCAAAGCGTGGAAAACCCCAACATTAATGATCTCAGAAACCAAAACCAGAATAAACCAAGCCATGACCCACTCAAAAACGGAAGCCATTACCAATGATAATATTGGAAAATTTGAAAAAATCTGGAATCCTTGGGTGACTAATTTTTTCCCTCCCAACTTTGACATCACATTATTAAGACCATGGTAATATAACTACTAATAGCTATTTAATATACTAATATTATCAGACCAACATTATAAGATACCCCGGGGACCTTTTCGACCTTTTCTATCTTTTCTACTTACTATCTTTATTTTTTTTCTCTTCTTCTTACCCTTCCCTCTCTTCTATCTTCGCTCTTTAGCTCTTTTTTTGTTGTTTTTTCTTTCTTAGCATATATTGTTATTATATGCAAAAATGGTAGCAACATTTTTATTTTTTTTAATGTTTTTTATTTATCAGTATATTTCAGCTTTAGAGCTCCTTTGAAACAATACAAACCTTATATATTACAATAACATTATATGTGGTCGAGAAATTATGACCCTTCATTTTTTCTTTATAAATCCTTATATTACCTTACAAATTATATATTATTACTAAATCTGGTTTGTAATTACTAAATTCAACACTAAGCATATATTTTAGCAAGTCTCCAGATAATGGTCAACATATGTTAAACTTAAATTACTGTTTTTTTTCTCCTCTTCTGTTGTTGAGGCCTTCAAAAATCACTGGAGCTTGACATAAATATCTAATTTGTGTTCTCCTTAACTGCTACTATTTATAGTGACTATGTTTATTGACAATATATGCTTGTAATTTTGAAAATTTAATAAACAAATTTGACAAGAAAAAGAGGGTGAAGTTTGGCTTAATTTTGTCAGTGCATCTAAATCTGCTAGTACATCTAACGCTCCCCTCCCCCAGGCTGACAATACTGCTGTGCAAAGGTGTCTCTGTGCTCATTTATCCAGAGTAGATGCACTCTAATACAGGAGGTGTGTTACTACCAGGATCCCCAGGTGAAAACAGAAGGAAAAAGCCTAAAACAAAGAAAACTAACGCAGCTACTGCATCAAATGATTAGTAAGCTGCAATATATTACAGTTTTGGTTTTATTATCACTTTAAACCACTTCCCGGCCGTGCCATAGCCGAATGATGGCTACCACGGGGTTGGCTAGTTCTGGGAGGGCATCCAGGGACATCCTCCTAAACTCGTGCTTCCTGCACCTTCTGGGGCGTGCACATGGAAGTACCTATGATGGCCGGGGTCCTCTGAACCCAGCGCATCACAAATCAGGGTAAAGGGCCATTGACAGCTGCCCTTTACCACGTGATCGCTCCATCCAATGACGGAGCAATAACTTGTCAATAAACAGGAGCATATCCGGTTCAGCTCTCTCCTCACACGCGATCGGTACAGTGTGTGAGGAGAGGTGGGAGCCAGTGCAGCAACACATGTGGGCTGGATATGTAGTGCCCACTGCGCTGATCTGTGCCCATTCAGGCTCATCCATGCCTCATTTATGCCCATTCATGCCCATCCATACCTCATCCATGCCCCATTGATGCCTCATCAATGCCCCATTGATGCCTCATCAATGCCCATCCATGCCCACCCATGCCTCATTCATGCCCATCCATGTCTCATTCATGGCTCATCCATGGCGCATTCATGCTAATCCATGTCCATCCATGTCTCATTCATGCTCATCCATGTCTCATTCATGCTCATCCATGCCTCATCCATGCCTCATTCATGCCTCAATAATGCCTCATTTATGGCTCATCCATGCCTCATTTTTGCTCATCCATGGCTCATCCATGCCTCAGTCATGCTCATCCATGGCTCATTCATGCTCATCCATGACAAATCAATGCTTTATCTGTACCCATCCAAGCCTCATCCGTGCTCATTAATGCCCATCCATGCCCATCCATTCCTCACCCATGCCTCACCCATGCCTCACTCATGCCCAGCCATGCCCATTCATGCTCAGCTGTGCCCATCCATGCCTTATCCATGCCACATCAGTGCTCATCCGTGCCCATACATGTCACATCAGTGCTCATCTGTGCCACATTAGTGCTCACCCATGCCTCATCCGTGTCACATCAGTGCTCCTCCGTGTCACATCAGTGCTCATCGGTGGCACATCTGTGCTCATCCGTGTCCCATTAGTGCTCATCCATGCCACATCGGTGTACATCTGTTCCACATCAGTGCTCATCCGTGCCTCATTCATGCCACATCAGTGCTTATCTGTACCTCATCCATGCCACATCAGTGCTTATCTGTACCTCATCCATGCCACATCAGTGCTCATCTGTGCCACATCCATGCCACATCAGTACTCATCCATGCAGATCCATGACACATCAGTGCTCATCCAGCCACATCAATGCCACATCAGTACTCATCCATGCCTCATTCATGCCACATCTGTGCTCATCCATGCCACATCCATGCAACATCACTACTCATCTGTTCCACACTAGTGCTCATCCGTGCCTCATCTGTGCCACATCAGTTCTCATCTGTGCCTCATCCATGCCACATCAGTGCTTATCCATGCCACATCCATGCCACTACAGTGCCCATCAGTGCCTACAGTGCACATCAGTGTCCTACAGTGCTTGACAAAAAGTGTAATAGGTAGTCAGGAAATTTGATTTGAAATTGATGTCCCTAGAACATCTGATGGTGCTCCCTGCATGTTGGGCCTATGTATGTGGCCAGGCTGTGTAAAAGTCTCGCACATGTGGTATCGTTATTCTCAGGAGAAGTAGCATAATGTATTTTGGGGTGTCATTTTTGATATGTACATGCTATGTGTTTAGAAAAATGGAATAGATGGACAACTTTGTGTAAAAAAAATAAGTTTTCATTTTTTTTACCCACATTTTCCAAAAACTTGTGGAAAAAAATGACACGTTCAAAAGACTCATTATGTCTAATAGATTATGTGTTGGGTGTTTGTTTTCAAAATGGGTGTTTCTATTGTCCTGGTGCTCCAGGACCTTCAAAAATGTAAAAGGTAGTCAAGAAATTAAATGTGTAATTGATGTCCCTAGAACACCTGACAGTGTTCCCTGTATGTAGCCAGGCTGTAAAAAAAAGTCTCACATGTGGTATTGCCATACTCAGGATGAGTAGCAGAATGTGTTGTGGGGTGAATTTGCAAGCATGCATATGCCATGTCAGAGAAATAACCTAAATGTTCAAAGAATTGTGGGGAAAAACTACAACTTCACCATGCATCTTACTAAATACATTGGAATGTCTGCTTTCCAAAAATGGGTCGTTTGGGTGTATCTGAACTGTCCTGGCTTGTTAGTGTCTCAAGAAATTAGATCAGTACATCAGGTGTGATCAATTTTCAGTGATTGGCACCATAGCTTGTAGACTCTATAGCTTTCACAAAGACCAAATAATATACACTGATTTTGGTTATTTTTTTTTACCAAAGATATGCAGCAGTATAAATTTTGACCAAAATGTATGAAGCAAAATTTCTAATTACAAAATTTTATAACAGAAACAAAGAAAAGAGGCATTTTACAAAATTTTCAATCTTTTTCCATTTATAGTGCAAAAGAAAAAACCCAGTGGTGATTGAATACCACCAAAAAAAAAATTGCATATGGGTACAGTGTTGCAAAACTGAGTACCGGTAATTGTCATTCAAAAATGTGAATAGAAAGGCTTAGATGTATAGGTTTATGTTTATTGTTTAAATAGGAGAAAATAATAAATGCCTATTTCCTTGGTGTTACTTTCTTCTTTATAAAACACCTTGATCTATTGATCTATTATTGTTGCCAGAAATTAGTTCTTCATACACTTTGTTTGTGCTTAAGTACAATTTATAGGAGCTCCTATCCTGTTTATCTTGTCACATATACCGTATACTGTAGATATAATATATGATTAAGGGATATACAAAAGGTAACTGGAATGGGAATTGTTAACATTCTAAAGTAGAACACAATCTTAGGCAAGACAAGCCTATTAAATTAACCCAATTTTCCCAACAAAGACATTTAAAATTTGCTATACTGTATCTCTTAAAATCAGTTGAATATTTTGTAACAACGGTATGAAGCTTATTGCATAATAGAGAGAGGAGTGGTAAGGGTAATTCCCAGATATGATAGAAAATTAAAATTCAATAAAAATGGTAGTTGGGCTTTCTGATGGAGTTTCTAACCTGGTAAACATCCAAATCAAAAGCTCAAGAATTTGACTCATTGACCTTGTATATGACATTGACAGAAGTTAGTATTTGATATACTGTGGTAATGGAAGAAGCTGGGTCCATCAAATGTAACATGGCATCATCTGCAAGTAATAGAATCTTATTTGGATGTTTATCATCCATTACTCCATGGATATCGGTATGAAGTCTGGATGAAGAAGTGACAACTAAAGGGGAAATATAGAATGTTTTAGAAATTACATAATGAGTATAGTCCTGGGTAGTGATGAGCCGAACACCCCCAGGTTCGGTTCGCACCAGAACCCGCGAACGGACCGAAGGTTCGCACGAAATTTAGAACCCTATTAAATAACAATTGATGCGAACGTTCGAAATCTAAAGTGCTAATTATAACGACTATTATGCATGTTATTGTCCTAAAAAGGGTTTGGGAACCCGGGTTCTGCACCAGGGGACATGTATCAATGCAAAAAGAAGTTTTAAAAACGTCAGTTTTTCTGGAGCAGTCATTTTAATGATGCATAAAGTGAAAAAAAAAAAGTCAAATATTCCTTTAAATATCTTACCTGGGGGGTGTCTAAAGTATGTGTAATGGAAACCCTGTCAGGAACAGACGCCCTGGACTTCCTGGTTCCCGCCCCCGCAGGTGACGCCCGAAGGGCTATTTAAACTCCTCACTTGCAGACAGTCCCTGCTGTCTGCTCTACAGCGTTTATCCCAAGTGACCTGATCTGCCTTGTTTACCTGTATCTGATCCGGCTTCCTGTTACCCTCCTGCTATCTGCCTGTACCTGACCATCGGCCTGTTTTCTGACTTCGGTATTGCCTGATCCTTTTGTGCCTCGCTGCCTGCCAGTTTACCCGACCCCGGCTTGTCTGACGATCCTGCCTGACCTTGGCTCTTGTTCACCTGCTGCTGCCTAGTGGTTCCAGTTTACCTGCTGTGCCTCCCGGTCCAGGTCATCTGCTGAGTTCCTGGTTCCTGTCTGCTCATCTGCTGGTTCCTGTCTGCTCATCTGTTGGTTCCTGTCTGCTCATCTGCTGGTTCCTGTTCACCTGCTGCTGCCCAGTGGTTCCAGTCTACCTGCTGTGCCTCCCGGTCCGGGTCATCTGCTGAGTTCCTGGTTCCTGTCTACTCACCTGCTGCAGTTCCTGGTTCCTGTCTGCTCATCTGCTGGTTCCTGTCTGCTCATCTGCTGGTTCCTGTTCATCTGCTGCTGCCCAGTGGTTCCAGTCTACCTGCTGTGCCTCCCGGTCCGGGTCATCTTCTGAGTTCCTGGTTCCTGTCTACTCACCTGCTGTAGTTCCTGGTTCCTGTCCACTCACCTGCTGTAGTTCCTGGTTCATGCCTCCTCACCTGCTGGTTCCTGATCACCTGCGGTAGTTCTTGATCCTGCCAGGCACTCGTACCCCTTCCACCTCCATGCTTCCTGTTATACCACCAGGGGCCGCCGGTGGGAGCCGTAAGGGAGGCCTCCCTCTGCTAACCGGGCTCGTCACCGTCAGGTACGTGACAGTAGCAGACAGCCATGTCTGAGCCCGAGCAGGGAGCCTCACCTATGGAGGAACTATGCCGACATCTGGCGGGACTGACCAAGGCCGTTAAGAGCCTCCAGCAAGGCTACACTCACCTGGAAGGACAAGTGCGGGCCCTCACCAACCCCGATGGAGCTCAAGGGGGTCCACGTGCCTCCACTTCTTCCGCCGGGGCAGGAGCTGCGCCCACGGTGGTCATGCTTCCCCCTGAACCCAGGGTCCCTACACCCGAAAGATTCTCCGGGGACCGGAGCAAGTTCAGGGCTTTCCGGAACTCTTGTGAGTTGTACTTTGCCTTACAGCCCCGCACCTTTTCCTTAGAAGCTACCAAGGTGGGCTTTGTAATTTCTCTGCTTTCCGGAGACCCACAGAACTGGGCCCACCGCCTGCTAGAACGCAAAGATGCGTCCTTGGACAGCCTTACACTTTTTTTTGACGCCATTGCCCAATTGTACGAGGACCCTCAGCTCTCGGTCACTGCAGAGAATGCCCTGCGGACACTTCAGCAGGGACGAAGAGCAGCGGAAGACTATGTAGCTGAATTCAGGCGCTGGAGCGCAGACACCAGCTGGAATGACGCTGCCCTCCGTCAGCAGTTTCGTATAGGCCTTTCTGACCCCCTGAAGGACGAACTGGCTAGGGTAGGAATACCAGAAAATTTGAACCTACTGATCGATCTGACAATTCAGATCGACCGACGCCTGAGGGAACGGAGGGTTGAGAGGGCCACGGGCTTCACCCGGCCGACCTGGATGCTTCCCCGGGTCCCCAGTCATCCGCACCCAGCTTCTGCAGCACCCTTGACCCCCTCGTACGATGCTCCTGAACCCATGCAGCTTGGGGTCCTCCGCCCTTCCCTTACTCCGGAGGAACGCCAACGCCGACGCGCGCACAACCTGTGCCTGTACTGCGGGGAGCCCGGTCACTTCGTTAGGAACTGTCCCCTGAAGTTCCGTAAGGGCTTGTCAGTATTCCCTGCTGTGATCAACCCTCAGACTAAATCCTCCTCTCACTTCGCTCTTTCTATCTCCCTGCAGCTCCCAGGAAGGACCCTGCAAGTCGTCGCAATTATTGACTCTGGGGCTTGTAGTTGCTTCATGGACTCAACTTTTGCCCGTACTCAACTTATTCCTCTACTTCCCAAGACCCATGGACTATGGGTTCACCTGGCTGATGGGTCCCTTATCAAGTCGGGGCCCGTGGTCGAAGAGACGGCTCCCCTACCTGTCACTGTCTTCTCCTCTACCGGGGTGCACCGAGAATATCTACGGCTGGATATTATCTCCTCTCCACTGTTCCCCATAATTCTCGGTATGCCCTGGCTACAAGCCCATAATCCTACCATTAACTGGGTCACGGGGATGATCACGTTTCCTTCCTCCTACTGCCAACGGTCCTGTGGCTCACACAAACCCCCTGGGCCTGCCACCTTAATGTGTACCGACACTGAGGCCGGAATACGTCAGGCCATCCCTGACGCTTATCTGGACTTTCTCGATGTGTTTAGTAAACAGGGGGCAGAGACACTACCACCCCACCGAGCCTACAACTGCCCCATTGATCTACTTCCCGGAGCACCTATTCCTTTCGGTAGGATTTTCCCTTTAACGGAGGTGGAACAGGGGGCCCTGAAGGACTACATTGATGAGAACCTTTTAAAGGGGTTCATTCGCCCCTCTACGTCGCCAGCAGGCGCAGGCATTTTCTTTGTAGAAAAGAAGGACCATACCCTCAGGCCATGTGTGGACTACCGTGAACTAAATAAGGTCACCATTAAAAATCGTTATCCTCTTCCTCTGGTACCAGAGTTGTTCCAAAGATTGGGAGCTGCCGTTATTTTTACTAAGCTTGACCTCCGGGGAGCCTATAACCTGGTCCGAATCAAGGAGGGCGATGAGTGGAAAACCGCCTTCCGATCCCGGTTCGGACATTTCGAATATTTAGTGATGCCCTTCGGGCTGTGCAATGCCCCTGCCACCTTCCAGTATTTAATTAATGATGTTCTTGGGGACTTTTTAGATCTCTTTGTGATTGCTTATTTAGATGACATACTAATCTTCTCTTCCTCCCTTGACTCTCATCGCAGGCATGTCAGAAGTGTGTTAGACCGGCTTCGGCAGAATAAACTATATGCGAAGGCTGAGAAATGCGAGTTTGAGCGGGAGAGCATAGCATTTCTGGGATTAATCATCTCTGGCGAAGGCATCAGGATGGACCCACAGAAGATCACCGCAATCTTGGACTGGCCAGCGCCAGTGGATAAGAAGGGAATCCAACGGTTCGTTGGATTCGCCAACTTTTATCGTAAATTCATCCGGGGGTTCTCCGCCATCATTGCACCCATTACTCAGCTATCCAAGCAAGGTACCTGCTTCCACTGGTCCCCTGAGGCCCAAAAGGCCTTTGAGGATCTCAAAGGGCTCTTCACCTCTGCATCCATCTTAAAACACCCAGATTCCTCCCTACCATTTATACTTGAGGTAGATGCTTCTGAGGTTGCAGTAGGGGCAATATTGTCACAGAGGCAAGGAACCAAGGCTTTGCTTCATCCGGTGGCTTTCTTTTCTCGCAAATTATCTGCGGCAGAAAAGAACTATGACGTGGGAGACCGGGAACTCTTGGCGATTAAGTCCGCCCTGGAAGAATGGAGGTACTTACTTGAAGGTGCTGCTCACCCGATCTTAGTATTCACCGACCATAAGAACTTAGAGTACCTGAAAACTGCAAAAAGACTAAAACCACGACAAGCCAGATGGGCCCTGTTTTTTTCCCGGTTCTCTTTCCATGTGACATACCGCCCCGGTGCCAAGAACACTAAACCTGACGCCTTGTCCCGAATGTTTCATGGATCCAAAGAACTCTCCTCACCCGATACAATCCTCGCTCCTGGGAATTTTCTCCTACTTCAGGAGGACCTACTCTCCCGGATCAGACAAGCCACCACTAGACAGGAAACATCTCCTGAACTGGATCTGCAAACCAAGGATGGATTACTCTGGCACCAAGACAGGATATTCATACCAGAAGAACTAAAGATAACCGTGCTAGAGCTCTGCCACGATCATGCCCTTGCTGGGCACTTTGGCGTGGCTAAGACCACTGAGTTGGTACAACGTACCTTCTGGTGGCCTCGACTACGCGAGGATTGCAGGAGGTTCGTGGAGTCCTGTACTACATGTACCCGGAATAAAGGGTCCAGATCCAAAGCCTGGGGACTACTGAAGCCCTTACCCGTTCCAGAGAGACCGTGGAAAATGCTTTCTATCGACTTCATAGTTGAACTCCCCCCGGCTGAGAATCACACCACCATCTTTGTGATTGTGGACCGTCTGTCCAAGATGGCACATTTTGTTCCTATGAGAGGGACCCCCTCGGCCCCGGAAACTGCACAAATGTTCATTAAAGAAGTCGTCAGGCTCCACGGGGTACCTGCTAATATAGTCTCCGATCGGGGGGTACAATTTACCTCCCGGTTCTGGAGGTCCCTCTGCAAGACTCTGGGAATAGAGCTATCATTCTCTTCGGCTTACCACCCTCAAACCAACGGACAGACTGAGAGAACAAATCAGACCCTCGAGCAATATTTGCGTTGTTTCTCCTCCTTTGCTCAGAATGACTGGCTCTCCCTGCTTCCGCTAGCGGAGTTCTCCTACAATAACTCCATCCACTCCGCAACTAACCAGACCCCATTTTTTGCGAACTTCGGGTTTCACCCCACATTTCTGCCCAACTCTCTCCCTGAGTGCTCAGTGCCCGCAGTTCTGGAAAAAGTGAATTTCTTCTCCTCTAACAACCAGCTTCTACGCGAAGCCATGGCAAGAACTCAGGAGTATAACAAGACGGTCTACGACAGGAGGAGACGGGGTGAATTAGCGCTGGCACCGGGCGACCAAGTATGGCTTTCCACCATCAATCTAAGATTGGCTTGCCCGTCCAAGAAATTGGGCCCCAAGTTTTTAGGGCCTTTTCCTATCAAAAGGAAAATCAACGAGGTGGCTTACGAGCTGGAGCTCCCCGACTCCCTGAGGGTCCACCCTGTTTTTCATGTTTCTCTATTGAAACCGTCAGTCTCCAACCCATTCCCAGGTCGGACCCCGACTCGCCCTGATCCCGTCATCATAGACGGGGAACAGGAATTCGAGGTAGAAGCTATTTTAGACGCACGAAGAAGAAATAGCCAGAGTCAATTTTTAATAAAATGGAAGGGTTACGGACCAGAGGAGAACTCCTGGGAACCCGAAGAGAACATTCACGCCAAAGACCTGATACAAGCCTTCAGGAGGTCTCACCCCGAGAAGTTTGCTCCTAGGGGCATCCGGAGGCTGCCCCTTGGGGGGGGGGGCAATGTCATGGAAACCCTGTCAGGAACAGACGCCCTGGACTTCCTGGTTCCCGACACCGCAGGTGACGCCCGAAGGGCTATTTAAACTCCTCACTTGCAGACAGTCCCTGCTGTCTGCTCTACAGCGTTTATCCCAAGTGACCTGATCTGCCTTGTTTACCTGTATCTGATCCGGCTTCCTGTGACCCTCCTGCTATCTGCCTGTACCTGACCATCGGCCTGTTTTCTGACTTCGGTATTGCCTGATCCTTTTGTGCCTCGCTGCCTGCCAGTTTACCCGACCCCGGCTTGTCTGACGATCCTGCCTGACCTTGGCTCTTGGTCACCTGCTGCTGCCTAGTGGTTCCAGTTTACCTGCTGTGCCTCCCGGTCCGGGTCATCTGCTGAGTTCCTGGTTCCTGTCTGCTCATCTGCTGGTTCCTGTCTGCTCATCTGCTGGTTCCTGTCTGCTCATCTGCTGGTTCCTGTTCACCTGCTGCTGCCCAGTGGTTCCAGTCTACCTGCTGTGCCTCCCGGTCCGGGTCATCTGCTGAGTTCCTGGTTCCTGTCTACTCACCTGCTGCAGTTCCTGGTTCCTGTCTGCTCATCTGCTGGTTCCTGTCTGCTCATCTGCTGGTTCCTGTTCATCTGCTGCTGCCCAGTGGTTCCAGTCTACCTGCTGTGCCTCCCGGTCCGGGTCATCTTCTGAGTTCCTGGTTCCTGTCTACTCACCTGCTGTAGTTCCTGGTTCCTGTCCACTCACCTGCTGTAGTTTCTGGTTCCTGCCTCATCACCTGCGGTAGTTCTTGATCCTGCCAGGCACTCGTACCCCTTCCACCTCCGTGCTTCCTGTTATACCACCAGGGGCCGCCGGTGGGAGCCGTAAGGGAGGCCTCCCTCTGCTAACCGGGCTCGTCACCGTCAGGTACGTGACAGTATGCCTGTGAAGTGCCACGTGTTTCCCGTGTTTAGAACTGTCCCTGCACAAAATTATATTTCTAAAGGAAAAAAAGCCATTTAAAACTGCTTGCGGCTTTAATGTAATGTCTGGTCCCGGTAATATGGATGAAAATCTTTAAGAAAAATGGCATAGCTACCCCATCACACACCCCCCCCCCCCCCTACCCCAGCCCATTACCAGCCCCTTTGGGTCTTGAATGGATATTAAGGGGAACCCTGCACACAAAATAAAAAAGGCCCTATATACTCTGAACAGCCGTATACAGGCGGTGCATACAAGACAGGGACTGTAGGTTTGTTCTTATGTAGAATCTGTTTGTAATTTTGAACAGGTACATTGTTTAAGTGTAGCTCCAGGCAACAAATCTATTTTTAAGCTTTTTGGAAAACATAGGGAAGGGTTATCACCCCTGTAACATTTGTTTTGCTGTCTGTGCAGTGTGCACCTGTTCAGAACAGTTCACCTCACTTTCCGTCCTAATGACAAATGTTTTTTGAAAATTTGGGGTTTTTATTGAAACTAGAATTGGTGATAAAGCATCAGTGGAGAGGAGACACTTTGTTTCCCATATTAACTCTTACAGGGGAGAAGTTGCCTTCCTAGGGGTAGATTTCCTCTCACTTCCTGTTGTATCCTTCCGTTTGCAAGGAGGAGTCGTTTGTAAGTTGGATGTTTGAAAGTAGGGGCCTGCCATATATACTCAGCTGAAATTTGCCCCTTACATGTTGGTGTTGCCACAACACTGTGAGCCCTCACAATTACTCTTGGTGGGCCCTGCTGTGAATTATTAGATCAAGAATTGTAATTACATGCCCCTGTTAAACAGGGGCATAAAAATTGGTCCTTAGGCACTGGTGCCACAACACTGCAACCCCTTACAGATACTGTACTTGGAGCACAGCAATGAGCCCTGTTGCAAAGTATTGCATCAAAAATTGTAATTACACGCCCCTGTTAAACAGGGGCTGAAAAATTGGGCCTTTGGTGGTGGTGGTGGTGGTGGTGTTAACACAACACTGTAAGGCCTCACAGTTAGTCTTGGTGGGCGCAGGAATGGGCCCTGCTGTGAATTATTAGATCAAGAATTGTAATTATATGCCCCTGTTAAACAGGGGCAGAAAAATTGGGCCTTAGGCACTGGTGCCACAACACTGCAACCCCTCACAGATACTGTACTTGGAGCACAGCAATGAGCCCTGTTGCAAAGTATTGCATCAAAAATTGTAATTACACGCCCCTGTTAAACAGGGGCTGAAAAATTGGGCCTTTGGTGGTGGTGTTGACACAACACTGTAAGGCCTCACAGTTAGTCTTGGTGGGCGCAGGAATGGGCCCTGCTGTGAATTATTAGATCAAGAATTGTAATTACATGCCCCTGTTAAACAGGGGCAGAAAAATTGGGCCTTAGGCACTGGTGCCACAACACTGCAACCCCTCACAGATACTGTACTTGGAGCACAGCAATGAGCCCTGTTGCAAAGTATTGCATCAAAAATTGTAATTACACGCCCCTGTTAAACAGGGGCTGAAAAATTGGGCCTTTGGTGGTGGTGTTGACACAACACTGTAAGGCCTCACAGTTAGTCTTGGTGGGCAAAGGAATGGGCCCTGCTGTGAATTATTAGATCAAGAATTGTAATTACATGCCCCTGTTAAACAGGGGCAGAAAAATTGGGCCTTAGGCACTGGTGCCACAACACTGCAACCCCTCACAGATACTGTACTTGGAGCACAGCAATGAGCCCTGTTGCAAAGTATTGCATCAAAAATTGTAATTACACGCCCCTGTTAAACAGGGGCTGAAAAATTGGGCCTTAGCCACTGGTGCTGGTGCCACGACACTGCAACCTCTCCCAGATACTCTAGTTGGAGTGCAGGAATGAGCCCTGCTGCAAAGCATTGCATAAAAAATTGTAATTATATGCCCCTGTTAAACAGGGGCTGACAAATTGGGCCTTAGCCACTGGTGCTGGTGCCACGACACTGCAACCACTCCCAGATACTCTAGTTGGAGTGCAGGAATGAGCCCTGCTGGAAAGCATTGCATAAAATTTTTTAATAACACACCCCTGTTAAACAGGGGCTGAAAAATTGGGCCTTAGCCACTGGTGGCGGCACCCAGAAACAAAAATGTTCTTCCAAGCTATCATCGTCAATCGGATCATTGAGGAGGAGGAGGATAGTCAGTCAACATAACAGGACAGTCTCTCAGCATCAGCATCAGTCTTGAAGGGATGTGACATTTGAAAATAAATTAGTCTGTTATATCAGCTTCAGGTGTTTGGTAGCTGGTGGTGATCCAAGACTGGTTCATCTTAATGAAGGTCAGTCGATCAACAGAGTCGGTGGACAGGCGCACCCTGTGATCCATGACAAATCCTCCAGCAACACTGAATGTGCGTTCTGAAAGAACGCTGGATGCAGGACAGGCCAGTAGCTCAATTGCATACTGTGCAAGCTCTGGCCAGTGATCCATCCTCAAGACCCAGTAAGCCAGAGGATTTTCGGTGGGGAAGGTGTCCAAGTCTGACCTTACCCCTAGGTAATCCTGCACCATGTATATCAGACGCTGGCGATGGTTGCTGGAACCGATCATACCTTGGGGCTGCGGACTAAAGAATAGTCTGAACGCTTCGGTCAGACGGCCACCTTCCCCACCACTCCTTCTTTGAATGACCAAAGCCTCAGCAACTCGTTGTCCAGGACCAGGAGTTTGTAACCTCCCAGTCTCTGGGAACGCGTTGCACAGACCTTTCTGCAAGGCCTCCCGGAGTTGTCTCATCCTCTGCTCCCTCTGCGACGGTAAGATAAGGTCCGCAACCTTACCCTTGTACCGTGGATCAAGGAGAGTGGCCAGCCAGTAATGGTCCCTCTCCTTGATCCGAAGAATACGAGGATCCTTCCGCAGACTTTGCAGGATCAGGGAGGCCATGCAGCGTAGGTTAGCTGAGGCATTCGGTCCGGAGTCCTCTGGGTCACTAAGGACGACATGATCCACAGCCACCTCCTCCCAGCCACGTACAAGTCCACTGGTTTCTTGGGACTGGAAATCATCCCTAAAAGACTGCTGCTGATGATGCTGAGTGCCAGGCTCCACCTCCATGCTGACACAATCCTCCTCCTCCTCCCCCTCCTCTTCTTCCTGTGCGATGGGTGGGACAGAAGGAACACTGTCTGGGTAAAGGGGGCTTTGAGAGGCAAGGAAGTCCTCCTCTTCCTGCCTCTGTTCTGCCTCAAGTGCCCTGTCCATTATTCCACGCAGCGTATGTTCCAACAGGTGGACAAGAGGTACAGTGTCACTGATGCATGCACTGTCACTGCTCACCATCCTCGTGGCCTCCTCAAATGGTGCCAGGACAGTGCATGCATCCCTGATCATGCCCCACTGGCGTGGTGAAAAAAAACCGAGCTCCCCTGACCCTGTCCTGGTGCCGTAGTCGCACAGGTACTCATTGATGGCCATCTGCTGCGTGTGCAGCTGCTGCAGCATGGCCAACGTTGAGTTCCACCTGGTGGGCATGTCACATATAAGGCGGTTCTTGGGCAGGTTCAACTCCTTTTGCAGCTCAGCCAGGCGAGCACTGGCATTATAAGATCTGCTGAAATGCACACAGACTTTCCTGGCCTGCCTCAGGACATCCTGTTAGCCCGAGTACCTGCCCAAGAACCGCTGCACCACCAGGTTAAGGACGTGAGCCACACAGGGCACATGGGTCAGTTGTCCCTGTCGGATAGCGGAGAGGAGGTTGGTGCCATTGTCGCAAACTACCATTCCTGGCTTAAGCTGGCGTGGCGTCAACCACCTCTCGGCCTGCCCCAGTGTGGCTCCTGTCCCCCAAACACACAAGCGCAAGCACGGCATGGCATCTTTTTGCCTGCGTACTTGCGTAGCCCCTTGAACGCCTACGGAGCACCGCTGGTTCCGAGGACAAAGCACAGGAAGAGGCCACTGAGGAAGAAGAAGAGGAGGGGGTAGAGGACAGAGGTGTGTCACAATCAGTAGTAGCATTTTGGAGGCGTGGCGGTGGAACAACCTCCAACACTACTGCACCTTGTCCTGCATCCTTCCCAGCTGCCAAAAGAGTGACCCAATGGGCCGTGAAAGAAAGGTAACGTCCCTGTCCATGCCTGCTGGACCATGAGTCAGCGGTAATATGCACCTTACCGCTGACCGCCCTGTCCAGCGAGGCCAAGACATTGCCTTCCACATGCCGGTAGAGAGCCGGAATCGCCTTCCGTGAGAAAAAGTGGCGTTTGGGAACCTGCCACTGAGGAACCGCACATTGCACAAACTCACGGAAGGGGGCCGAGTCTACCAACTGAAAAGGCAGCAGTTGAAGCGCTAGCAATTTAGCCAAGCTAGCATTCAACCGCTGGGCATGTGGATGGCTGGGAGTGAACTTCTTTCGACGGTCCATCAGCTGGGGCAGGGAAATTTGCCTGCTAGAATCGGACGTCGGTGTACTGCTAGCAGAGTGCCTGCAAGTACTTGGCTGTGACACACCTAATTCTACACCTTCATTCCTCTCAGAGCAGGTTTCAGAGAGGACTGAAGGTATAGTGGGGTTGGAGATCCCAGCTGATGTGGTGCAAGAAGAGGTCAGCTTTGTTCTTTGGTGTGGGTCTTTAAGGTAGGCTTGCCAACGAGCCGCATGGCAGGTCAACATATGTCTGGTCAAGCATGTGGTGCCCAAGCGGGTGATGTTTTGGCCATGCGATATACGCTTGAGACATATGTTGCAATCAGCAGCTGTGTGATCTGATGCACTCGACTCAAAAAAGGCCCACACCAAAGAACTTTTTGAATAACGGGCAGAGGCAGCGCCCTGCACAGGCGGAGCTCTGCGGTGTGATTCCGTCGGTGTGCTGCCCTTACGCTGGCCCCCCGAGGGCATCCTGCCTCGTTGGAGATGTGCCTCCTCCTCATCCTCCTCCTCCTCCTCCTCCTCTCTCCTATTAGGCACCCACGTGGAGTCAGTGACCTCATCATCCCCTCCCTCCTCATCACTGGAGCCAATCTGGCAGTATGCTGCAGCTGCTGGAACATGACTGCCAGATTGGTGTCCTTCTTGAGCATCCCCTCTCTCTGCTCTCACGCTACTGCCTTCCTCTAGCTGGGTATCATCATCAGACCCTTCGAAATGCTGGGCATCCTCCTGGAGCATGTACCCAACACTGTGCTCAAACAGTTCGGGGGACTCCTCAGGAGGACATGGTTGGTCTAGGGAAGGAGTGACTGATGATGACATTGATACCAGGGAAGAGGACGCTTTGGCAGCTGCTTTGCCAGTACCCTGAGCCTGGGTGAGAGAGGATGAGGAGGATGAGGAGGGCTTGGTCATCCACTCTGCCAAGGCTTCGGCATGATGCGGCTCAACACGTCCAGCTGCCGAAAAGAAGGACAAGCGTGTCCCATGGCCACGTGCTGATGGCGATGCACCGCGTCCACGACCAGCACTGTTGTCTCTAGACACAGAGCCTGCTTGCCCTCTTTTATTGGCTCCTGACTGTCTGTCTCTCCTTGTTTGCCTTCCAGACATTCTAATGGCCTGCAGGGAAATGGGAAAAGCAGCAATACAGGCTAAGTTAAGGTGTAATATGGTCAGGAGGCACACTCCGCCCGCTGTAAGTGCCGCAATATCCTGTTGGTGTAACACACCAGGAAAAAGCAGCAATACAGGCTAAGTTAAGGTGTAATATGGTCAGGAGGTACACTCCGCCCGCTGTAAGTGCTGAAAAATCCTGTTGGTGTAACACACCAGGAAAAAGCAGCAATACAGGCTAAGTTAAGGTGTAATATGGTCAGGAGGCACACTCCGCCCGCTGTAAGTGCCGCAAAATCCTGTTGGTGTAACACACCAGGAAAAAGCAGCAATACAGGCTAAGTTAAGGTGTAATATGGTCAGGAGGCACACTCTGCCCGCTGTAAGTGCCGCAAAATCCTGTTGGTGTAACACACCAGGAAAAAGCAGCAATTCAGGCTAAGTTAAGGTGTAATATGGTCAGGAGGTACACTCCGCCCGCTGTAAGTGCCGCAAAATCCTGTTGGTGTAACACACCAGGAAAAAGCAGCAATACAGGCTAAGTTAAGGTGTAATATGGTCAGGAGGCACACTCCGCCCGCTGTAAGTGCCGCAAAATCCTGTTGGTGTAACACACCAGGAAAAAGAAGCAATACATTCTAAGTTAAGGTGTAATATGGTCAGGAGGCACACTCCGCCCGCTGTAAGTGCCGCAAAATCCTGTTGGTGTTACACACCAGGAAAAAGCAGAAAAAAAGGCTAAGATAAGGTGTAATATGGTCAGGAGGCACACTCCGCCCGCTGTAAGTGCCGCAAAATCCTGTTGGTGTAACACACCAGGAAAAAGCAGCAATACAGGCTAAGTAAAGGTGTAATATGGTCAGGAGGTACACTCCGCCCGCTGTAAGTGCCGCAAAATCCTGTTGGTGTAACACACCAGGAAAAAGCAGCAATACAGGCTAAGTTAAGGTGTAATATGGTCAGGAGGCACACTCTGCCCGCTGTAAGTGCCGCAAAATCCTGTTGGTGTAACACACCAGGAAAAAGCAGCAATTCAGGCTAAGTTAAGGTGTAATATGGTCAGGAGGTACACTCCGCCCGCTGTAAGTGCCGCAAAATCCTGTTGGTGTAACACACCAGGAAAAAGCAGCAATACAGGCTAAGTTAAGGTGTAATATGGTCAGGAGGCACACTCCGCCCGCTGTAAGTGCCGCAAAATCCTGTTGGTGTAACACACCAGGAAAAAGAAGCAATACATTCTAAGTTAAGGTGTAATATGGTCAGGAGGCACACTCCGCCCGCTGTAAGTGCCGCAAAATCCTGTTGGTGTTACACACCAGGAAAAAGCAGAAAAAAAGGCTAAGATAAGGTGTAATATGGTCAGGAGGCACACTCCGCCCGCTGTAAGTGCCGCAAAATCCTGTTGGTGTAACACACCAGGAAAAAGCAGCAATACAGGCTAAGTAAAGGTGTAATATGGTCAGGAGGTACACTCCGCCCGCTGTAAGTGCCGCAAAATCCTGTTGGTGTAACACACCAGGAAAAAGCAGCAATACAGGCTAAGTTAAGGTGTATAATGTGCAGGAGGCTTAGCAACAATGACACTGACACTGTCCCCTGCCTATCCTTCTCTCTCCCTGCACACAAGGTTTATCAAAGTATATGACACTGACACTCTCCCTGCCTATCCTTCTCTCTCCCTGCACACAAGGTTTATCAAAGAATATGACACTGACACTGTCCCCTGCCTATCCTTCTCTCTCCCTGCACACAAGGTTTATCAAAGTATATGACACTGACACTCTCCCTGCCTATCCTTCTCTCTTCCTACACACAAGGTTTAGCAAAGAATATGACACTGACACTCTCCCTGCCAATCCTTCTCTGTCCCTACACACAAGGTTGAGCAAAGAATAGATTTGACAAGATTTGACACTGTCCTTGCCTATCCTTCACTTTCCCTGCTCCGGAACACACTACACAAGGCCGCCGCGCTGGCGGCCTTTTATAGTGTGGGGCGTGTACTAAACCCTGTCAGCTATAATTGGCCACAGGCATCCTGCCTGTGGCCAATCATTGCTCTCCTCGCTGCCGGCGCTGTGATTGGCCAAGCATGCAGAGTCACAGTGCATGCTTGGCCAATCACAGCGCCGGGATTACACTGCGATGGCGCAGTGTATTGTGGGCCGTTCGCGTCACTCGAAATTTGGCGCGAACGGCCCAAATCGTTCGTTGTTCGCCGAACGCACGAACAGCCGATGTTCGAGTCGAACCTATGTTCGACTCGAACACCGAGCTCATCCCTAGTCCTGGGCTGAAGGGAAGGTATAAATGTTAAGATGGCTGATAAGCTATTGCTCCCAAAGCTGAAGTTGACAAGGACATTTTGTAAAAAGCCTCTGTGTACCCTTTCAAATACTTTTCCGTATCCAACAGGGATTTTTATTTCATTGTTGATTAACTGAAGTGAATATTCACACATTTTATTATGTAAAGATTCCCAATTATTTTATTAAATCAGTATCAATGCCTTCATGTTCTCTTACCATCAGAAGAATAGATTCACCCTAGTTCAACCATTTTCCAGGGTCAACATTTACATTCTGGGCTAAAATGCTGTCTTACTACAAAACTACACTGCAATGATTGACCACTGATGTAAAGAAAAAATACTTTCTTCTGGCATAAGGCTGATGACATCATCCAGGTCTTAGAAAAGTTATTTTCCTGGAACTGAAGGCTGCTTTTCATGATTTAAAAGGTAGAGTTTTTTTAAAATACATTTGCTGTGTAATTGGAACACGTGTAACAAGTATTAGCCCTGGTTCACATTTATATGATTTGCCATGTGATTTGACATGTCAAATTGCATGCCAAATCAGCGGCAATTGCCGTCAATGGCAGCATCCGAATCGATGCAACACTGCACCGATTCCCAAAAGTAGTTTCTGTACTTATTTTGGCGATTTGGGGGTGCGATTTCCATTGAAATCCACAGAAACCTTCACAGATGTCTCTGAAATTGCCCCCAAAGTCAGGACTGACATGAGGGAATGAAATTGTGCGAATTCAGCTGAACTTGCACAATTTCATTGCCGCAGTCAGTGTGAACCTAGGCTTAATGTGGGTTTATAGAGTTAGTGAAAAGGTGTGACGTTTTATGTGATATACATAAGGGCACACACATATTATATTCTGATCAGATTTTCAGCTCTGTTATCTAAAACTGTCCATGCTTTTTAATTTTGACTTCACAATTTAAAATATGAATTTACACAGAGGTTTCCTTTTTTCTCTAGTTTACTAAAAAGTTTCCCTTTTAACCAAATTCATAGAGGACCACAAGTACGGCTCCTGATATGTCCGTAGGGCTGCACAATACCTTTTTATTTAGTAAATTTGCCATTATAATATTATAATTACATTAATTAGATAATATAATAACATATTATTCCTTTTTTTGGACATAGTGACACTCTTCTAGAATGCTGCTTTTTGAGAAATGCCTGGTTGGCTATGTAACAAAGTAAAAAAAAAATATTTAGGAGGCATTTTTTTCCTTGCAGCATTACATTAAACCACACCCAGGAAATAATAATATTCTTTCAAAAATGTTAAATGTTACATAACAATAAGATTAGGTTTAAATTAGGACAGGCAGAAACATTTATCATCACAGAGAAGAAGATTCAGGTTCACCTTTTTTTTATTTTTTTAAAACCTTTTTAGTAACACACAAACACTTCAGGATAATTATTATGCACAGTCTGATGCCAAATATCATTACACTACATATTTCACTCTATACATCAAATAAATGCCTCATCCATCGTCCTTTCCAGCCCAGACACTGGGGGAGATTTACTAAATCTGGAGCACTCAGAATCTGGTGCTGCTGTGCATGGTAGCCACTCAGCTTCTAACTTCAGCTTGTTCAAGCCTTGACATTACAACCTGGAAGATGATTGGTTTATATGAAGAGAAGAATCAGATTTTGCACTCCCCAGTTTTAGTAAATGACCCCCAATTCTTAGACAGTAGAGTACACACCACATTCAACCTACAGTATGTAACACACTTACAGACAATTTCATCCTATGCAACATACTGTGTGAGGTTCTGCTTATGGAATGTAAGCGACAAACGAGTAAGAGTCCTACACTGTTAATTGTAATCCACCTTTGCTTCTTTCAGCCAGAGATCACTCCAGTCTATTGCTTTCTCCTCATCTATGGAGGACTGGGTCCTCTAGTTTAGACTAAATGCACTAGCATTCTGTAAACTTTTTATTTGAATTGTTCATTTAAGGTGAGGTGAACAAGCTGGCAGCTCTTAGGTTGATTAAGCATGTTATAATATTGTATTTGCTATCATGGTAACATTTTCCCAGGTTTATGTTCGCTAAAAGTTCTGAATGACATTGTACTCACTTGATTAAATATTTCATGCTCAGGCAGTAAAAGAAAATGCTAACCAGAACATTTAAAGTATACATTTTCAGAACCTGATGATTATTAGGTGGATGTAACATTGTAACTGATTTAATTATTTAATAAATGTAAAAAAACAAATCATGTCTTCCTTTGCAGGTACGGATCACTTTTTATAGCAATCCATTACTTGCTGTTATCAGCAAGCAATAGGTAACTATTGCAATGACAATAAAATGACAAAAACTGTCTGGCGTCAGGAAACTGGGACATCTGTTGCACTGGGAACCTTGTGAATGCCCTGCAAGAGCCCAAAGAGCAGCTGTATGGGTGAGCACAGCAGGAGGGGTGTGAATACAAGTAAAAACATTCAGGGGCAACCACAATTGAAAGCGCTGATCAGGATAGTCTTGAAAAGACAAACAATCAAAAAGCTCAATGAGATAAAATCATGTGCCGATTTAATAATAACATGTACTTGGATGAACAATTATCGAAAAATCTCCTTGCATAGATGGAGCGACTGCAAAGCGTGCTCCTCACTGAAACAGTACCTTAAGAAACAGCCGGTGGTGGACTGGCTTGGTGAAGCAATGCTGCGATGGCAAAACCTTCATGTGTTTCTGGATGTCACTAGGAGAGAAGCCAGCGTATGTAGAGCCGGATATTTCATAATCAGGCAGTAAAAGAAAATGCTAACCAGAACATTCAAAGTATACATTTTCAGAACCTGATGATTATTAGGTGGATATAACATATTGTCGATGGACAATATGAGGCCTTGATCGAATCCCCAATAGTATGTGGCGGAATAATGGAACAGCCATGAAACAAGGAAGGGACCGAGAGGCAGCCGGAACAGCCACTGACATAGACTGCAAATGGGGTTTAAATAGGGGTGGACCATGGGAAGAATCACAAATTTAAAGGAACCATGATTAGTTTCTCCACCCCAGCATATCTCCATTTTTGAAGCAACCTGATGATGATAGCTTAATCTACATACACTGCAGCTACTCAGACAAAGAAAAGGGGAACAATAATGGCAACACTCATGGAGCTATGGGATGATGGGTTGCCTGACAGTATTTCATGTGAAAACTATGGTATTCCTGAGGTGGCTCACTTAGGGTTCAAAGTCCACGTTTATTTCTTCAGCTTGTAAAGGTCCCCATGTTGAGACTTATTATCAAGTTACCTACAGAGATCTATTAAACTTGTGTAACACCAAGTCCTCAAGTCCCTCAAACTTGTCTAGTGCTGAACGTACAGCTCTAAGTACCCTAAAGAATAACAACCGGTTGGTCATTAAACATGCCGACAAGGGGGGGAGCCTAGTTATCCAAGAGAGAACGGATTATGAGAAAGAAGCTTATGGCTTACTATCCGACCAGAAGACATACAGTAGCATAAAAGGAGACCCCTTGCCAGGGTTCCAAGTGGAATTGAAATCTTTGGTAGAGGGCGCTGCAAATGAAGTATGCATATGCATATACATATGCAGTACCCCCTACTTCTACCACCTGCCAAAGATTCACATGTCCACCGCATGTCCTCCAGGCAGACCCATATACCCACACCAATAGATTTACCTCTGGACTATCTCATTATATTGATTTCTATTTACAACCCATAGTCTCAGGTTTACCGTCATACAACAAGGATTCTGTTCATGTGATTGAGACACTCCTGAACGATGAATGGATGTGGTCTCCCTCTACACCTCGATTCCACACAGTGTAGGCTTTAGAGGCACTCCAACATTTTCTTTCCAAAGATCCCAACATGAATCATAGACAGGCACAGTTTTTGATTGATGCTACAGGTTTTTGCTTGGAGAACAATTATTTTGTGTTCCAGGACAAGTTCTATATTCAGATACATGGAACAGCTATGGTAGCAAACTTTGCCCCCTCTTATGCCAACATTGCAATGGGCTATTGGGAGGATCAATATATATGGACACATTACCCTTTTGCTAGACACATAGGGGCTGATTTACGAACCGTTTGCGCCTTGAGTTTAGGCGCATGCCGAGCCACAACGTACGTTTTGGTATTTACAAAACGTTTGCACCGGTACCACATCGCTATTCTCCATTTACTAAAGTGATCTTGGCGCAAGGGAGGAGGCAATCAGTACGCCACTATGGACATGGCGCACGGCATCTTCAAATCAAAATTAAAAGAAGCTGGAATTGCCAATATTATGGGGGTGATGTGGGTTGATGTGAGGAAGTATAGTAACAACTGCCCAAGTAACAAATATGCCAAAAATATAATAAGAAAGTAACTTTTTCAGAACAAGCCTGCTGTGCCTGCAAGTACTTTTAGAACTAAGTGAGGTCAATTTATGCACTTGCGCTCATTCAAATGCGTTGGTTCACTGCGTGGCCAAATTACTAGTAAATGTCAAGTAACGTAAATGCATTTGCATGGGTTGAACAGGCGCACCTATAAACTTGACATTTTTTCTTCACTTTTATGTTTTTTTAAGGATATTTGCACACAGGTCATGTTGGCGTGTTACGTTGTTAACATGTGACATGTACATTGTTAAAATTATGTAAAAATACTCTCGTTACTCTAGCTCCTCCTAAAAGGGCATTTAACCTTCCCCCTCTAATGCATATGTTTTCTTTGAGCTATTTTTTGCTTTTAAAGGGGAACTCTACACTCCATTCTCCAATGTCTTGTCTCCCCCTTCTAATGCATATGTTTTCTTTGGGCTATTTTTTGCTTTTAAAGGGGAACGCTACACTCCACTCCATTCTCGGCTGTGAGCTGTCTTCACCAATCCAAACCACTTTTGCGGTGCCCAAGCCCCTCCTTCCCCCAAGCATACATCCCCTTTCATTAGCTGGCTTGCTGTGTTTGGCTAGGGGTTTGTTAGTGCGTGGGAGGGGTGGTATTTTTCATGTGGGGGTTCTCATTTTAAGCCTTTCCAGACCCAAATGGCCTTGTATGTATTGTGGGGGCAGGCTATATATTTTTAGTTAAAATCTTGCAGCTGCAATGTCGATTTGTAAGTTTGCTCTAAAGCCGTACATCTTTGAAACAGCATTTTGGATACATGCTACAGATGCACCACACTTTACAGGCAGAGTCTCCCCCCCCCCCCCAGCTATTAAGCTTTAGGGCAAGTTCACTCTATAGGAACGCAGTCCAGATGCTTTTCTGCATGCGCGTTTTTGATGCATTCCTGTGCGTTTATGATGCGTTTTACAGCATTCCAGGACAGTCCAGTGCAGGAAAAAAGCAGCATGTTCTACTTTATTTTCTGGAACTGGAACGCACTGGACCTGCAAGCAATGGTGTGAACTATGCCATTGTAAAACATATAACCTACTTTCCATGCATTTGTGATGCATAAAGAACGCACTGGACTGCATGTGGTGTGAACTGGCCCTTAAGCAATTTGGAATATTTAAAGGCACTTCTCCTTGTTTCGTTTTGGTGATTCTCCAAATTGGTGACATTGATATATGTCCCTTAGGGTGGGACCAGGGCCCCCATACCAATTTAAGGCCAATAACTAGAAGATAAGGCAGCCAAGTGGGGACTAGCAAAATTAACAAGTCAGTTCCCATAGACTGCAATGGTATTTGTTGTCTAACTTTTGCCCATGTTAGGCTCTTTGTTTGCCCCCCTGGACCGGGGGTGTTTGTCACATCTCTAATTTAGTAGCATGCTGGATGATGTGCTTAATTTTGGTAAGGGGGTTGCTTATTTTGTGCTAGCTGCATTTGGGTTGGTCTGGGAATGCTCAGGGACTTTGATTTTTTTCATGTGCCTTTTGGTGTTTGAAATGCATTTGGGTTGGTCTGGACATGCTCAGGGACTTTTTTTTTTGTGCTTTTTGTGTGTGAACAGCACTTGGATGTTTCTCTGCATGCTCATAGCGCGTGTTTTTTGGTTTAGTAATTTAAGGACATCCTTAACAGGTGTACCCACTTTGAAGTTTAGTCTCTACATGTCCTTATCGAGTTTGTAACACATGTATTTTCGCTTTGTATTTTGTTTATGTCTTTGCAAAACAGATTTTGTTTTTTACTTTGGTTTATTGTATTTTTGGGTGGGGGATATTTTCCCCTGAAATATTTTTGATGTTGTTAATGTGTGTCGTTTTGTAGGTTGTTCACTTTGCACTTTGATTTAATTGTCTGTGCTGCATTATTTAGCAAAATCTTTCTCAAGATGTTGTGGCTAATGTTTTAATCCTTAATAGATGTCCATTTGTGTGCGCAGTCCTTTTAACTTCTGTTAATTTCCAATGCAATATGGTCAGACCTCAAAAACCATATTCTGTTAGTGTCTCAAAGTTACCTACATGTTTTTTTTTTTGCTTTCCTTGCTCTTTTCTAAGTCCTGTTTTGTTGACCAATAAAATTTGATGCACATTTTGGTGTTTGTGTTTTTTATTTCTCATGCAACAGATTTCACATCTGCAGCTTAACTAGGCTGATTGGCATGTCAAAACAAAACAGGTGTGATTTGTCTAAAAGTTCCTTTCCTGGTGCCTTCATGGTAGCATATGCATGGATTGTATTTATGCTGACATGGATAGTCACCAGGAAAGGAAAAAAACTGAGCGGTAAGTATTCAATTTTCCTTTTTACTGCAGTGGTTCTCAGCCTTAGTCCTCAAGCACCCCCGACAGGACATGTTTTGTAAATTTATCTTATCTAGAATAGCTGTCCAAAATACCAAGCCACTGACTGTGATTTAAAGCACATCTGCAAGATGAAGGAAAACCTGCAAACATGGCCTGTTGGAGGTACTTGAGGACAGGCTCGAGAAGCACTGAATTAGATCACAGCACTAAAATCTAGCTCAAGGCAATCCTATTCTAATTGTGGGCATTTGAGGAAACCCAAGTGAGTGTTAGATCCCCTGCTTGTCTTTTTTAGGTTGGGCTTTGTGTCCTGTTTCCTAAAATTGGTTTCACTTCCTGTCACACAGCCAAACAAGGCAAATCCACTCTGCAGTACAAGTGTAGTCGCTGGAAATCTGAGGGGAAGCACTGGTGATTTTAACATCCAATCATGTAGAAGCAAAGATGGTGTTTTTTTTATTTTCCTTGCATGCCCCCCTCGGATCTCCAGCAACTGCACTTGTAGTGCAAAGTGGATTTGCCTTTAGTAAATAAACCCCAAAGTCCCAGATACCTAATAATTTGGGGTGTACACAGCAAAATGCTGGAGTGCAATTTACATAATGGGGAAACTATTTAGATTGACCTGTGTGTCCCCAAGGAAAGACATTGGTAGGGATTTACACTCACTTCCTGTTTGGCTATGTGACAGGAAGTGAATAAATTTGAAGGAGAAAGTGTCAAAATTCGGGAGTTGTCTTCACCCTAACAGGGGTGCAGACATCCCCAAAAACTGACCAGACTTCTAATCCCTCTGCACTCTATCCCAAGAAAAAATAAGAAAGGATTTCATTTAGTTTAACTTTGTAAAGACACATTCCTAAGTACAACTGTGATGCATGTCAATGGCCCATTTAGCCCTTGTTTAATATAAAACACCAGTTGCCTTTCACTAGAAACATTTGTTAGTCCAGTCCTAGGAATCTGCATCTGCTTTACTATTAATTTCCATAAAAATTGAGTTCCTGCAGCTAGATGCGCCAAATGCATGTAGATGCGCGACCGCCGTGTATACGAGATGCGCAACTGCTGTGTGCACACAGGTATTCGAATATGTGGATCTCGGAAAGCGGTGGCCAGCACACAGGAATGACATCATGCCCCTACAAGAAGTTGCTTGTACTGATGCTAAGTTCTCTGAGGAAGAGATGATCCTTATTTGTAAATTTAGGAAAAAAAAAATTAACATGGGGTGGTGCTTGTGTGGGTCCCTAACACACATTCATACATATTAGGGCCAATTTAGACCGAATCCGATTTACAGCATGTTTTTAGATTGTGGGAGAAACCCCGGAGTACCTGGAGGAAACCCACGCAGGCACAGGGAGAGCATGCAAACTCCAGGCAGATAGTGTCACGGGTGGGATTCAAACCAGTGACCCTTTTTGCTGCTAGGTGAAAGTGCTAACCACTACACCACTGTGCTGCACAAATATGTATCTGGAGATGTAGGTTCTTGTGTCCACTTGTGAAAATACAAGTGGGTCATGGCACATCTACATTCCAAATTTGGCACTTAAGATTGTCATGCACTATGCAATCTGATTGTCCAATCTCTGTACAACTCGAGATTTTGGCTAAATAGGTAATAGGAATACGCACTTGAACAATTAATTCAAATGTTTGGAAATCAAACAGGCTCTTGCCTAATCTAATATTTATAATTTTTATAATTTTTTTTAAGATTGCAGTGTATGGTCACCTTTAAAGATCAAGGTCTGAAAATATGAATTTATTGGGTTTAGAAACACTTTTCTGTTTTTTTTGTAATGTATTGAAATATTTGTGTGAAAATAGAAAACAAAAATTCAAAGACATATTAGAAGTAAAAAGAATGAGATTAGCATCAAAAGGGTTAATTAAGTGAGAACACCTACTAATTGCCTAACGAGACACATCCAATGAGATGGGCGTGCGCTATTATCAATGAGAAAACAGCAGTTACCCTAGCACCAGTTGCCGTTTACATATTTATTATCGCGTTGTGCATCTGCATGTGTCGGTTCGCACACCCAATCAATAATTTATCTGGCGTACCAATTAAGATATGAACCGACGCAACACATTGTTCTTAGTAAATCAGCCCCATAGTGTTCTTAGGGTGTTATATTGATGATATTTTGATCATCTGGAATGGGAGTATTGAGTCATTTGTTACTCATTGTAATGACAACACTTTGGGTCTCAGTTTTACACATGTGATAAATTCCACCAACCTAATGTTTCTTCTGGACTTGGTATTATACCATGAAGGCGGATCCATTTGCACTAAAAACTATTGCAAACCCACTAGTGCCGAGTTGCCACCATCCCTCTTGGATAAACAACATTTTGAGTGGAAGGTTTCAAAGGCTAAGAAGAAAATGTACCAACCGTGGGGAGTATGAATCAGAGTTTGTCCCTAAAAAACAAGTTTTTGCAAAAGTGATACCCAGAAGAATTAGCGCAAACGGCTCACGATAAGTTTTTGGAAACTGTACCACCTCCCAGGATTCGGGACAAGCCAGATGTTGACACCATCAGGTTTGTTACTGAATATAACAGCAAATATAGATCCATTCTGAGTATCATTAAGAAACATTGGAATATTCTGCATATGGATCCAAAACTAGGATCCATTATACCCCCAGCGCCCCAGATTACGTTTAAAACAACATGTACTCTGAAGAATATTTATTGCCCTGAGAAAACTTAAAAATTCTCGAAAGGATAGAGTCATGGACATTAGTTCCTATTTCGACTACAAAACTGGTATTTTCCAGTGTAAGAAAAGGGGATGCTTGACTTGCCAGTTTATACAACATGGCCAATCTTCTTTTTCTGATAGGGCCAGTAATAAGTACAACATAAAGCAATTTATTACCTGCTCCACTGAGTATGTGATATATGTACTTATATGCCTGTGCAACTTGTTATACGTGGGCTGTACGATGCAAACCCTACGAAAACGTGTAGGGGAGCACTGACGGTTTATGCAAAAGGGACTTCATGAATATAGTGTTCCCCGCCACTTTAAAACTTATCATGCTAAAAACATTAAAGTGGTTGTATACCCATAATTTGTACAAGCACCTACAGGTAAGCCTATGGCTTAAGGCTTACCTGTAGGTGCTTGCAATATCTCCGAGACCTACACAGTCTCGGAGATATTTGCAAAAAAGACTGTACCGCTATCTAGGGCGCATGCGCGCCATAGATAACGGCGCAGGCGCACTGAGCGCGGCGGCTCTTGAATGGGAGCCTGCCGGACACTGCCGGAAATTTGCGCATGCGCGGGGATCATGCTGTTCCCCGCGCATGTGCGGGAGTGACGTCATCGCCGCTCCGGCCAATCACAGCGCCGGAGCAGCGATACCCGGAAGTCACTCCGGGTATCATGGATTCGACGGAGGACGTGTCCGAGGACCGCTGCAGGGGCTTCGATCTAAGGTAAGTGATTGATAATGAGCTAGTATGCTAGTCATACTAGCTCATTATACCTTTGTCTTGCAGGTTGACCAAAAAAAAAAAAAAGTTTTGCGGTATACAACAGCTTTAATTGTCTAAAGGTTGTAGCCATTGAATGCATCCTGGGTAGTTCTCTGACTGATAATGAGAGGTTCTCCTTATTATGTAAACGAGAATCATTCTGGATCTACAAACTGGCCTCTCTATCTTCCAATGGGTTGAACAGGTCTAGAGATTCATAGTATCATCTAGATCCCCTCCGTTATCTTTCCTTATTGTTTTGTTACCATCTTTTTTCAGTCTGTATACCCTCAGGGTGTACCTATAGGTCACATACTGAGGGAATTGTAGTAAATATATAGCATAGGGCGTTATGCATTCGGCACCATTTGTCCATTTCCACATGGCTTCCAATTACTTATCATCATCTTTTATTACATTTTTTCATCTATATACTTGCTATACATGTATTGTAATTGTATATATATAATATCCATTAGGTTCTCATTAGGTTTTGACACTAGGAACTATGGGAACATTAATCATAAACGAATGTCCTGAGTTAACGTGAGGGGGTTACTATACTCCCCTTTGGTGGAGCAGGAAAAGTAGTACATGAGCTAGCATGTTGTGATTGCTGCTGCAGCAGTCCTGCCAGCCCACCTTATTGGTTAGAGACACAATAACACAAGAGGTTGCAAAGAACAGCCTTGGCACTTCAACCAGACCGCTGGGGGGCTGAGGGAGGGGGTGGAGCATTGGCCTGGGGATGAATGGTCACTTTCACATTGAGTTCCCAAAGGGGTGGTGTGTCGGGTGGCTCCTGGGTTGGATGGCTGGCTCCTTCTCGCGGTCTCCAGGCGGGTATGTGACTTGAAATTCAGGTGCTGGGCAGCGAGTCTCTTATAGAAGACTACCAGACAAACAGTTCCTACCCCTGCAGAGCCAGGGGTCCAGATCACAAAGTACTGAGATACCTACTGGCCTACTAGATAAGTTCCCTTTTTACCACCAAATACCTTAAGAGTAGATTAGATAATGTTATGCTAAGGTTCATTATGTTAATACTATGTTTTTCCTGTTACTGGACCTTGAGGTCCGAGGCTAAGAATGATTCTGTTCTGCATCGTATGTGTTTTACTTCTTCTCAAAACCAAATAAAATACTTAATCATAAACGAATGCATCATTGAATTAATTAATTAATTTGTTTGGTCTTATCACCAATATTATTAATCTCCATTGATCACTTACTTTGGGCTATCATATACAGTATGGTTTTTATTTAATATTTCCTTTTTCAGAATTTATTTACTTTCTTCTTGGCAATTATACTTATTATTCATTAATTATTTTTACTTGTAATTTAAATTCATTATTTTTATTTCTTACATCTACTTTCATTTTTATTTTACTTTATTATATATTTTTTTCTTAATCGAGACAATTATTTAATTTTATAATTTTTTTATTCATGTTTTAACCATTGTTCTTGTCCATTACTTTTACTTTTATTGTTCCCCTTGTCTTTGTCTGATTATTTGCAGTGTATGTAGTGTAACCACTTAACGACCGCCCCATGTACATACAGTATGCGTCAGCAAAATGGCACGAACAGGCACAATCACGTACCTGTATTTGACTGCCTTCGTATCAGTGGGGGGTCCGATCAGACCGCTCTCCGGTACATGGAGCGGTCGTTTTCCATGCAGGAGCGATTCGTGATGAGGGGGCCGCCCTCGCTCCCGGCGAATGGGATGCTTCCTCTGCCTGTGTAATGTAAACACAGGCAGAGGAAGTGATGTTATCCCTCCCTGCGGCGCTCTATTCGTCCAGAGCGCCATGAAGAGAAGACATCAGGTTAGTGCACAAACAGTACACTGACACCAGCACACATAGGTACATAAATTGCCCCCCCCCAGTCACCCCCAAATCACCCCCCAGCCCCCAGTCACAGTGTCACTGATTGCAGTGAACAGTTATTTACTGATCACTGCAAACAGTGTCATCTGTGATAGTAAAAGTGTCAGGGCAGTTAGTGGTAGGTCCCTTTTAGGTCCAGGGCAGCCCCCCAACCCCCCCCCAATAAAGTTGTAGCCCCTTGATCGCCCCCAGGTAACCCTTTCACCCCCTATCACCACTGTCACTAAGCGATCGTTTTTCTGATCGCTGTATTAGGGTCGGTGGTGCCGATAGGTAGTCAGTTATTTTTTTAAGTTCGCCGCCAGGCTTTTATAGCGTCAGATACCCCCATATATTACCTAATAAAGGTTTAACCCCTTGATCACCCCCCTAAGTAACCCTTTCACCCCCTTTTGCCAGTGTCACTAAGCAATCGTTTTTTCTGATCGCTGTATTAGTTATGCTGGTGCCGCTAGGTAGTCAGTTATTTTTTTAGGTTCGCCGCCAGGTTTTTATAGCGTCAGGTATCCCCATATATTATCTAATAAAGGTTTTAATCCCCTGATTGCCCATAGAGTTAACCCTTTCACCAGTGATCACCGTATAAGTGTCACTGGTGACACTGGTTAGCCAATTAGTTATTTCGTTATTTAGGTTCCCCGTCAGGTTTTTATATAGCGTCGGGTACCCCCATATATTACCTAATAAAGGTTTTAACCCCCTGATTGCCCCTAGTTATCCCTTTCACCAGTGATCACCGTATAAGTGTTACGGGTGACGCTGGTTAGTTAGTTTGCTTTTTATAGTGTCAGGGCACCTGCCGTATATAACCCAATAAAGGTTTAACCCCCTGATCGCCCGGCGGGTGATATCAATTAGGTTTTAGCGCCAGAGAGGGTCTGCATCACACCCCAGGCAGCATCAGGTTAGTGCCAGTAGCGCTAACACCCACGCGTGAAGCATACACCTCCCTTAGTGGTATAGTATCTGAACAGATCAATATCTGATCTGATCAGATCTATACTAGCGTCCCCAGCAGTTTAGGGTTCCCAAAAACGCAGTGTTAGTGGGATCACCCCAGATACCTGCTAGCACCTGCGTTTTGCCCCTCCGTCCAGCCCAGCCCACCCAAGTGCAGTATCGATCGATCACTGTCACTTACAAAACACAACACACATAACTGCAGCGTTCGCAGAGACAGACCTGATCCCTGCGACTCCAGTGCTGTAGGAGGTGATTTCACCACCACAGTTAAAAAAAGAGCATATATGCCGAAGCATGGGGGCAGCAGGGGCGGAGGAGCGATTTTGCTCCATAGGGTCAAAATTCAGACGGAGGCGTGCCCGTGGAAAAGTCAGACGTGTGTACGCAGCATAACTTTTGCGGGAGGATGCCCCCATGCTTCGGCATATATAAATGGTGCATGTATGCCCATCATTAGAAGTGGGTGAATGAAGGGAGGCATTCTAATGGTGGGCATACCCGCCGATCAATCTCTTTTCTTCGTTCAGCCAACAGGCTGCATGAAAAAAAAGATTACACTATATGTCCAACTAGAACCAGCAACTAACTGGTATGTTGCTGGACTTTGAATGGTTATACCAGAATGATGCCTGCGGGTTTAGGTATCATCTTGGTATCATTCTTTTCAGCCAGCGGCCGGTTTTCATGTAAAAGCAATCCTAGCAGCTAATTAGCCTCTGGACTGCTTTTACAAGCAGTGGGAGGGAATGTCCACCCCCTGGATTTAAAAAGTGCCATTGGGAAATTGGGAAAGAATTTTATCACACCGATCTTGGTGTGGTCAGATGCTTTGAGGGCAGAGGAAAGATCTAGGGTCTAATAGACCCCAGTTTTTTCAAAAAAAGAGTACCCGTCACTACCTATTGCTATCATAGGGGATATTTACATTCCCTGAGATAACAATAAAAATGATGAAAAAAAAATATGGAAGGAATAGTTTAAAAATAAAATAAAAAAACAAAATTTATAATTAACACCCCTGTCCCACCCTTCTCTTGCGCAAGCGTCGGTCTGGCGTCATATGTAAACAGCAAGCGCACCATGCATGTGAGGTATCACCGCAAAGGTCAGATCGAGGTCAGAAATTTTTGCAGTAGACCTCCTCTGTAAATCTAATGTGGTAACCTGAAAAGGCTTTTAAAAATGTATGTAGTTTGTCGCCACTGTGCGTTTGTCCGAAAATTTAAAGCATGTCATGTTTGGCATCCATGTACTCGGCCTATTATCATCTTTTTTTATTTCATCAAACATTTGGGCAATATAGTGTGGTTTAGTGCATTAAAATTAAAAAAAGTGTATTTTTTCCCCAAAAAATGCGTTTGAAAAATCGCTGCGCAAATATTGTGTGGAAAAAAAATGCAACACCCACCATTTTAATCTGTAGGGCCTTTGCTTTTGAAATGCGTTTGAAAAATCGCTGCGCAAATATTGTGTGGAAAAAAAATGCAACACCCACCATTTTAATCTGTAGGGCCTTTGCTTTAAAAAAATATATAATGTTTGGGGGTTCAATGTAATTTTCTTGCAAAAAAAAAATGTTTTCATGTAAACAAAAAGTGTCAGAAAGGGCTTTGTCTTCAAGTGGTTAGAAGAGTGGATGATGTGTGACATAAGCTTCCTAATGTTGTGCATAAAATGCCAGGACAGTTCAAAACCCCCCAAATGACCCCATTTTGGAAAGGAGACACCCCAAGCTATTTACTGAGAGGCATGTCGAGTCCATGGAATATTTTATATGTTGACAAAAGTTGCGGAAAAAATAATTATTATTTTTTTTGCACAAAGTTGTCACTAAATTATATATTGCTCAAACATGCCATGGGCATATGTGGAATTACACCCCAAAATACATTCTGTTGCTTCTCCTGAGTACGGGGATACCACATGTGTGGGACTTTTTGGGAGCTTAGCCACGTACGGGACCCCAAAAACCAAGCACCGCCTTCAGGCTTTCTAAGGGTGTAAATTTTTGATTTCACTCCTCACTGCCTATCACAGTTTCGGAGGCCATGGAATGCCCAGATGGCACAAACCCCCCCCAAATGACCCAATTTTAAAAAATGTAAAAAAAAATTACTTTCTTTCTTCATTTTTCAAAAACAAATGAGAGCTGTAAACTCACCATGCCTCCCAACAAATAGCCTGGGGTGTCTACTTTCCAAAATGGGGGTTGTGTGCTATTTTGTCATTTTATGGCCTTCGAAACTGTGATAGGTAGTGAGGAGTGAAATCAAAAATTTGCGCCCTTAGAAATCCTGAAGATGGTGATTGGTTTTTGGGGCCCGTACGCGGCTAGGCTCCCAAAAAGTCCCACACATGTGGTATCCCCATAATCGGGAGAAGCAGCAAAATGTATTTTGGGGTGCAATTCCAAATATAACCATGGCATGTGTAAGCAATATATCATTTAGTGACAACTTTTTGTAAAAAAAAAAAAAAAATTGTCATTATTCATTCACTTGGGACAAAAAAAATATATTCAATGGGCTCAACATGCCTCTCAGCAATTTCCTTGGGGTGTCTACTTTCCAAAATGGGGTCATTTGGGGGGGGGGGTTGTACTGCCCTGCCATTTAGCACCTCAAGAAATGAGATAGGCAGTCATAAATTAAAAGCTGTGTAAATTCCAGAAAATGTACCCTAGTTTGTAGACGCTATAACTTTTGTGCAAACAAATAAATATACGCTTATTGACATTTTTTTTACTAAAGACATGGGGCTGGATACATTTTGGCCTAAATGTATGACTGAAATTGAGTTTATTTGATTTTTCTTATAACAAAGTAGAAAATATCATTTTTCTTTCAAAATTTTCGGTCTTTTTCCGTTTTTATATCACAAAAAAAAATCGCAGAGGCAATCAAATACCATTAAAAGAAAGCTCTATTTGTGGGAAGAAAAGGACGTCAATTTTGTTTGGGTACAACATTGCATGTCCGCACAATTTCCAGTTAAAGCAGTGCAGTGCCAAATTGTAAAATCACCTCTGGTCTTTATGCTGCGTATTGGTCCGGGGCTTAAGTGGTTAAGCTATTATCATCAGGTTGCTTCAACAATGGAGGTATGCTGCGGTGGAGAAACCAATCATAGTTCCTTTAAATTTGTGATTCTTCCCATGGTCCACCCCTATTTAAACCCCATTTGCAGTCTATTTCACAGGACCTGAAGAAGGGCCACGCCCGATATGTGTAGTCAAGACGACAGCTATCTTCCCTCTCCACTCTCCTCAGCTTTCTCTCCGCCTTTTGTGCTTCAAGGCTCGCTTTGGACCCGTGTTCCCGATCGCATGAAGTCACGCTTGGGTGTTTCCAGGCCGTGGTTGTTCCTGCTGCCTCTCTGTTCCTTCCTTGCTTTGTGGCTGTTCCATCATTCTTCCACATACCATTGGGGATTCGATAGAGGCCTCATATTGTCCATCCAGCTCTGCACACGCTGGCTTCCCTCCTCCTAGTGACTTCCAGGAACACATGAAGGTTTTGCCATCGCAGCATTGCTTCACCAAGCCAGTCCACCACCGACTGTTTCTCAAGGTACTGTCACAGTGAGGAGCATGCTTTGCAGTCGCGCCATCTATGCAAGGAGATTTTTAGATAATTGTTCATCCAAGTACATGTTATTATTAAATCGGCACACAATTTTATCTCATTGAGCCTTTTGATTGTTTATCCTTTCAAGACTGTCCCAATCAGCGCTTTCAATTGTGGTTGCCCCTGAATGTTTTAATTATTGCCATAATCTGCTGGTGCAGGGATATATGGGTCCAAACTGATTCAGCTCTGTCCTCTCATGTCACAGCAGTCAGACTCCTAGGAAGTGGTAATGAAGTCACAGTTGATGCAATGGCACCTCCTACATTGCTATGGGATGCTAGACTGCTAGGGAGTACAAACAGAAGCTGATTTATTAGGATCCTAGGCTTTGTGCAAATTTATGCCTGTAACTTACATTTAGAGGTTCCAATGCCACAGCACTCTGGAACTGTTGGTACTAACATTTGAAACCCACTGTGCTCCAGACATAAATCGAGGCCTAGAAAACAGTGGGTTTTGTGCTGAGCACTGGCAGGTTGTGTGTTGCCCATGTGCTATGTGTTTGGTGCCAGGCAGGGCAAAAATTCTAGTGATCAATAACACCTATAGGCTCACTGTATAGAATGACAATCCACAAATCTGCAGATATACAGTATGGTTTGACATAGAAATCATTTTTTTTTTTAATTAGTTATATTATTTATATTAATTAGAATATTTCTTAAAGCAGATAAATTAATATTAACAATGTCTAATATTGAATAGTCCTTTACATATATCCATTTCTTTTTACATTGTTTTTTAACTGTGTGTCTAAGAAGGGAGAGTAAATGTAAATGAGATTATTTTTCATCTGACCTTATTTTCTCTAAATTAAATATTTTGATCGTTTCCAAAACAAAGCTGTCTGAGAGTATGCATTTATTTAAATAATGAGACATTTTCCTAGAAAAATGAAAGGAAAAAGAAAACAAATACCTTGACACTTTTTTCATTAAAAAGCTTATTCTCTTCAACTTTTTTATTCGCAAAGCATTCCTAGCTCTTCATTTTCTAAATTCCTTTCACTTAAAAAATAGTCATGCTATTCCAGCAACTTTGTTTTAAACAAAATTCAGTCTCCACAAGTTAAACACTGTGAAGTGTAATACAAAATTAAACTTTAAATGTGTTAAGAAATACTAAAGAAAACTTGTGGGGTAGGGAAAGCCTGTGTTTATTATTTTACCTTTATTTTCAGCTTATTTGTATACTAATTATTTTGTGTGAGGAAAGCCTTTGTGTTTCAATTATACTTTGGTTTTCAGCTCTTTTTTGAAGATCCTGTGATGGGAAACACTTATTTAATTCTCTTCTTTTCTTTCTTGACCTGATAAGGAAAGTGGATCTCTTGAAAGTGTCTTAAAATGCAAATACAAGAAAGCATCATGTGCAGTACTCAACTGTCTTGTGTATTAAATGCAATATTCAAGTCATTGAGAAACCATTCATTTATTTTTAGCAGCAACTTTAACAGCATCATGGAAAAAAGAATCCTAATATCAAGAAAGATATAAGAATAATTTTACATGCAGACTGAACCATAACCTTAAATTCCGAAATAAAATATTAATATTGGATGAGGAGCCTTTTTTAAAGTTTAACTTATCATTATAAAAATAAAACTATTTCCTTTCCCACTCCACCAGTCTTTAGCTGATCTCATTTTAATAAAAAAAAAATAATATATAAACAAAAGTCTCAGATAATGTTGACAGAAGTGTCCATCAACTGATTCTCATTGGGTATGCTAATGGTTTTCTATTTTTAAAGCAGTGGTATCATGACGCAATAATGCAAGCAGGGCCCAACTGATGCATTGAGAGCAGATAGCTATTCATGGTGATTCCATGACACTGTGATTCTGTGATCTTGAATATGAATTCTTAGCACAACCTGCCATTATTCATGATTTAAATGCATGACACGCTGTCATAAAACATGTAAACTCTTGTTCTAAACTGTGTGAATGTACCAACAATTCTACCTTCATTAGCTACATCAAAAGTGGGGCACATGTATATAAGATTATACAACTTGTAAGTAACTTGAAAGGGTGCATCTTTTAAAATAAACAGATGCACACAAGATGTGCATGACAAAAATATGTGTTTCCTTTTGGATTTATTTGTTATAGCGGAGTTCCACTCGTTTTTAAGTTTATTAAAAGTCAGCAGCTACAAAAAGTGTAGCTGCTGACTTTCAATAAACGGACACTCACCTGTCCCATGGTGCAGCGATGCGGCCTCCCAAAGCCTCGTTCCTCTCCCTCTCCTCTCCTCTGTGGCAGCATCACTACTGTGGGCACCCGGCTGTGACAGCTTGCCAGGTGCGAACTGCGCATGTGTGTGTGTCACGCTGCACAGTTCTGAATGGCAATCTTCTGGGACCTGTGACGTGTCCCAGAAGATTGCAGGGAGGGAGGGGAGAAGAGGAGTCACCTAGGGGGAAATATGGAGTCCCCTAGGTGGCGCCGGTGGAAGTGGGAGCAAGGTACCTGTCAAAACTAGGTACCCACTCCCCCCCCAAAAAAAATGACATGCCAAATGTGGCATGTCAGGGGGTCAGGAGTCCTTAAAGCTGGAGTTCCACTTTTGGGTGGAACGCTGCTTTAAGTTAATCATTTTGTTCCGTCATTTTCATAATGTTAGAATGATTCATGTTCAGAATTTGTTTTGTATATTCAGATTTGTTTTGTATGTTCGTTGTTCCAAACCGATTTCATTTTTGGGAAAGTTATTTTGCAAGATTCGGACTCCATCATTATGGTATGATTCGGAGATTCAGATGGATCCACCTCCATCCACAATAATAATAATACGTATCATCTTTTTTTACTTTTATACCTTAGGCCCCTTTCACACTAAGGTGCTTTGCAGGCACTATTGCGCTAAAAATAGCGCCTGCAATGCGCCCCAAAAAAGCCGCTCAATTGTATCCAATGTGAAAGCCTGAGGGCTTTCACACTGGAGCGTTGCGCTTGCAGGAGGGTCAAAAATACCGCTCCTATAGCGCCCCTGCCCATTGAAATCAATCGGGTAGCGCCCGCAAAATGCAGCAAAGAGGCATTATTGCGGGCGTTTTTAACCCATTTTCGGCCGCTAGCTGTGGTAAAAACCCCTCCGCTAGCGCCCGCAAATCGCGGGAAAAAAAAAGGTATAGCTAAAAATAGCACCGCTATACCACCAGCGCATCCAGCGCCTCAGTGTGAAAGTAGCCTTACTGTAACTATTTATTACAATGTGTTTCCATTTCATATGTAATGTGTACTGCTTTTTTTTATAATCATGCTACGCTCACTGGAAAACGAATCACACATGTCGAATACACACCAAGATGAATAAAAAAAACAACACATTCCCCTTAAGAAAGCTGTGTTGTGTCTTCAATACATATAGCTGTGTGCGTAATAAGTGCACACACAGCTATAGCATGGAGACATTCTATATCTCCGATGCATTTATTTATAAGAGTAATTATATTATGTACTAAATTCTGTTTAAAGTCTGTCACGTTTACCCCTAATGCAGATGGTCAGGCACAATAGCTAGCTTCGTTGCCACTAGACTTGCGGCCATCATCCCTTCCCTGATACATCCAGCACAATCAGGCTTTGTAAAAGGCAGGACGGCCACCCTAAACATTTGCAAGGTTATGCTGGCTTTGGAACACGCCAAACAGGACCCTTCCGGAGACTATGTTATCATAACGTTAGATGCGGAGAAAGCCTTCGATAATGTCAGCTTTGATTGGCTCTCCCTGGTCTTGGCGAAAATGGGTTTATGGGTCCCTTCTGCCACCTCATTAACGCCATGTATACGGCCCCGGAAGCCAGGCTGGTGGCAGCAGGCCTACTCTCAAACGAATTCCGCCTCACAAGGGTACTCGACAAGGCTGCCCCCTATCCCCTCTTCTCTTCAACATTGCACTAGAACCTCTTTCTAGACACCTTACCCAAAAAGCTCCTTTACATGGTATAAAAATTGGCAAGTATGATCTGCGTACCTCCCTCTTCGCGGACGATGTCCTTATATTCTCAGCAAATCCCACCGCCGACATGTCCACTATCAAAAAGGTTTTTGACTAATTTAGGTCTTGCTCAGGTCTCTGCATTAATTATGGCAAGAGTAAAATCCTCCCCATAGGAACTCCCTCACTCCCTCCTTGGACCCAATGCTCCATTTTTTCGGTTGCCAAATAACACACCACTTATCTCGGTATCAAAATAGGGAAATTGCCCTCCTTTGTACCAACTCAACTACCCTCCTCTAAATGCTAAAATCTCTCAGAAAATGGTAAACTGGATGGATCTGCCCCTCTCGCTCCTGGGAAGATGTCACTTGGGGACGATGGTCATTTTTGCCAGATTACTGTATCCATTGCTAACTATCCCTCTTCTCCTTCACCACAAGGACGTTAAGCTCCTTAACTCAGCTGTTTCAAAAATTTATATGGCAAAACAAACGACCACGTATTGCTTTAAAGAAACTGTATCTTCCCAGATGCGAAGGTGGTAAAAATCTCCCAAATGTTAGAACTTATAACCTAGCATGTTTATTGAGAATCAGCCTGGATTGGGTCTCTCAATCCTCAAGGTACTCTAACTATTCTATGGAATCCGCAATGGCTCACCCGTTCTCTTTAGTGGCCCTCCTTCACTGTAAGTGGAAATCAGTCCCACCTCTCTATCAGCACAACCTCCTGTTAAGGGACACAGCTATTGCTTGGAGAGAAACCAGGAAATGCCTCAAGCTCTCTCCATTCATGTCAAGGCACCTACCAATACAAGGGAACCCCTGTTTCCTACCTGGTCTGGTTCACAAACCCTTTGTGATCTGGCAGGACCGAGGCCTTACTAGATTCTCTCCTCTATGTGACATTACAACAGGTCGACCTTTACCCTTCTCAACCATTGCTGGAACTTTCTCACTCCCTCAGACCCATGCCTTTTACTTCTGGCAATGCATCAGCTACCTGAACAGCGCATGCAAAGAGGAATGTAAACGTTTCACTCCGAACTTCACAGACCAACTGCTTAAGGACGGATCCTACAAAATATCGTACAAAATATCAGACATATACAAACCTCTTGCATCTTCATCCGCAGCCAACTGTGGTAAAGACATCCTGGATGTCGGCCTGGTAGATAAAATATTACAGGGATTCAACAAAGTCCAACAACTAACCCCCAACGAAATATGGAAAGAATCTCAACTGAAAATCGTCCACTGAGCCCATATACCATTTATCTCCTCCGAGACCTTCCCTGACCCCCCGTTTTTGGGCGTGCTCTCATATCTCTGCTTTTTGGGACCGAGTCCTGGCCTACATCTTTGACATAACACTTTTAAAGTTACCGAAAGACCCTCTGCTCCTCATCTTTGGCTACTGGGACGCCCAACTTTTGCCATGGTCTCACGGCGCAAATGCAACCTCTAGGCATGCCCAACAGGATTGGTCCTTGATCTGCCTCCTAATTGCACAGAGAACCATTTTGAAGAACTGGACTTCATCCCTCTGCCCTACCACTTCCCAAATCTAATGTAAGCTCCTACTCCTTCTTTACAAGGACCAAGCCAACACAGACTTCAAACATGCACCCTCCAAAGCTCGCTTCTACTCTATGTGGGACTCGTTCATGCGCTGAGCCCTCTCACCAGAGGATTTAGTCAACATTGGTCAGTTATCTTTCTCGTACTATGGAGCTTCTCCCCCCTCTTGCTCAGGAGAGCCAACCCACCCCTGCTGACCTGTACTCCACTCCCCCCCTCCCCTCCCCCCCTATGTTCAATAAATTGTAAACTTGTGTTGTTCTACATTCTGTAATCCTAGGCCTTTACTGCATTATAGGATCCATCCAGTTACTCCCTTTATTGTTTACAGTTAAAATAATGATGTACTAACTTGGTCTGTTTATCTAGTTACCTACTCAACTAAGTCTCTGGTCTATTCCATTATCCTTGGATTACAGAGCTGTATCTATTGTTCCACATTTATTTTGTAAAATGTCCTGCAAATACTGATTGTCTTTGTCAATTTCGATCTTATACCTCAATAAAAACTTTTTGAGAAAAAAAAAGAAACGTTACTATATTGAACTAAGTACCGCCCATCTACTTTCCACCTTTTCACCTAACCCTTACTTTGAAACCCAGATGATGTCTCATTTGACTCGCTAAACTTATAGCACAATATTGAAACCCCTAATCCAAATCCAAATACCAGTATGATAGAGAGTATACTTGTATATTTAGGTGTACATATACAATTACATGTTGTGGTATGAATGGGAATATATACAGTATGTAAGCATACGTACAAACGTGAATGTTTTGTATATATGTTTGTATGTTTAAATTGATGTTTTTATATACTTAGCTCCCGCCCCCCTTTTTTTGTTTTCTTCGACCTAAATTACCAAGGCAAAGTGAAAGATCTTCTTTTATTTAATTCTAGTTTTATTTTATTTTTTATCACCCAAGATTGGTAGCCGGTCTTCTCATAATACAAAGTTATTAATGAGATTCAATAAAAAATTTACGTTTCTGTTCTGGTCTAATTTAACCTAATCTCTATCTGATGGACACCATAACTGATTTTTTTAATATATTTTTTCATGTACCCCAGGATTAATAATCTAATATCAAGCGGGTTTTACTTGTATTAGTTTTACTTCTAATTATTCTGCATTTTTTCTCTTCAATAATATTATTAGGCCTTTTTCTTCCTCACACAAATGTTCAGTGTGTCCCAATTGGCCCTCCTCGTTTGCCCATCCATAATATGTGGGCAAACGACGCAGGCTGCACTACCCCTGATCGTGGTCCATTCCCCCCATCACGGGAAAACGTTACTCTTCAATATATGATATTTTTCATTTTATCTAACTTTATCCTTTTTATTTTTGGTTCTCTCTGCTTCTCTATACTTCTGACAGTACTGGTCCCTCCTCTTTCTTTTTCCTCTTACGGGTCAATTCATCCAGTCGGACATTACCAGACACTGGTGAGTGCTACCTTTTTTAGATCAAATATCATGGCACCCTTAAACTTTTTTTTCCCTGAATGTTCAGGGATTCAACATACCACAGAAAAGAACCAAAGCATTTCATTCCTTTCAAGCTAAGAAGGCCCACATAATATGCCTACAGGAAACTCACTTTGCAGTGAATTCTTCTCCAAAGTATATGAGCCCTTTCTATCCACAAGTCTTTACAGCCTCGGCCAGCACCAAAAAGAGAGGAACCCTTATAGCCTTTCACAGATCTACCCCGTTCCTAATCCAGTCAGAAATTAAAGCTCTTGCTTGAAGAACACATAACAACATCGGAAGTCTTGAAAACCATAAAAGAACTGAAAATAAACAAGAGGCCTGCCCCAAACGGCTTCTCAGCCCTATACTAGAGAACATTTTCTGAAACCCTTTCTCCTATTTTAGTGGACACATTCAATACCCTAATAGATGGCTATTCCTTTAGACGCAAATCATTACTATCAATTATTTGCATGATCCCCAAACCCCAATCAGATAACACATCCTGCATGAACTTCCGTCCCACCTCCCTCTTAAATCAGGACATTAAAATCTTAGCAAAAATTATAGCTACCCGCCTCAACAAGATAATTGGCAAAATTATACACAACGACCAGGTTGGATTTATGCCAAAGAGGCAAGCAAGCGATAATGTACGTCGAGCTACCCTTTTGGCATATGTAGCCAAAAAAAGAAGCATTCCTACATGCTTCCTGTCTCTAGACATTAAAAAAGCCTTTGATTCAGTAACCTGGCCATACTTACACTACACTCTCCAGAAATGGGAATTTGGTCCCCACTTCACTAGTTGGATATCAGCTCTCTATAACAAACCCCAAGCTTATGTAAAATATGCAGGCTATAAATCAGAATATTTTAATATAGAGAGAGGCACACGTTAGGGCTGCCCACTTTCCCCCTTAGTATTTGCCCTTAGCCCAACTATCACTGGAATAGAACTAGGTGGAATCCAAAATAAACTTAGCTTATTTGCCAACGTTATCTTATTATTCCTATCATCCCCCCAAGTCTCAGGCTCAACTCTAATACCCATTCTTATCAAATTTGCTACCATATCAGGATTAGAGATGAACCCCTGAGAAATGTATTGCATTAAACATATTGCTTTCAACAATAGAATTAACATCAGCTAAAATAGCACTACCCTTCACATGGGCCGTAGAGTCAATCCAGTTTTTAGGGATTCACCTTACAGCCTCTTTATCAGACCTATACTCAGCTAACTACCCTAACATTCTAAAACACATCATAAAGCTAATGGATAACTGGTCCCACCTCCCTATTTCTTGGATGGGGAAAATACATGTTGTTAAAATGACAATACTACCCAAACTGCTATACCTATTTAGAGTATTACCGATAACAGTCCCCACCCACTACTTACGTATTATCCAGAAAAGAACATCTAAATTTATATGGGGATCTTCAAAACCGCGTATACTTCTCAAAATATTATACTTACCTAAAAACTTAGGAGGTCTAGGAGTACCTAATTTTGCCACTTACTATAGAGCAGCTCACGTAGCTAGTTTAGCCAAATATCATGCCACTCAGGAAATACCTTTTATGAGTATCGATGGATGCTTGTGAATGTGACCCTTTATCAATTTCCAATTTATTATGGCTTCATTCCAAAAACTGTCTTGGCCTAAGTAATCCTATAACTAAACATTACCTATCCATCTGGGATAGATATAAATTTAAACACAATTTGCAATCTCCACACAACCCTCTCCTTCCTCAAAAACCCAACCTTTTACCCGGCTTGGATATATCCTTTATCTTTTAAAGCATGGTCTTCCTTGGATTTACTGAAATCTCACAATTTTGTTAACTCATCATCCTTTATCCCCTTCCCGTCTCTCTGCGAAACATATGGTATCCCACAATCGGAAATGTTCCGATACTTACAAATTAAAAATTTCTTTACACCTAATACCACTTCAGACATGCCTCGGAACCAATTCACTAGTTTTGAATCCACTTGCAAAAATGACCCACACGCTAGAGGACTAATCTCCTCACTTTATTATAAATTACTAATAAATACTGAAATGGATAAACCTACCTACGTGCGGAAATGGGAAGAGGACTTGGAATATGTTCTAAATGAGGCAGAATGGTTAAAAATGTGGTCCACAATTAAATATTCCTCCCCTAATGTAATAGCTATGGAAACCAACTATAAAGTACTAACTAGATGGTACTTAGTACCAGCCAAAATTGCTAAATTTACCCCTGACTATCCTAGTCATTGTTTCTGCGGCTGCACAGAAGAATGTACATACAAACACGTTTGGTGGTCCTGTCCGACAGTACAAACATTTTGGAAAGAAATATATACATATGCCTCCAAAATGTTTAATGTAACCCTCCAACCCAATCCTACAAAGACATTACCTAATCTCAAACCAGATAGTCTGACTCATGCCCAATTTAAACTTTTTATATTTTTGCTCACAGCAGCAAAACAAACTGTGGCAAAAGCTTGGAGAACTCCCTATTTGGCGTTGGCCGAGACAAAACAAAGAATGAACAATGTCATGATACACGCCAAAATGGCAGCTATTGAACAAAATCAAATTCCTACATTCCATAAATTATGGCAACCTTGGTTTGAACATTTCTTACTGACAACATTTAATGACTCTGTTTTAATGCCATGGTAGATGATTTGAAGTTATACTGATCATACAGGTCTGACTGTGACTTCTGGGTCGAACCGGAGGACCCCTCCCCACTACTTCTTCTTTACTCTTCAATTTTCTTTTCTACTCTGTCTCTCCTTATATCTTATGATTTTGAAGTTCCATAGGTTACGAATATAGTACCAGTTTTGATAGACAATCCATTAACCAAAGTTTGCTCGGGAAATCTTTATTCAGTTACTCATAGCTATTAGAATCATTTACTATTTGGATTTCTACATCTCCTTAGGTTGAACACATAATTGTTAATTAACTGTTTTAACTTTCACACGTCCTTATATATCCTAACCAACACTATATTTGTAACCACATATGAATATTATATAATAATTCTGAATTGTATAATGTACAGTACTTAATTTATTGTATTTAACTTACTGTACTTAATAAAATAAATAAAAAAAAGTCCAGAATATGAAATAGCAGGAGGCTCAATTGGCATGGGCTGGACTGGAATAACTGGTGAAGAGACAGACTGGACTACATCGGCAGGTGTAGAGACAGCAGAACTTAAGGACAAGCTGGCCTAAATGTGCGTCCAAGGGCCTTTAGGGACAGGCAAAGATAGGAGTAATCCAGAGGGCAAGACTTTTGGGGACTTAGAGCAAGCACAGGATTTGCAAGCTTTTACATAGGAACATGAGTCCTTATAGAGAGAGGGCCACCAAAGTCCATAAGAAACCAAAGAAAGGTTTTAGTAAACCCTGGGTCCCATTTTAGCATCATGTGCTTCTGAAAGTACTTTAAGCCTAAAGTGGAGGGGAACAAACAGCTTTCCAGGGGTTAGATTGAGTGGAACACTAGACTGAGCCTTTAAAATAGAGTCCAAAAGGTCAGGGGAAAGGGCCCTTGTTACTTGTGCTGGAGGTAAGATATTGTGAAACTTAGAGGAAGTTTTCAAACAGGGCTCAAAGCTGCGAGACAGCAGGTAAGTTTGGCCTCTAGGAGGAAAAGATCCATACTGTAACAATTGACAGGGGAGGTGACCTGTAGAGCATGGATATGCAATTAGCGGACCTCCAGCTGTTGCCAAACTACAAGTCCCATCATGCCTCTGCCTCTGAGTGTCATGATTGCTGCTGTCAGAGTCTCGCTATGCCTCATGGGACTTGTAGTTTGGCAACAGCTGGAGGTCCGCTAATTGCATATCCCTGCTGTAGAGGATTCAATAAACTTGTAAGTGTTTTCTGCTACAACAGAGTCATATAAATGCAAATGGTTAGCAGTTTTAAAGAATTTCTGGACGCAGGTTGGGACAAGGACCTAATCTCCCCTGTAGCCCAATCTATGTGCGGGATATGAAGTTTAAGCCAAGGATAACCTAAGATAAGGGGATAGATAAGCAGGAAATTTTAAAAAGTAGAAGCTGATTTCCCTATGAAATTCCTCAATGGTCAGGGCAATTGGTACAGTGCACAAGGGGACCAGGCCTATGGACAAGGGAAAGTTATCAACAGCTAATGCCGCGTACACACGATCGATTTTCTTGCCATTTTGTTTCTTGCCGTTTTTCACGTCGTTTGTTTCCTCTCAAGCCTGTCTTGCGTACACACGATCATTTAAAAAAACGATGAAGCAAAGCGCAGTGACGTACAACACGTATGACGGCACTATAAAGGGGAAGTTCCGTTCTAATGACGCCACCCTTTGGGACGCTTTTGCTAATTCCGTGTTAGTAAAAGTTTGGTGAGAGACGATTCGCGCTTTTCAGTCTTCGTGCTTTGAAGATCGTTTTGTGGAGTTCAGTTTGTGCCTGTGGGTTCGTATCTGTTTGGCAGTGCGTGTAGTCAGTTCGTATCTGTTTATTCAGTGCGGTCTGCTCTGCTCGTTCCTGTTTTTCAGCTTGTTCTTCATTGGCCTTGCTGTTCTTCCGTGCGTTCTTCTAGTTCGTTCTGTTCAGCCGACCGTTATCTAGCCATGTTGCGGCTACGTACTCATCGTAGAGTTCGTGCTGTAGTTGGTGCAGGGGTTCATGCTGTATCCCGACTCCATGCCATGAGCAGGGTCAGGAGGAGTTCATGGACCAAGAATTGGTTGCTCCAGCGGCACCAATTCTGTCACATGCCTTTGTTGCGGGAGATCAGGGAGAATAATCCTGATGATTTCAGGAATTTTCTCAGGATGTCTGACCCCGTATTTCAGCATCTGTTGGCTTTGGTGTCCCCCTATATTACCAGGCAGGACACCGTTATGCGGGTAGCCATCAGTGCTGAGCAGAGGCTCATCGCCACGTTGCGATACCTGGCGACTGGGAGAAGCCTGCAGGACCTTAAGTTCTCCACAGGCATATCCCCCCAGGCTCTGGGGATCATTATACCAGAGACTTGTTCTGCCATCCTTCAAGTTTTGCAGGAGGACTATATTAAGATAAGTGTTCTTCTAAAATAACTTCACATTGTATGTTTTTTGGTTTTGGATACTTTTTATTTTGCTTTATTAGCAGTCCCTAATTCACATGATTCTTAGCTGCAGGGAATGTCCCCTTTCTCCCCATGTTTTAATATTAAAATATTTGTGTTTGAGGCCTACCTGTAAATTTGGCTTACCTAACCTCTTCAGCATGCTATCCTGGGGCCATACCTACCTTGCCTAGTCATTTCCATGTATTTTATTCTATGTCCCATCGTAGTGCTTTGCCCAAAACGCACCCTAAAGATTGCCTAGGAATGTTTCATTTTTTTGTAACTTCATACAGAGTGCTACAGCCTTCATTTGTGATATTCCCAACTCATCTTCAACACCCCCCCCCCCCAAATTTTTATTTGATTTTTTAGGTTTGTTGTTGCTTACTAATCTTTTTTTTTTTTACAGTTTCTACCAATGTTGGCCATGAATGTTGGTATGAAATAAGCTTTCAATGTTTCTGGCTCAAAGTATTAATTTTTTATTTCTTTAATTCCACAGTTCCCTTCTTCGCCACATGAATGGCAGAATGTGGCTTCCGAGTTTGCCCAGCGATGGAACTTTCCGAACTGTGGAGGAGCCATCGACGGCAAACATGTTCGGGTCGTCCCACCACCCCATTCGGGATCCTTTTATTACAACTATAAGGGGTTCCACAGCATCGTGATGATGGCAGTGGTGTCGGCCACCTACGAGTTCCTCTATGTGGACGTTGGCAAGAATGGCAGGATGTCTGATGGAGGAGTATTTGGCCAGACGGAGTTTGGGGAACGTCTCCTTTTGGATCTGCTGGCCTTGCCACCAGCGGAGCAGAATGTTGAGGGACTACCTTTTGTCTTTGTGGCGGATGAGGCGTTTGGCCTGGGACCCCATTTGATGAGGCCATTCCCGCAACGCACCCTCACCCCTGAGAGGAGGGTGTTCAATTATCGGCTGGCCAGAGCCAGAAGGGTGGTGGAAAATGCCTTTGGCATCATGGCCAGCCGATTTTGCCTCTTCCTGACCTCCATCCACCTTGCCCCATACAAATGGAACCATGTGGTAATGACTTGCTGTGTGCTTCATAATTTCCTACGGGTGCATTCCACCAGTTATCTAGATTTGAGTGGGCCTGAGGCCTCTTTACTCAATTCCGAAACTTTAGTGGCCCTGGAACCTGGCCGTCCTGGCTTGGCCCCCCCAACCGGACGTGAGGTCCGTAACCAATATCTTGAATATTTTATGGGTAGGGGGGCCATTGAAATGCCAGAAAATCTTTAAAAATTTTATTTAAAAAAAAAAAATTCTTTTATGGAGTAAAGATTGGTTTGGTGTTTTAATTGTATAATGTTTTATTTTTCATGTAGGTTTACCTAGTGCACTTGTATTGCCATGTGTATTTAACATTCATAATTAGCCTTCATTGTCAGTGTAAACACAAAACATTGATTAGTTCACTCTGCACCACATTTACATAATGAAGCCACAATTATTTTGAATGTAAAAATACCTTTATTTCTTTTTTCGTTGGGAAACTTCCTTTGAAATGTGGATGTTCCCTTAATTTTTTGGGTATTAAAACGCATGACCAGCCATGCATAAACAAACTATATTCATAAAAATTGTGAAAAAGCTAAACATGTGCTAGTCATTAAAAGGTAAAAAAACAAAAAACCTTCCAAAACTCAGCAATTTAAACGTTCTTTGGTGTAAAAACATTAGACACGCCCAAGCACAGCCATGATATTTTGGAACCTTTCCTCCACCCGCTTGGTATTTGCCCTGATCTCTAGCAAGTCTCCCTTAATTTTTTTGAGGTCACGACAGCAGACCATGAGGTATTGGATCAGGATCTGGGCACTGTGATGTGTCAACTTTTTGGGGTCTTCGGCCAGAACTGCACCTAAATGTAAAAATAAATATGTAGGATAGAATATGTAGGCCTACATCTATTTAACATGCATGTGTCTGGTTTCTCTCTGACCTGTGGTGGTGCCACTTTCCACTTCCACAACATCACGTTCCTCTCCATACTGGGATTCTGGGGGTATTGTTGTAGGTGTTGCAATTATCGGCTCATCTAAGGTAGCTTTTCGAATCCCTAGGGAGATTGAAATAAAAGGAATAGTTTCATTAGTAGCGACTCAATTTTTCAATTAAACTAAACATGATAAAATACTTTGTAATCATTCTTTTGAAGCCTGCTGCATTTTAAAATGTACCCCCTGTGCCAACCGGGACAAATGATTGGATACATAGCCAAAACCATAGCATCTACTTTAAAAACACAAATTTGACACATTGTAACACCCCAAAGTATCTACACAGGATCACCTGTGTGTGACACCCTCAAGCTTTTTGGCTTTAGGCCCACACTTGTACTACTGCGTTCAGATGTTTCATCAGCTGCTGGGCATTCACTCCCTTAACATTACCATGCATATCCTTTTTTAAAACAAACAAATGTCCTTTGGATTAGGACCGAAAAAATAAGTGAAGCCAAAATTTACTCCCCCAAATAAAATAAAATACATGGGTGTTCACACTGGATGATCCGAAAACATCGTTTGAGGAACTGTACGGAGAAAGAGGTTTATTACGTCCGTTTACTGTGCGGACGAACCTGAAAGATGGTATCTTTCACTGTACTATATGAAAGTAAAAAATACACAACAGAATACAAGTAAATAATATGTACCATGGAAAATATTCAAAAATAACTTACTTTTCCTAAAACTTTCTTGATTCTTTTGTATTGGTCGGCCTCCCGCAACTTCAGATCAGACCATCGTTTTCTGAGCTGTTCCTTCGTTCTGCACACCCCAAATTTTTTGTGAAGACTTTTGACCACTTTGCCCATAATTTTTGACTTGACCAGATTAGGCCTTTTATACGGCCCATGCTTGGCATCAAAATCCTCCTTCTTTAAAATGGCGACCATCTCCACCATTTCATCGAATGACATGTTGGATGCCTTATATCTCCTGGATATGGATTTGGGCTCCTCTGGAATTTCCTCCTCTGTAGAGGTAATCTCAGCCACCTGTGTCTCCGCCATGTTGTTAAGCACTACGACGAGCGAGAAGGGGCGGGGAAAGTACAATCTCGAACGTCGAGGGCGGGGAAAGCGTGCAGAGTTTCACGCATGCGCAGTGTATATCAAGTGAAGATCCATGTGTCGAAAATACGTTCATTTGGCGGGAGAGGGAGTTAGCAACAAACGTCTTGATGAAGGTACCTAACAATTTAAGTATTTGAGGTTCATCAGACGAGAAGATTTGTGCGCTAAAAATGTCGAAAATGCACACTTGAGGAATGTTGCCTGAAAGATATCTATTTTTTGGTTTCTCGCTTTTACAGATATCATGAATACTTTTAAAAACCTGGAATTCATGGGGGAGTTCATAGACAAATGGCAAGAGCTACCTATACTATGGCAAACCAAAAGTGGCGCAAATAAAAATAAAGACGCCAGGAAAGCAGAACTGGAGAGCCTGCTTGCATTTGTGCAAACCAAGATACCCACAACAACTCTCCAAGATGTGAAAACCAAAATAGTGACCATCAGAGGGACATACAGGACCCAGAGGACTATGGTCCTGAGGTCCCAGAGGTCAGGTGCTCCAGCAGATAAGGTTTATAAACCCAGTCTGTGGTACTACAGTAAGCTTTCTTTTCTGGATGACCAGCTGGAAGTGCGGGAATCTCTCTCCACCCTTCCCCCCCAGAGGTCAATCCAGCCTTCCTTGTAGCCAACCCTCCAGCCTTCCCTGCAGCCAGTCCTCCAGCCTTCCTGGCAACCCTGCTCTGGCTTCCTCTGAGGATCAAGATCAGGTCCTAGAGGAGGCAGATTTGGATTAATGGAGCCAGGTAAAGTATTGATATCTATATTTATATCTTACAAAATTGTAGAATTTAAATAGATGTTAGTATTGTTAGGTATGTAAACTTCTACCAATAAAGTTTTTGAAGAGAAAGATACAGTAGTGGCCTAATTTTATGTTGCCAAGGCAACAAAACCAGGATGCGGAATCAATGAAAATGACATAACTTTTGGCATTGATTTCAACAGTGTCTAGAGGTGAACAATGTCTGTGAATGATGGTGGGCCAAAATAAATAATGTCCCTTTCTTTTTTTACAGCCAGAGCAGATCCAGGAAGAGGTTGATGTTGGGGATCAGGAGGAGGCAGGGCCCAGTGGCACCCAGGAGGAGGCTGGGCCCAGTGGCACCCAGGAGGAGGCTGGGCCCAGCACAAGAGCCCAGATGCCTCCCCTGGTAGTTAAACCACGAGGGCCAAGGAGAGGTAGGCAGGTGGAGGAGGAAACCAGGGCCTTCATCAGAGAGGCAACAGCGGCCCTCAGAGAGGCACCCTCTGTTGATGAGGGATTTGCCGCAGTCCTCGCACACAAACTAGGGCAAATGGACTTGCGGCAAAAGATATATAGTGAGACCCTGCTTTTAAAAGTCATCAATAAGGGCGTGCTGGGTGAACTCACCATGTACACCGATATAACGGAGGTTGTCCCTACTCCTCCACCTCCTCCTCCTCCTCCTACTACTCCTCCTGCCACAACCTCTCCTCCTGATCCCCAGTCTCCAAGGAAGAAACCAACCAAGGCTGGAGAGAAGGCTACAAGGAAGAGGAGAAAATAATGCCTGCTGTAGTACCACAGACTGGGGACATATAGGACTTATCTGCTGTGGCTCCTGACCTCTGGGAGCTCAAGACAAGATTGGGCTCCTTTTTTTGGGGGATCTAATCTCTATTTTGGTTTTCACATCTTGGATGGTTGTTGTGGGGTCAAAGGGATGCACAAATGCAAGCAGGCTCTCCAGTGCTGCCTTCCCCTTTTAATTTGTTAATGTTCCGAAATAAACTTTTTTTTTTTTGGCCTTAAAAAACTTGACTATGTGATTTGTATTTCAAAAGAGAGCTTGCTAGGGAGCAGGCAGGGACATCTCAAATAATATTATTGTTATTATCAAGGGACATAAACCTCCCTGAGGCCAAATGAGACACTTTTTGAAGGTTGGTGTGGTAACTTTACACAAGAATAATTTAAGGCAAAAAAAAAAATAACAAGGCCCCAAAAATTTAAAAGACAATAGTAAAATAGAATTTCCAAAAAAAAGGATATTTACATTATTTTATTATTATTAGTATTATTTAGGAGGGAGGTGCGGCTTAGAAAAAAATATTTTACAATCATTAGAGCAATTTGGAATTACTTTAGAAACAAGTTTGGCATAACTCTCAATGTCATTATCAAACGAAGGTAATTTTTAAGCATTATCAAAAGAAGAACGGAATGCACAGCATTAAAACGATGCTATTAATTCCACCGTGACGAATGTGCCATCTCCATTTCCAACATTAGCTTTACCAAAACGAGCGCTCCCGTCTCATAGTTGCTTCTGAGCATGCGCTTTTTTTCACGTCGTGAAAGCATACACACTATCGTTTTCACGTCGTTAAAAAAAACGACATGAAAAACGACGTGAAAAAAGAGAGCATGTCCGAAATTTTTAATGGCCGTTTTTCACGTCGTTAAAAATGCTCTGGAGCATACACACGATCATTTTTCAGGGCCATTTTTTAAAATGGCAGTTTTAACAGCATGAAAAACGATCGTGTGTATGGGGCATAAGCCTGAAAAAAGGTTTGTGCACCTTTGACAAGGGAATCTGTAGACAGTGTGCTAGGTAAGTACCAATGAAATTGCTAGTGGCACCAGAATAAATGAAAGCTGAGAGGGGATGAGGAAACGTGTCAAAATTAAGTTGTGCAGGAATGAATAGTTTGTCTTGGAGGGCTTCTGGCACAATATAGTCTAGAGAAGCAGACTCCACTCTCATCAGACTCTTGGGGGTTGATTTACTAAAACTGGAGAATGCAAAATATGGTGCAGCTCTGCATAGAAACCAAATAACTTCCAGGATTTTTTTATCAAATTTGAACAAGCTGATGACATTTTGCACTCTCCAGTTTTAGTAAATCAACCCCTTGGTGTTTCCTAGCTTATTGGGGCAGCTGGCTACAAAGTGGCCGTGGTCACCACAGTATAAGCAGAGTCTCTGGGATCTTCTTCCAGCCTTTTCCCCAGAGGATAAATGATTAGTGCCAATTTGCATGGGCTCCTCCTGAAGAGGTTGGGAAGGTCTGATGAAGATGAAATTGGCAGAGTACTAGGGGGCAAAGAAACAAACTTCTTTGTTTGCCTTTCCTGTAAATGCCTGTCTATATGGATGGTGAATTGCATGGTTTCATTCAACAACTTTGGTTCAGTATAGTGTACTAAGGAGTCCTTAATGGAGTCTGATAAGCCTAACCTGAACTGACTTTTTAAAGCTGGGACATTCCACCCTGAGTCAGGTGCCCAGCGGCAGAAATCAAAACAGTATTGTTCAGCAGTGCATTTACCCTAATGCAATAAGGTTAGTTTCTGCTGCGTGGGTAAGGTCAGGATCATCATAGAGTAAACCCAGGGCCTTGAAAAATGTTTTGAGTGACCCTTGGGCTGTATCATCTGCAGGGAGACTAAAAGCCCAAGACTGGGGATCCCCCTGCAACCATGTAATCAGGTTAAGCCGTTGTGCTTCAGAACCAGAAGAACGCCTAAGCTTAAAGTATAGCATACAACTATTTTTAGGGTCAGGCGGGTTAACCTCGGGCTCGGGTTCCTACGTTACTGTTGGAGGTGCGTTCTTGCACACAGTTTCTGGACTTTGCATGTCAGATTGTGAAGCTCCTCCACAAATATATGAGCCTGTGTAGAGTCTATTTTCACAGAAAGCTTTTCTTGTTAAAGGCTTGTGATAATGTCATGCTTACCCCTAAAACAGGTTGTCAGAAACTATAGCTAGCTTCTGTATTCATCACCTATAACATTACTATTTTCCATAAGGCAAGCAGGCCTACCGATACTCAATTGCCCCCAGGACTTATATACAATGCTATAGTGCTTGGCTGCCAAAGCAGGCATGGACTGAGCACAGCAAACAGGTTTGCAGACAGGCAGAGTGGTTCAATGACAGTCCAGGCAAGGTTCAGAATTGTCAGGGTCCAATCTGTAGTTAAAAGGCAGGCAGAGTTCAAAGAATAATTGATATATAATCTGAGGTCATCAACAAGGGAATCCAGACAGCAGAGCTCGGCTGGCTAAATCAGATTTGGTCTCCACCCAGAGACTGATCCCATCAATCACCTAGCTGGTGGACATACCAACAGGAAAAATGTATCACAGCCAAAAGCAGGATGCTGGAATGAGACCAGCAGCTGTGATGGCGCAGGAGCGCTACACAAGTCATATTCTACCAAACACCTCACTTATGATGATGCAGTGGATGAAAACAAGTTTGATTATTTTATATGGAAATATGCCTTGCAGTTTCCTTTTGACACACTGAAAATTTGATACATTTATCAATTATTTATAACAAATTTATGTATGTGAACCGCACATACTGCACATACTGGATACCAGCTGTTTGTTAAGTGTAAATACGAGTATAAGCTGTGGTTGGGGATTTTGACTTTTCAATCTACATTTTCCAAACCTAACAGAAAACATTGAGCGACAAACTTTTCATTACTATCAAATGCATGCTGTTACTTTGGGAATTGAATATATTGTACAACAAATACTTTGTTTGGCAAGAACCAGTTTGGCAAGAACCAAACATCATATATACAGTAGTAGTGGGCTTTTCTATATTTGATAGCTTCCTTCTTCCACTGTCAAGTGTGTTAACAAACCATGACCCAGTGTTCTGGCTGGGGGCTTATAAGAATCTAGAAGCCCTGTTTAACAATAAGGAGGCCCCCAGATACCATACCTCCTATGTTAATGAGTACCTCTACTCAAAAAAAAGGGAAAAGTAAACAAAAACACACACAGTTTTTGACGACAAGCTCTTTAATAAAAAAAAAAAAAGCCCCATGATGTACTATACTGTACAAGAGAAATGCGTGCACATAAATGAAAACTCTGGTGGATAACAGGTAAGTATAAACAAAGGGACAGGGTCTATCAGTGTCATCATTGACTAAATATGGACATGTTCATATTTAGTCAATGATGACACCCAGGAGACCATTCCCCTATGTATATACATAGCTGTCATTGGCTGGAGTTGTCATTCACAGGCACATAGTTGTCAGGGGAGGATCATTTATTTTTCTTTAAGTGAGCTGTGGGCAGTGGGCATAATTAATTGTGATTGACATGATTCTGCATTGGTGGACAACAATGGATGTACATAGTGAGACATTGGGTTGATTTACTAAAACTGGAGAGTGCAAAATCTGGTGCAGCTCTGCATAGAAACCAATCAGCTTCCAGGTTTTTTTTTTTTTTAGTTAAAGCTTAATTGAACAAGCTGAAGTTAGAAGCTGATTGGCTACTATGCACAGCTGGACCAGATATTGCACACTCTAGTTTTAGTAAATCAACCTCATTGTGGTAACAATTTTTCTTTCTTTCGATGGGTTGGTGGACTTGGTTCATCATGATTGACATAGATCTGCTTTACCGGACAACATAACTGATTGTGGATTTTCAGTTTGGTGCTTCCTCATTTAAAAATATCAAAAAGTGTGTATTTTTATTTACCTTTTTTGTGAATGAATAGGGGTTTATGTACCCCTTACTCATTCACGTGGGGCAAATGGTATCTTGGGGCCCACTTATGGTTAAAGAGGGCTTCCAGATTCCAAAGGGCACTCCTCCTGCAGATTTTCCACAACCAACATGCCAGAGTTGTTGTAAAGAGGTCCTTGTCCTTATCAACACAGTGACAATGTGCTTTGCCAGGGGGGTTCCATTTGGCAAGGTAACCCCCATCCACACTTTGGTGTGAGTTTTGGGGGACTCCACAATTTTTTCCTAAATTGTGTGTGAATTTTCCCTTAAATCCATACCAGATCCAGTATGGCATTTGGGGGACTCCCACCATTTCTTGCAAGGGTTCCCCTTAAAACGTTTTACCAGATCTGGGGGAAATCTTGGCCATGTACTAGAGCTGATGTATAGCCCTTCGGTTCTGGCTCTCCCAGCTTAAACAGGGTTCAAAAGTGAGGTTGACACCCCAACACAGTGATGTCAGGCAAGAGGAAAGGCCTCTCTAGGCTACATGAAACTGCAAGTTCTGGAGCAACAGAAAAACTCCCTGCCTGAAACTCGTATGACAGCTGCAGAAAGCACAAAGCAAGAGAACTCCTCCTGCAGTCAACAACTGTTCCAAGAGATAAGGTAGGAGACAGGGGCTTCAGCAAACTATCTGCATCCCTGAGCTTACACTCCATAGCCTCTGAGCTGGAGGATATTGATCAGGACTAGTGATGAGCCGAACACCCCCGGGTTCGGTTCGCACCAGAACCCGCGAACGGACCGAAAGTTCGAACGAACATTAGAACCCTATTAAATACAATGGATGCGAACGTTCGAATTCTAAAGTGCTAATTATAACAACTATTATGCATGTTATTGTCCTAAAAAGGGTTTGGGAACCCGGGTTCTGCACCAGGGGACATGTATCAATGCAAAAAGAAGTTTTAAAAACGGTCGTTTTTCGGGAGCAGTCATTTTAATGATGCATAAAGTGAAAAAAAAAAAGTCAAATATTCCTTTAAATATCGTACCTGGGGGGTGTCTAAAGTATGCCTGTGAAGTGCCACGTGTTTCCCGTGTTTAGAACTGTCCCTGCACAAAATGACACTTCTAAAGGAAAAAAAAGCCATTTAAAACTGCTTGCGGCTTTAATGTAATGTCTGGTCCCGGTAATATGGATGAAATTCTTTAAGAAAAATGGCATAGCTACCCCATGACCCCCCCCCCTACCCCAGCCCATTACCAGCCCCTTTGGGTCTTGTATGGATATTAAGGGGAACCCCGCACATAAAATAAAAAAGGCCCTATATACTCTGAACAGCCCTATACAGGCGGTGCATACAAGACAGGGACTGTAGGTTTGTTCTTATGTAGAATCTGTTTGTAATTTTGAACAGGTACATTGTTGAAGTGTAGCTCCAGACCAAAAATCTATTTTTAAACTTTTTGGAAAACATAGGTAAGGGTTATCACCCCTGTAACATTTGTTTTGCTGTCTGTGCCCCTGTTCAGAACATTTCACCTCACTTTCCGTCCCAATGACAACTGTTTTTGAAATGTGGTGTTTTTCTTGAAACAAGGATTGCTGATAAAGCATCAGTACAGAGGAGACACCTTTCTCCCATATTTATTCTTACAGGAGAGAATTTTCCTTCCTAGTGGTAGATTTCCTCTCACTTCCTGTTGTCTTCTTGCGTTTGCAAGTAGGAGTCGTTTGTAAGTTGGATGTTTGAAAGTAGGGACCTGCCGTATATACTCTGCAGAAATAGGCCCCTTAGTTGTTGGTGTTGGCACAACACTGTAAGCACTCACAGTTACTCTTGGTTGGTGCTGGAACGCCCTGCTGTCAACTATTATATCAGGAATTTTAATTACATATAATTGTTGAACAGTGGTAGTAAAAATTGGGCCTTTGATGGTGGTGCTGGTGCCACAACACTGTAAGCCCTGACAGTTACTCTTGGTGGGTGCAGCAATGGGCCCTGCTGTGAATTATTAGATCAAGAATTGTAATTACATGCCCCTGTTGAACAGGGGCTGAAAAATTGGGCCTTAGGCACTGGTGGCACAACACTGCAACCCCTCACAGATACTGTACTTGGAGCACAGCAATGAGCCCTGTTGCAAAGTATTGCTTCAAAAATTGTAATGACACGCCCCTGTTAAACAGGGGCTGAAAAATGGGGCCTTAGGCACTGGTGGCACAACACTGCAACTCCTCACAGATACTGTACTTGGAGCACAGCAATGAGCCCTGTTGCAAAGTATTGCTTCAAAAATTGTAATGACACGCCCCTGTTAAACAGGGGCTGAAAAATTGGGCCTTAGGCACTGGTGGCACAACACTGCAACTCCTCACAGATACTGTACTTGGAGCACAGCAATGAGCCCTGTTGCAAAGTATTGCTTCAAAAATTGTAATTACACGCCCCTGTTAAACAGGGGCTGAAAAATTGGGCGTTAGGCACTGGTGGCGGCACCCATAAACAAAAATGATCTTACAAGCTATCATCATCAATCGTATCATTGAGGACTCGGAGGAGGAGGATAGCCAGTCAACATAACAGCACAGGCACTCAGCATCAGCATCAGTCTTGAAGGGATGTGACATGTTAAAATCAATTAGTCTGTTATATCAGCATCAGGTGTGTGGTAGCTGGTGGTGATCCAAGACTGGTTCATCTTGATGAAAGTCAGTCCATCAACCGAGTCGGTGGACAGGCGCACCCTGTGATCCGTGACAAATCCTCCAGCAGCACTGAATGTGCGTTCCGAAAGAACGCTGGATGCAGGACAGGCCAGTAGCTCAATTGCATACTGTGCAAGCTCTGGCCAGTGATCCACCCTCAAGACCCAGTAAGCCAGAGGATTTTCGGTGGGGAAGGTGTCCAAGTCTGACCTTGCCCCTAGATATTCCTGCACCATGTTTATCAGACGCTGGCGATGGTTGCTGGAACCGATCATACTTTGGGGCTGCGGACTAAAGAATTGTCTGAACGCATCGGTCAGACGGCCACCTTCCCCACCGCTCCTTCTTTGACTGGCCGAAGCCTCAGCAACTCGTTGTCCAGGACCAGGAGTTTGCAACCTCCCAGTCTCTGGGAACGCGTTGCACAGACCTTTCTGCAAGGCCTCCCGGAGTTGTCTCATCCTCTGCTCCCTCTGCGACGGTAACATAAGGTCCGCAACCTTACCCTTGTACCGTGGATCAAGGAGAGTGGCCAGCCAGTAATGGTCCCTCTCCTTGATCCGAAGAATACGAGGATCCTTCCGCAGACTTTGCAGGATCAGGGAGGCCATGCAGCGTAGGTTTGCTGAGGCATTCGCTCCGGAGTCCTCTGGGTCACTAAGGACGACATGATCCGCAGCCACCTCCTCCCAGCCACGTACAAGTCCACTGGTTTCTTGGGACTGTAAATCATCCCTAAAAGACTGCTGCTGATGATGCTGAGTGCCAGCCTCCACCTCCATGCTGACACAATCCTCCTCCTCCTCCTCCTCCTCCTCCTCCTCCTCTTCCTGTGCGATGGGTGGGACAGAAGGAACACTGTCTGGGTAAAGGGGGCCTTGAGAGGCAAGGAAGTCCTCCTCTTCCTGCCTCTGTTCTGCCTCAAGTGCCCTGTCCATTATTCCACGCAGCGTGTGCTCCAACAGGTGGACAAGAGGTACAGTGTCACTGATGCATGCACTGTCACTGCTCACCATCCTCGTGGCCTCCTCAAATGGTGCCAGGACAGTGCATGCATCCCTGATCATGCCCCACTGGCGTGGAGAAAAAAAACCAAGCTCCCCTGACCCTGTCCTGGTGCCGTAGTCGCACAGGTACTCATTGATGGCCCTCTGCTGCGTGTGCAGCCGCTGCAGCATGGCCAACGTTGAGTTCCACCTGGTGGGCATGTCACATATAAGGCGGTTCTTGGGCAGGTTCAACTCCTTTTGCAGCTCAGCCAGGCGAGCACTGGCATTATAAGATCTGCGGAAATGCACACAGACTTTCCTGGCCTGCCTCAGGACATCCTGTAAGCCCGGGTACCTGCCCAAGAAGCGCTGCACCACCAGGTTAAGGACGTGAGCCACACAGGGCACATGGGTCAGTTGTCCCTGTCGGAGGGCGGAGAGGAGGTTGGTGCCATTGTCGCAAACCACCATTCCTGGCTTAAGCTGGCGTGGCGTCAACCACCTCTCGGCCTGGCCCTGCAGAGCAGACAGGACCTCTGCCCCAGTGTGGCTTCTGTCCCCCAAACACACCAGCGCAAGCACGGCATGGCATCTTTTTGCCTGCGTACTTGCGTAGCCCCGTGAACGGCTACGGAGCACCGCTGGTTCATAGGACAAACCACAGGAAGAGGCCATGGAGGAAGAAGAAGAGGAGGGGGTGGAGGAGAGAGGTGTGTCACAACCAGTAGTAGCATTTTGGAGGCGTGGCGGTGGGACAACCTCCAACACTACTGCACCTTGTCCTGAATCCTTCTCAGCTGCCAAAAGAGTGACCCAATGGGCCGTGAAAGAAAGGTAACGTCCCTGTCCATGCCTGCTGGACCATGAGTCAGCGGTAATATGCACCTTACCGCTGACCGCCCTGTCCAGCGAGGCCAAGACATTGCCTTCCACATGCCGGTAGAGAGCCGGAATAGCCTTCCGTGAGAAAAAGTGGCGTTTGGGAACCTGCCACTGAGGAACCGCACATTGCACAAACTCACGGAAGGGGGCCGAGTCTACCAACTGAAAAGGCAGCAGTTGAAGCGCTAGCAATTTAGCCAAGCTAGCATTCAACCGCTGGGCATGTGGATGGCTGGGAGTGAACTTCTTTCGACGGTCCAGCAGCTGGGGCAGGGAAATTGGCCTGCTAGAATCGGACGTCGGTGTACTGCTAGCAGAGTGGGCGCAAGTACTTGGCTGTGACACACCTAATTCTACACCTTCATTCCTCTCAGTGCATGTTTCAGAGAGGACTGAAGTTATAGTGGGGTTGGAGATCCCAGCTGATGCGGTGCAAGGAGAGGTCCGCTTTGTTCTTTGGTGTGGGTCTTTGAGGTAGGCTTGCCAACGAGCTGCATGGCAGGTCAACATATGTCTGGTCAGGCATGTGGTACCCAAGCGGCTGATGTTTTGGCCACGCGATATACGCTTGAGACATATGTTGCAAACAGCAGCTGTGCGATCTGATGCACTAGCCTCAAAAAAGGCCCACACCAAAGAACTTTTTGAATGACGGGCAGAGGCAGCGCCCTGCACAGGCGGAGCTCTGCGGTGTGATTCCGTCGGTGTACTGCCCTTACGCTGGCCACCAAAGGGCATCCTGCCTCGTTGGAGATGTGCCTCCTCCTCATCCTCCTCCTCCTCCTCTCTCCTATTAGGCACCCACGTGGAGTCAGTGACCTCATCATCCCCTCCCTCCTCATCACTGGAGCCAATCTGGCAGTATGCTGCAGCTGCTGGAACATGACTGCCAGATTGGTGTCCTTCTTGAGCATCCCCTCTGTCTGCTCTCACGCTACTGCCTTCCTCTAGCTGGGTTTCATCATCAGACCCTTCGAAACGCTGGGCATCCTCCTGGAGCATGTACCCAACACTGTGCTGAAACAGTTCGGGGGACTCCTCAGGAGGAGGACATGGTGGGTCTAGGGAAGGAGTGACTGATGATTTGTCTGACATTGATACCAGGGAAGACGACGCTTTGGCAGCTGCTTTTCCAGTACCCTGAGCCTGGGTGAGAGATGATGAGGAGGAGGAGGAGGGCTTGGTCATCCACTCTACCAAGTCTTCGGCATGATGTGGCTCAACATGTCCAGCTGCCGAAAAGAAGGACAAGCGTGTCCCATGGCCATGTGCTGATGACAATGCACCGCGTCCACGACCAGCACTGTTGCCCCCAGACACAGAGCCTGCTTGCCCTCTTTTATTGCCTCCTGACTGTCTGCCTCTCCTTGTTTGCCTTCCAGACATTCTAATAGATGGCCTGCAGGGAGATGGGAAAAAAGCAATAAGGGCTACCTTCAGGTGTCCTTCTCTGTCCCTTGAAACAAGGACTTTCACAGTGAAAGAAACTGACACTCTCCCTACCTACAGTTTTCTGTCCCTAGAAAAAATATTTTTTTTAATCACAATATAGCACAAGGACAATTCACTCACTGTCCTTACAGGTCCCTGGAAACAAGGACTTGCAGAGTGAAAGAAAAAAAACACTCTCCCTACCTACAGTTTTCTGTCCCTAGAATAAATGTTTTTTTTAAGCACAATATAGCACAAGGACAATTCACTCACTGTCCTTACAGGTCCCTGGAAATAAGGACTTGCAGAGTGAAAGAAAAAAAACACTCTCCCTACCTACAGTTTTCTGTCCCTAGAAAAAATGTTTTTTTTAATCACAATATAGCACAAGGACAATTCACTCACTGTCCTTCCAGGTCCCTGGAAACAAGGACTTGCAGAGTGAAAGAAAAAAAACACTCTCCCTACCTACAGTTTTCTGTCCCTAGAAAAAATGTTTTTTTTAATCACAATATAGCACAAGGACAATTCACTCACTGTCCTTACAGGTCCCTGGAAATAAGGACTTGCAGAGTGAAAGAAAAAAAACACTCTCCCTACCTACAGTTTTCTGTCCCTAGAAAAAATGTTTTTTTTAATCACAATATAGCACAAGGACAATTCACTCACTGTCCTTACAGGTCCCTGGAAACAAGGACTTGCAGAGTGAAATAAACTGACACTCTCCCTACCTACAGTTTTCTGTCCCTAGAATAAATGTTTTTTTAAGCACAATATAGCACAAGGACAATTCACTCACTGTCCTTACAGGTCCCTGGAAACAAGGACTTGCAGAGTGAAAGAAAAAAAACACTCTCCCTACCTACAGTTTTCTGTCCCTAGAAAAAATGTTTTTTTTTAAGCACAATATAGCACAAGGACAATTCACTCACTGTCCTTCCAGGTCCCTGGAAACAAGGACTTGCAGAGTGAAAGAAAAAAAACACTCTCCCTACCTACAGTTTTCTGTCCCTAGAAAAAATGTTTTTTTTAATCACAATATAGCACAAGGACAATTCACTCACTGTCCTTCCAGGTCCCTGGAAACAAGGACTTGCAGAGTGAAAGAAAAAAAACACTCTCCCTACCTACAGTTTTCTGTCCCTAGAAAAAATGTTTTTTTTAATCACAATATAGCACAAGGACAATTCACTCACTGTCCTTACAGGTCCCTGGAAATAAGGACTTGCAGAGTGAAAGAAAAAAAACACTCTCCCTACCTACAGTTTTCTGTCCCTAGAAAAAATGTTTTTTTTAATCACAATATAGCACAAGGACAATTCACTCACTGTCCTTACAGGTCCCTGGAAACAAGGACTTGCAGAGTGAAATAAACTGACACTCTCCCTACCTACAGTTTTCTGTCCCTAGAATAAATGTTTTTTTAAGCACAATATAGCACAAGGACAATTCACTCACTGTCCTTACAGGTCCCTGGAAACAAGGACTTGCAGAGTGAAAGAAAAAAAACACTCTCCCTACCTACAGTTTTCTGTCCCTAGAAAAAATGTTTTTTTTTAAGCACAATATAGCACAAGGACAATTCACTCACTGTCCTTCCAGGTCCCTGGAAACAAGGACTTGCAGAGTGAAAGAAAAAAAACACTCTCCCTACCTACAGTTTTCTGTCCCTAGAAAAAATGTTTTTTTTAAGCACAATATAGCACAAGGACAATTCACTCACTGTCCTTCCAGGTCCCTGGAAACAAGGACTTGCAGAGTGAAAGAAAAAAAACACTCTCCCTACCTACAGTTTTCTGTCCCTAGAAAAAATGTTTTTTTTAATCACAATATAGCACAAGGACAATTCACTCACTGTCCTTACAGGTCCCTGGAAACAAGGACTTGCAGAGTGAAAGAAACTGACACTCTCCCTACCTACAGTTTTCTGTCCCTAGAATAAATGTTTTTTTAAGCACAATATAGCACAAGGACAATTCACTCACTGTCCTTCCAGGTCCCTGGAAACAAGGACTTGCAGAGTGAAAGAAACTGACACTGTCCCTACCTACAGTTTTCTGTCCCTAGAATAAATGTTTTTTTAAGCACAATATAGCACAAGGACAATTCACTCACTGTCCTTCCAGGTCCCTGGAAACAAGGACTTGCAGAGTGAAATAAACTGACACTCTCCCTACCTACAGTTTTCTGTCCCTAGAATAAATGTTTTTTTTAAGCACAATATAGCACAAGGACAATTCACTCACTGTCCTTAGAGGTCCCTGGAAACAAGGACTTGCAGAGTGAAAGAAAAAAAACACTCTCCCTACCTACAGTTTTCTGTCCCTAGAAAAAATGTTTTTTTTTAAGCACAATATAGCACAAGGACAATTCACTCACTGTCCTTCCAGGTCCCTGGAAACAAGGACTTGCAGAGTGAAAGAAAAAAAACACTCTCCCTACCTACAGTTTTCTGTCCCTAGAAAAAATGTTTTTTTTAAGCACAATATAGCACAAGGACAATTCACTCACTGTCCTTCCAGGTCCCTGGAAACAAGGACTTGCAGAGTGAAAGAAAAAAAACACTCTCCCTACCTACAGTTTTCTGTCCCTAGAAAAAATGTTTTTTTTAATCACAATATAGCACAAGGACAATTCACTCACTGTCCTTACAGGTCCCTGGAAACAAGGACTTGCAGAGTGAAAGAAACTGACACTCTCCCTACCTACAGTTTTCTGTCCCTAGAATAAATGTTTTTTTAAGCACAATATAGCACAAGGACAATTCACTCACTGTCCTTCCAGGTCCCTGGAAACAAGGACTTGCAGAGTGAAAGAAACTGACACTGTCCCTACCTACAGTTTTCTGTCCCTAGAATAAATGTTTTTTTTTAAGCACACTATAGCACAAGCACAAAACACACTGACACTCTCCCTACCTATCCTTCTCTTTCCCTAAACTAAAGGAATCCAGGTTAAGCAAGAAAGAAATAACAGTCACTGTCCCTGCCTATGCTGCTCTATCCCTGCTCCGGAACACACTACACTAGGCCGCCGTGCTGGCGGCCTTTTATAGTGTGGGGCGTGTACTAAACACCCTCAGCAATAATTGGCCACAGGCATCCTGCCTGTGGCCAATCATTGCTCTCCTCGCTGCCGGCGCTGTGATTGGCCAAGCATGCGGGGTCACAGTGCATGCTTGGCCAATCACAGCGCCTGGATGACACTGCGATGGCGTAGTGCATTGTGGGCTGTTCGCGTCACTCGAATTTGGCGCGAACGGCCCAAATCGTTCGATCTTCGTCGAACGATCGAACAGCCGATGTTCGAGTCGAACGTATGTTCGACTCGAACACAAAGCTCATCCCTAATCAGGACTAGGATATGAGAGCACATATAAGATCCCTGCAAACTAAAGCAAATTTGAAAGTCCTGGTTTCTAAAGTGGAAAGTATCTATAAACAAGATCTAGACAGCCTTAAATCAGAAACTACTCAATTAGGACACAGAAGAGAATCTTTAAATTCCAGCAGGACATTTTAAACTTGCTGCAATGCTTAACCGATTGTGGACTGCCCCCAGTACATTTACTGCGGGTGGCCCCTGAAGCTGGGCTGAATCACGTACATCCTGGCCTTTTAGACACCAGCACTACAGTATCTCAAAGTGATGTAGCCACCACCTACAGTACAGTCCAAACTGGTGAGGTGGCTAGCACTAGTAGTGTCCCGGAGCCACCAATAATTCAAGCACAAGACCATAGAGCCCATAGTAGCCTTCCAGAGGTGCTTGCAAATCCTGATTGGCATCCCCTAGCTTCAGCAAACTCATTATCCCTCCAATTCAATCCCAGCCCAGAGTCCAGGTGGAAACAGCAAATTTAACAACTCCCCTAGATTTTTTTTAGCTGTTTTTACAGAAGAACTCTAAAGCCCTGTACACACAATCGGATACAGCAAACAAGGACTTAAGCCCTGTACACACGATCGGATATCCTATGGATTCTAATCCGATGTTTTTTTCCATCGGAAATCTGATAAAACTGTCTTCCATCAGTCTTGCCCACACACCATCAGTCAAAAAATGTACCGTTTCAAACGCGGTGACGTAAAACACTCCGATGAGCCGAGAAAAATTAAGTTCAATGCTTCTGAGCATGCGTCGACTTGATTCTGAGCATGCGTGGGATTTTTATCCGATGGATTTCCACACAGACGATCGGATTTTGCTATCGTTTTTTTTCCCATCGGATAAATTTAAAACATGTTCTATTTTTTCACACCAATGGAAAAAAGACCGATGGGGCCCATACACGATCGTTTTTTCCGATGAAAAAAGTCCATCGGACTGTTTTCATCGGTAAAACCGATCGTGTGTACAGGGCTTTAATGTTGATTTGTGGACCAAACCAATTTTTATGCCAAACAGTACATAACTGCCAACTCAAATTCGTTCCTTGCCAGACTAGTTTAACATTTTTGGCCTAATCCTTAACATGGGCATTACAAAATAATGAATTGTGGTCATATTGGTCCACCGACCCAGTTTATCATATGCCCATGTTCTCTGCTGCAATGGCTAGGCGTACTTATGAAAATATAATGTGTTTCATGCATTTAGCGACAATACCCTATGTCGTCCTTGGTGTGACCCTGACTATGATTGACTCCACAAAATCTGGCCCCCTCGCAAATTACCTTTCCCAAAAATTTGCAGATGTGTATACGCCCCAACAAAACATCTGCATAGACAAGTTCTTCATACAGTTTACTAGCAGGCTTACATTAAAAGCAATATCTCTCCAGCAAGCATGCCAGATATGGGTCCAAACTGTATAAGCTTTGTGAGAGGGCAAGAGGCTATACATATTGTTTTAGAATTTATGAGGGGAAAGACAGCCATGTGGAGCCCCCCAAATGCCCAGACTACATAGAGAGCAGTGGCAAGATAATGTTGGACTTGGTATCACCCTTGTTCCATACGGGGTACCATTTGTACATGGGCAACTTTTATGTGAGCGTACTACTTTTTAGACACTTATTTAATCTTGAAATTCGCTTCTGTGGTACCATGCGACCTAATTGCAGGGGCTTCCCCCCAAGGCTCGTTAACACCCAACTATTCAAACTAATTGCAGTGAAGTGGAAGGATAAACTGGATGTATTAATTTTGGCTTCCATTCAAGCAGACACAACAGTCCAAATTTGCACTTCGTGTCATTGAAATGCCTCAGATAGCATTTTGTGATTTTAAAAAGTTTTCTATCAATAAATCAATTTTTGGAATTACGCTATTGTGCTGCTATCTGTTTTGTGAGGTCACAGCATCATCTTCGGGACTTCTGTGTGAGGACGATTGGGCGGTGGATAATACAGATGGAACGATCAGCGGGATAAGCCAATCATTCCCTGATGTCCTGATACACCTAACCCATAATCACTCAGCAGCATTTGCTAACAGCCTACGAAGAGAATTGATGAGATCATCCATCCAGGCTCTTCACTTGCCGAGGTCTGGTAAGTGTACACTTCATAGGGAAAGGGATTCGTTAACAGAGTGAGAGCGGGTGCCAGAGAGTTTACTGCACAGCAAAAGAACCATTCTTTGGATTCCCCTTGTGGAACTGTTTATTTATTGATTTATCACCAGCACTGCATTTATTTGCAAGTTTTATAAATTAAGGGACGATGTAGGAGCGCTGTTCGTTTCTGTCACATATATGAAATATATTACGATTACGATAAACCATGAGAATGAAGAAAGAGACATGTAAGGGAGTATTAAGTACAGAGGAGAGGAGTATAGGTGGTGAAGTGTGAAGGGGTAGAAGAAAGAATAGGGGAAGGGGTAACAATCCCCGGGGGAGACTGGGTCATCTAGGGGGTGTTGTGTACATTGCTCCTCGCTTGTACAGGGGAGCATCTATGTAAGTAAAAGTGTATTGTCAAAGTCAAAGTGTAAATAATGTTCAACCCAGCAGCTCCAGAGCTTTTTTATATTCAGGAATCCTATCCAACACTACAGCTTCTATTTTGACATGAATCATAGCTTGCATGATCCTGTTTTGGGCCACTAGAACACAGAGGGTGGGAGTTTTCCAGGCTCTTGCTACTGTTTGCTTGGCTGCTGTTGTACCTAGAGGCATAATTTGAACTGTCGGTGGGTAATGGTTGGTGGTTTCACATTTAGGAGTGCCACTATGGGATCTGGAACAATGTGTGTATCAAAAAAGTTTAGAAAGGATGCGGAAGATGTCTGATCAGAAGACTTGTACCACTGGGCATTCCAACCATATATGCAAGTGTGTATCTGGAGTCGCACCTGCAAAAGCATTGGGAAGGATATCCTGGCGGGGACAAAATACCACTGGTGAAGACTTTATTCGTTTCTAAGGCGACAATGTTTTGCGAGGCTAACTTAGTGGCTTCCTATGTGTGGGTCCAGTCAACGGGGTCTAGCGTGAGACCGAGGTCCCTCTCCCAGTTAGCAACATAGGAAGGGGTGCTAGCATTTGTTGGTTCCAACAATCGGATTTGCAGGTGTGCTAAAAGTGGCAAAATTATGGGGCAGAGGAGTCAGAAGAGATCAGAGGGGTTAGAAAGTTTTTGATTTGAATATAGAAAAAGAGTTCAGATAAGGAAATGCCATGGGTCTCACAAAGAGATGGGAGCGGAATTATTTTCCCAGCTAATATAAATTTGTGGGCTCGGATCCAGTCTGCGATGGACCATGCCGAGAAAGAGGAAAAAGATCTCCAAGCCTGGTAAAATGCTGGGTTTGGAAAGAGGGAGAGCATGGGCTTATGACTAGTTTGTAGGCCATAGCGTGTTTTGAGTCTGTCCCATATGAGGAAAGAAGGGCACGTTATTGGGTGAGAGGGGGCTACCCATAGGAGGTTGGCCACTGATAAAGCCACCCCATCTTCCTGCCACTCACCCGCTGAGCATCTAAATTCCAGCTTGTTCAAATAAAGATAGCTTGCAGGGAAAATCAATTTAAAAGCAATTTTTGTTTTCTTTATAAATGTCAGTTGTGCTGTAGCAGGTTCCATACATGGTACATATGCATAAACTTTACAGGCAGACTAAGAGGACCCCCAGGCACTATATTTAAAGGATTTTTTCATTTTTATTGTTTCACTTTAGGCATCATTAAAATCACTGCTCCTTTAACCACTTCCCGCCCAGTCAATAGCATATTGACGTCCGGGAAGTGGTTCAGTTATCCACACTGGATGTCATATGACGTCCTGCAGGATAACAGCCTCCGCGCGCCAGTCTGACCCACCGCTACACTGATCTCGGTAAAAAGCCTCCGGCGGAGGCTTTTTACCACGTGATCAGCAGTGTCCAATCACGGCTGATCACGATGTAAACAGGAAGAGCCGTTGATCGGCTCTTCCTCACTCGCGTCTGACAGACGCGAGTAGAGGAGAGCCGATCGGCGGCTCTCCTGACAGGGGGGGTTCGCGCTGATTGTTTATCAGCGCAGCCCCCCCTCGGATACCCACACTGGACCACCAGGGAAGCTCCCCAGGACCACAGGGAAGCCCCAAGCATGTGGATGGCCCCCATGGCCATCCACATGTAGTAAAAAATAAATAACAAATATGCCAATCAGTGCCCACAAATGGGCACTGACTGGCACTATGATGGCACAACCACAATGTGTGGTGGCTGGCATTGCTGGGCATCAGTGTCCATCAGTGCTACCTACTAGTGTCCATCAGCGCCACCTATCAGTGCCCATCCGTGCCCATCTGTGCCCATAAGTGCCCACCTATCAGTGCCCGTCCATGCCACCTATCAGTGCCGCCTATAAGTGCCCATCAGTGCCGCCTATGAGTGCCAATCAGTGCCGCCTATGAGTGCCAATCAGTGCCGCATACCAGTGCCACATATCAGTGCCCATCAGTGCCGCCTATCAGTGCCCATCATCAGTGCCACCTCATCAGTGCCACCTCATCGGTGCCCATCAGTGTCTCCTTATCAGTGCCCTTCAGTGCCGCCTTATCAGTGCCCGTCATTGAAGTAGAAAAGGTACTTATTTACAAAAAAAATTAACAGAAACAAAGAAAAACGTAGTTTTTTTTCATAATTTTCGCTCTGTTTTTATTTGTTGTGCAAAAAATAAAAATTGCAGAGGCGATCAAATACCACCGAAAGAAAGCTCTATTTGTGGGAACAAAATGATCAAAAATTTGTTTGGGTACAGTGTAGCATGACCGCGCAATTGTCATTCAAATTGCGACAGCGCTGAAAGCTCAAAATTGGCTTGGGCAGGAAGCTGTATAAGTGCATGGTATTGAAGTGGTTAAAAACAACCCTTTTTAAAAAAAAAAATTGCATTGGTACATGTCCCTCAGGCCAGTACCCAAGCCCCCATACCCTTTTTACGGCCAATAACTTGCATATAAGCCTTAAAAAGGTGGAATTTAGATTTTTCAAGTTTGGGTCCCAAAGACTTTAATAGGGCTTGCGGTTTGGGTTCAAGCTTTTGTGCTGTTCGAGAGCTCTGGTGCGAACCGAACCGGAAGGTGTTTGGCCCATCTCTATTTATAACCAGTGGTTTTTGGGCAGTTCTCCAAGTCAGAAGATAGGCTATAGCTATACAGAAAAACTATCCTTTTTCTCTCCTTGAGTCTCAATCCGACTGGATAGATACAGTATGTTTGTTTAAAGCCATAATTAAGGCCAGAAAGTCCACATTCACTAATATTTATATCTACGTTTTACTATTATTTATTATATATATATATATATATATATATATATATATATATATGTGTGTGTGTGTGCCCAATGCCCAACAAATCACATTTCTGAGGAGATTTTAGTGTTAGCCTGGACCAGAAACTTGACACTTCAATGTGTAAAATCCTTTTTGAGCCATTAGGCGTTTTAGAAAATTGGTCTAATGTCTTCACGTTATTGACTGCTGGAGGCCCAACATTGCTTCTCAGTGGGATTACAGTCTTTACTCAAAGGTCAACAAGACATCAGGGTGGATAAAAAAATATGATTTAAAAAAAAAATGATTATTTTGATTAAAATCTGATTTTTTTTAAAATTAAAATCAGATTTTTTTGATTTTAATCAAATTTATTTTAATAAAATGCTTTTGGAGTAAAAACTCTGTCTAAAGATAGTTTTTTATGTAAGATACATTAATAATTTAGTTTATTCAGCATGAAATTGAGCTTAGTTATCTACTGTAGCATGAGGCTGTATATTCTGCAATAATTACATTGATGCCATCACACAATTTCACAGTAGCCATGAGATAAAACAAAGTTTAGGAATATTCCTTAATCCCATTGTTTTGCAAATCTGTGTACAGTACAAACTGTATAATTGAATAGGTTCTGATATTGCTGTTTTACTAACCTGACAGCTTATTATAAATAGGAAACCTTAATTTTGTTTGCAAGTGTTAAAGATTCTAACTACCAGCAAGAATAAGTCCTTACATTTAAAGAGCACCTGTCCTTTCAGATTCATCATGGCAGCACCTGTTAGCGGGCAACCACTCACTTGCTGCCGCCTCTTCCCTCACCTTGTTGTGTCACTGCCACATCACCAGCTGTCCCATTAAAGTGAATGGGACTGTGGGTGAGTAAACAGTGGCTCAGAGGAGGAGCCGCTGCTGAAAGTTGCTCTTTAAAAATTATGATTTAAATTTACTTGATTTAAATCAAGCCTATTTACTAGTGATTTAAATCATGATTTAACTGTCAGTGTCTATACAGGTCCTGGCCTCCATTAAAGTGGTTGTAAACCCACTTTGTAAACAAACACCTACAGGTAAGCCTAGATTAAGGCTTACCTGTAGGTGCAAGAAATATCTCCTAAACCTACACGGTTTAGGAGATATTTGCAAAAAAATACATTCACCGATGTCTACGGCGCATGAACCTAAATGACAACAATGATGATTTGACAGCTTCAGATACAGTTAGATTACCAATCAAATTTCATACAAAAGATGAGGTGTCAGAGGAGCCTATTTTGACAGGGAACCCCACTTCAATCAAATATACTTGCAAAGGACTCCTCAGCAGAAAAAACCCCAGAGTCAGGTGGCTACAACAAATTGTATTACCAAAAAGGTATGCCCTTATTACTACCTCACAGTTACTTTAACTAATTGACCAACAATTGCTGTCTTGCCTCAGAAGCTCTTTGTTTTGACCCATATCAGTTTGGCCAACTTCAGCTCATTATCCCATTAAAATGTAGATATTAAAATCCTTTCCAAAATTAGAGTGGGCAGGCTAAAACACCAGTTACCAAACATAGTCCACCCTGATTAAACAGGGTTTAGAGAAGCTAGAGATAATTCTTTAAGAGCCCTGCACCTGGCTTATTGGTTTAGTTCCCGGCCGAACCATCCTCAAAGCCTCCTCCTGTACACAGGCAAAGAAAAAGCTTTTGTGGACTGAACCTCCCTCAAGGAAACCCTGCTTGCCTTGGGGTTGGGCCCTAATATTCTATATTAGGTTATGGCTCTGTATATGAAAAAGGTATGGGGGTGTAGATGTGGCGCTGTTCTGGTGTGTGAGCCAAAAATTGGTTGATAAATCAACCTGATATATGATGATAAATTGCAAAGACAAGGAAAAATGAAAAATAGGTTTGACTCTGCCAGGTGTTAACTTTGGTGATGGTGATAAAAATGTTTGTTTAAAGCGTGTTAATACTCCAAAATAAAAGTTAAAAATAGTTTGTTAGGAATTTTTAATTATGTCTCGGCCGGGTGTTTGTTAAAAACTTAGTGATGAATTACTATGGTAGGGATTAGATAATCTGTCTGTGCCTTTCAAAAAGGAAAGATCCAAATAGAGTAAACAAAAATAGGTGAGAGGTGTAGATGAAAAACTATTTTGAGAAAGGCTCGGCCGGGAGTTTACTAATGGTAAAAATTACTAGAAGTGTTTAAGGACCCACTTTAGTGATATTTACAGTGGATGTAGTGCCTTGTGATGTTGAAGGGGTTTGGTGTGAGTAAAACCAATGGTGCCTCAGCCGGGTGTTTGCTGCACCTTGCTAAGGTCGGTATAATGTACTTAATTATAAGGTTATCAGACAATCTATGATAAACTTGTGCTTGGCAAATACACATAAAAATAAATACAAAGAAAAAACTAAATCCAGTAATTGCAATAAGTCCATAAGCTAGTGACAGTGAAATTTGGTGACTTTTTTTGCTTGTTCTAGCCGATTTTCTTGTGAATGTGGTAATCCGTGAACGTTTAAAATATTGCACTCACCAGATCCTTCATACCCTCTGGGGGTATGATGCAGTCACAGTATGTGCCACTGTGTAGCAGTCTCGGGAGAGGGGGAATGGCTCCAAATGTTCCTTGGGGTCCTCTGAGTTGGTGAGAGTTTATAAAAGGAAAGAAAGGATGCCCATAGCGTGAACCCGTTTAAATTGATTTATTTAAAAAGATGGGGGGGGGAAAGGGGTACTCACGTTGAAACAAACAAGTGTAAGCATATAGGTTAAAAATGGCACTCGGCCAGTACGGTGTGATCCAAAGTGTCGGAAGTGATGAACCAACGTGACCCCACCCTACGCGTTTCGTCAGCCTGACGTCATCGGGAGCGTAACCAGTATAGCTCTGTATAGCCAGCCCTTTGCAAGAGTTAGGGTAAACAGCACCCTCTCACAACATTTATTAATTAGAAATTGTACATGTCAGGGATCCCCATTACTCTTGGCTCAGGTCATTGTAGCAATTAAAATTATAGAGAACACAATTGTACATAGGTACTGTATACTGAGGGGTGCATTAAACATAAATTGTCTGCCTACAAAATTTATATTTTCTTTGATCTAACAGAACCATTGATACTGCTCCCTAAGATCTCAGGCAGGCATATGGGGCATTTTCCATGGACTCATGGGGTTGAATTACTAAATCTGTAGAGTGCAAAATCTGTTGCAGGTCTTCATAGAAAACAATTAGCTTCCAGGTTTTATTGTCAAAGCTTAATTGAACAAGCTGAAGTTAGAAGCTGATTGGCTACCCTGCACAGTTGCTCCAGTTTAGTAAATTAACCCTATGGAGACACAAGAAGATACAGGATATCCCTTTGTAACAACTAGTACTAGTTGTTGCACATAAAATCATTTTTTTTTTTTAAATAAGGTTTTATACATTTTTTTAAGAGAAGAAAACAGACACTGAAAAGACTACATAAATAATTTGGTGGAGGGGGATTATGGTATGGGTTTTTTTTGTTCAGGGGCTGGGCTTGGCCCCTTAGTTTCCTGATTGGCCAAAGCGCCAAGTGTCCCTATTGGATGCCCATCGCTTTGGCAGAAGTGGGACAGAGCGGAGGAAGCTGACTGGAGAGGAGACGCCGGAGAAGAGGACACCCGGTAAGCACCGAACCTCCTGCACAGGGATATTTGCTTTACTTGTGATGCGATCCACCTGTACTGTGAGTGGAGTGTCCCGAGACCCACCTGCGGGGGGGGGGGGTTGTGCTGTGAGTGGGGTGTCCCGTGATCCATCCGTGGGGGTGCTGTGAATGGGGTGTCCCGCGGGGGGGTATTGTCATGCTGTCAGTGTGTCAGTGTCGGTGATGATGATCTTTATACTGTCTGTGGTGCTAATCTGTATACCGTATCTGTGGTGCTGATCTATATACTGTATCTGTGGTGCTGATCTATATACCATATCTGTGGTGCTGAGCTATATATCATATCTGTGGTGCTAATCTGTATACCGTATCTGTGGTGCTGATCTATATACCATATCTGTGGTGCTGAGCTATATACCGTATCTTTAATGCTGAGCTGTATACTCTGTTCTGTTTTTTCTGGGGCTGTATACTCCTAACACTATGGGTGGAAGCAAGTAAAATACAGGGGACGGAGTGGGTGGATTCTATAAGGGGTGGGGCATATGGAAAGTGGGAGGGGTCAACAAGGAAGGGCGGGGTCACAATTTCTATTGTGGTGTAGGATCTGGGCCTGCTGTCCTTCCATCCCTCTTTCCTTCCTTCCTTCTCTCTCTCTCTCTCTTCCTCTCTTTCTCCCTCCATCCCTCGTTCATCTCAGACTCTGACCACACCCCTTTGATTCACTCCCCCTTTAAGCCACACCTAAAATTTCATGTAAACCCAACCCATTTTTTGCAGTGGCGCGCTTCTCTTTAATTTGAGATCAGATGCTTCCGGTTAGAGCAGTGGTTCTCAACCTGGGGTCCGGACCCCCTCAGGGGTCGAATGATGATTTGCCAGGGGTCACCATATCCTGGGCTGTTCCTGAAGCCTGCACCGCTCTCCCAACCTTTTTGCGGCCACCCAGAAGGGCTGTCCCTGCAGCCTGTGGCCACCCAGCTGGGCAGTTCCTGAAGCCTACGGCCGCCCACCCAGCCTCTTTGCAGCCACCCATTTAGTTCACGACATGGCTGAGGGGCAGAGACTAGAGGTCAGCTGACTGGTGAGGAATGTGAAGTGGGAGGGGCTGGAGGAGACCCCATCTCGGCAATGGTGTCACTGCTACGAGACACCACAAAGTCAGAGACACAGTGAGTAACACTACCTGAAATTATAGTTGCCATTAAAAGTCCCCACTACAGTTCTCAGATCAGCAAATGACCTTAATCAAGAGCACCTAAGTTGGCTGATCGGAACTCCCCCCAGCACTGCCACTCATCCCACCCCCCACCAGCACTGCCACTCATCCCACCCCCCACCAGAACTGCCACTAATCCCTCCCCCCACCAGCACTGCCACTCATCCCTACTCCCGCCAGCACTGCCATTTATCCCATTCCCCCCCACCAAGGAGTAAGAGAAGGAATAAAAATAGAGAATACATGGAAGGGGGAGGAACAAAGAAAAAAGGAGATAAAAAATAAGAGAACAAGAAACACAGCTAGAGAGAGGGGTGGGGGAAAAAACAAGAAATTAGGATAGAGAGATAAAAGGGAAAGAAAGGAGAACAAAGAAAGAGTGGCACATCCTCAAATGTACCATAAGGGGTTTTAATACTGTGCGAGTGGAAGGGACTTGGGGAGCACTAAATGTCCATGGGTTAGGGGCGCAAATTACTTGCCTTGCCTTGGGTGCTGACAACCCACGCTACAAATTTTTTTTTCCTGTTGGGGGTCCCAATAACTTGGGAAATTTTATCAAGGGGTTACGGCACTAGAAAGGTTGAGAACCACTGGGTTAGAGGCATGATTATGTGTGGAGATGGCACCTCTATGAGCACTTTTGCGCTGTGTAGTGGATCTGAGCACTAAGCAGTTACTTGGATATTCACCTTGAGATTGGACTTATTGTTTTGAGAGTGACATTCACTTCAATCACTGAGCATTTATTGTCCACTGTTAAAGGGTGCACATTTGTTTGTCTTAAAAATAGCTGACATTGATGCCTCATAGAGGCAATTTGGGCTCTGACATCTTTGAAAAAAATGTCTTATGCCTCGTACACACGGTCGGGTTTTCCGACGGAAAAAAGAGAGCTGGTTCTCTTTTTATTTGCCGGGGGTTTTTGGCAGTTTTCCTGTCGGAAAAACTGCGAGGAAGCATACACACGGTCGGGATTCCCGGCCAAAAACTCTCATCGCAGTTTTCCCGTCGGAAAACCTGGTCGTGTGTATGAGGCACTAGGCTTGCTATTTAACAGCTGGTGCTGCTAGCAACCATTGCCACTGTGTAAACAAAGAACGGCCAAATAGGTTACTGAATATAAATGTATTTAACACTAAATTATATTTTATTGAAATCCTATTAATATAAATAAAAAGCTGATATAAGATCTTATTAGTAGGTCTAAATGAATTTTACTTTATTTTATCAAGCTGATATGGGATCTTATTAGTGGGTCTAAATGAATTTAATTTTATTTTAGCGGCCTAAATTAGGTGAATATATAATGGAACTTCCAGCAACCCGATTTTTCACCAAAGCATGCTCTTTGGCTTGATTCAACAAGAAGCAAAACAATCCAAAAAGAAAAGCAAAAGAATAAAACATAGTGACAAGTAGGGATGAGCCGAACACCCCCCAGTTTGGTTCGCACCAGAACTTGCGAACAGGCAATAAATTTGTTTGAACATCCGAACACCGTTAAACTCTATGGGACTCGAACAGGAAAAATCGAAAGTGCTAATTTTAAAGGCTTATATGCAAGTTATTGTCATAAAAAACCCAGGTCCTGCCCCAGGGGACATGTATCAATGCAATTTTTTTTTTAAACGGCCGTTTTTTCGGGAGCAGTGATTTTAATAATGCTTAAAGTGAAAAAATAAAATTGAAATATTCCTTTAAATTTCGTACCTAGCGAGTGTGTATGGTATGCCTGTAAAGTAGCGCTTGTTTACCGTGCTTAGAACTCTCCCTGCACAAAGTGTCATTTCTGAAGGAAAAAAAGTCACTTAAAAGCACTCACGGCTATAATGAACAGAGAAAAGTCATTGATAAAAACAAAAATGCGTGGGGGTCCCCCCAAATTCAATTACCAGGCCCTTCAGGTCTGGTATGGATATTAAGGGGAACCCTGCGTCAAATAAAAAAAAAATACGTGGGGTTCCCCCCAAATATCCATACAGACCCTTCAGGTCTGGTATGGATTTTAACCACTTGTCAACCGCCCACCGTCAAATGACGGAGGGCGGAAGACTCTGTTGTTCTGTGCGGATGTCATATGACGTTGCGCCTTCCAAACAGGGTTGCCAACTTTCAGTAAATTTACGAACAGTTTGTAAAATCTGTACTTTTTTCATCTGTCCTTGAATGTCCATTACGGACATGTAGGCTGCATGTGCGTAACTGATATTCATGGACAGATGCAACAATTATGGATTTTACAAACTGTTCGGAAATTTACTGAAAGTTGGCAACCCTGCTTCCAAAGACACTAGAGGGCGCGCGCGCCCGCCACGTCACTGGGGACCCGATGCGCGTGCCTGGCAGCCGCAATGGCCGCCGGGCACTCGTGATTGCCCAGTAACCAAGCAGGACCGTGGATCTGTGTGTGTAAACACACAGATCCACATCGTGTCTGGGAGAGGAGACCGATGGTGTGTCCCTTGTACATAGGGACAACCATCGGTCACCTCCCCCAGTCAGTCCCCTCCCCCCCACAGTAAGAATCACTTCCAGGGAATACATTTAACCCCTTGATCGCCCCCTAGTGTTAACCCCTTCCCTGCCAGTCATGTTTATATAGTGTTCAATGCATTTTTATAGCACAGATCGCTGTATAAATGTGAATAAAAGTGTCCGATGTGTCAGCCGCAACATCACAGTAACGTTAAAAATCCCTGATCACAGCAATTACTAGTAAACAAAAATAAATATTAAAAATGCTATAAATCTATCCCCTATTTTGTAGCTGCTATAATTTTTGCGCAAACCAATCAATATACGCTTATTGCGATTTTTTTACCAAAAATATGTAGAAGAATACATATCGGCCTAAACTGAGGGGAAAAAAATGGATATTTATTATAGCAAAAAGTAAAAAATATTGTGTTTTTTTTCAAACTTGTCGCTCTTCTTTTGTATATAGCGCAAAAAATAAAAACTGCAGAGGTGATCAAATACCACCAAAAGAAAGCTTTATTTGTGGGAAAAAAAGTACGCAAATTTTGTTTGGGTACAGCATCGCACGACTGCGCAATAGTCATTCGAAGTGTGACAGCACTGAAAGCTGAAAAATGGCTTGGGCGGGAAGGGGGTGAAAGTGCCCTGTAGGCAAGTGGTTAAGGGGAACGCCACGCCAAATTAAAAAAAAATGGCGTGGAGTTCCCCCCAAAAATCCATACCAGATCCTTTATCCAAGCACACAACCTGGCAGGCTGCAGGAAAAGAGGGGGAGACGAGAGAGCGCCCCCCCTGAACCATACCAGGCCACATGCCCTCAACATGGGGAGGATGCTTTTGGGGTCTGTGACCCCTCAAAGCACCATGTCCCCATGTTGATGGGGACAAGGGCCTCATCCCCACAACCCTTGGCTGGTGGTTGTGGGGGTCTGCAGGCGGGGGGCTTATCGGAATTTGGAAGACCCCATTAACAAAGGGGACCCCCAGATCCTGCCCCCCTATGTGAATTGGTAAGGAGTACATTGTACCCCTACCATTTCACAAAGAAAGTGTAAAAAAAAATGTAAAAAAAACACACAGACACCGTTTGGGAAAAGTTCTTTATTAAAAATAAAAAAAAGATTCCAGCGGTGGTAATCCACTCTCGGTATCCTACGATGGGTGATCTCCTCTCCGGGGTCCAGCGATGGATGATCTCTTCCAGATCTCAGATTACAGATCTTCCAGATTCTGATAAGCCCCCACAACCACCGGGCAAGGGTTGTGGGGATGAGGCCCTTGTCCCCATCAACATGGTGCAGGGTTCCCCTTAATATCCATACCAGACCTGAAGGGCCTGGTAATTGAATTTGGGGGGACCCCACGCATTTTTTTTTTATCAATGACTTTTCTCTGTATTGCCGGGAGTCGACAATTCATTATAGCCGCGAGTGCTTTTAAATTACTTTTTTCCTTCAGAAATTACACTTTGTGCAGGGACAGTTCTAAGAATGGGAAACAAGCGCTACTTTACAGGCATACTATACACACTCCCTAGGTACAAAATTTAAAGGAATATTTCACTTTTATTCTTTCACTTTAAGCATTATTAAAATCACTGCTCCTGAAAAAACGTCAGTTTTTAAAACTTTTTTTGCATTGATACATGTCCCCTGGGGCAGGACTCGGGTCCCCAAACACTTTTTATGACAATAACTTGCATATAAGCCTTTAAAATTAGCACTTTAGATTTCTCCCATAGACTTTTACAGGGTGTTCCGCGGCTTTTCGAATTTGCCCCAACACCCCAAATTGTTTGCTGTTCAGCGAACGGGCGAACAGGCAATGTTCGAGTCGAACATGAGTTTGACTCGAACTCGAAGCTCATCCCTAGGGACAAGTGATCTTTTATGCCAGAATAAACATACCCCGTGTTTAGCACTGCTTATGACATATTTTTTTCTGACAGCTAACCTGCACTCTCCTCACATGAAGTGTTAATTTTGATCAGAATCAGTATAATTTATTATTGGAATCACATTTTATTATAGGAAGTAGTAGAGTTGGAAACAATCACAGTAGATTGGGAAATATCTTTTACTTCTTATGATCAACATATGGCTGCTGCGTGCTCTTCAAATAAATCTGATCAACATTTTTTTGGAGTGTGAGCATTTTCCCATCTGCTGCACTGCTCATCATATGCACTGTTGGAATTTTTTTACAAAAAAAAACCCCAAAATATGTAGGTTTAGTATTCAATTTTGCTTTGTGCACTAATCATATATTCCTCACATGCTGTGTAATATGTCCTTTTTTTTAAGTGCAAACTAGAAAACAATAACAGAAGGTATGTTTTGTATACATATACTAGATTAAGACTATAGGGTGGTTTATTTTTCTGTATTTGCACTACCAAACTATGAGTTTTTATTAATATCTTTAGACAACAGAATCTCTATAAATTGTACAGTTACTATTTTTCCATCAACAATTTTTAAACAAAATATAGTTTTACTATTTACTAAGAAGCACTCTATTAGGCACTTGTTATAATTGGAGTCCTTGCACAGGACTTAATTATACAGCATTTTATTTTATGGATCTGAATTCAGTATACTGTTTTCTATGAGTCAATACATGCAGTGCATAAAGATATGTAAAACTGCACTGTGTTCAGATCTGAAAACCAAAAATATAAAAATGTGTTTCTGTGGTTCACATGGATACATGCATATATTCATTCATGCATAAATGTAATACTTAGCAAAAAAAAAAAAAATGAAGAAGAATTGTGTTTTATATTCATGCATACAGTCAGGTCCATACATATTGAGACATATACACAATTCTAATCTTTTTAGCTCTGTACACCACCACAATGGATTTGAAATTAAACAAACAAGACGTGCTTTAACTGTAGACTTTCAGCTTTAATTTGAGGATATTTACATCCAAATCAGGTGAACGGTGTAGGAATTACAACAGTTTGTATATGTGCCTCCCACTTTTTAAGGGACCAAAAGTAATGGGACAGATTAACAGTCATAAATCAAACTTTCACTTGTTAATACTTGGTTGCAAATCCTTTGCAGTCAATTACAGCCTGAAGTCTGGAACGCATAGACATCACCAGACGCTGGGTTTCATCCCTGGTGATGCTCTGCCAGGCCTCTACTGCAACTGTCTTCAGTTCCTGCTTGTTCTTGGGGCATTTTCCATTCAGTTTTGTCTTCAGCAAGTGAAATGCATGCTCAATCGGATTCAGGTCAGGTGAATGACTTGGCCATTGCATAACATTCCACTTCTTTCCCTTAAACTCTTTGGTTGCTTTCACAGTATGCTTCGGGTCATTGTCCATCTGCACTGTGAAGCGCCGTCCAATGAGTTCTGAAGCATTTGGCTGAATATGAGCAGATAATATTGCCCGAAACACTTCAGAATTCATCCTGCTGCTTTTGTCAGCAGTCACATCATCAATAAATACAAGAGAACCAGTTCCATTGGCAGCCATACATGCTCACGCCATGACACTACGACCACCATGCTTCACTGATGAGGTGGTATGCTTTGGATCATGAGCAGTTCCTTTCCTTTTCCATACTCTTCTCTTCCCATCACTCTGGTACACGTTGATCTTGATCTAATCTGTCCATAGGATTCTGTTCCAGAACTGTGAAGTTTTTTTTAGATGTTTGGCAAACTCTAGTCTGGCCTTCCTGTTTTTGAGGCTCACCAATGGTTTACATCTTGTGGTGAACCCTCTGTATTCATTTTGGTGAAGTCTTCTCATGATTGTTGACTTTGACACACATACACCTACCTTCTGTAGATGTTCTTGATCTGGCCAACTGTTGTGAAGGGTGTTTTCTTCACCAGGGAAATAATTATTCGGTCATCCACCACAGTTGTTTTCCGTGGTCTTCCGGGTCTTTTGGTGTTGCTGAGCTCACCGGTGCGTTCTTTCTTTTTAAGGATGTTCCAAACAGATGATTTGGCAACACCTAATGTTTTTGCTATTTCTCTGATGGGTTTGTTTTGTTTTTTCAGCCTTATGATGGCTTGCTTCTCTGATAGTGTCAGCTCTTTGGATCTCATATTGAGAGTTGACAGCAACAGATTCCAAATGCAAATAGCACACTTGAAATGAACTCTGGACCTTTTATCTACTCCTTGTAAATGGGATACTGAGGGAATAACACACACCTGGCCATGGAACAGCTAAGCAGCCAATTGTCAAATTACTTTTGGTCCCTTAAAAAGTGGGAGGCACATATACAAACTGTTGTAATTCCTACACCGTTCACCTGGTTTGGATGTAAATACCCTCAAATTGAAGCTGTGAGTCTGCAGTTAAAGCACATCTTGTTAGTTTCATTTCAAATCCATTGTGGTGGTGTATAGAGCCAAAAAGATTAGAATTGTGTCGATGTCCCAATATTTATGGACCTGACTGTATATACATATAAGTAGCTTAGTGTTGTAGATAACTGGAGACTAACTGCCACATCCCAAAAATAGAGTAAACCAAACGAGAGTTTCCCAGGGCGACTTTAAGGCTGGGTTCACACCATTGCGAATTGGATGCGGCTTACCGCATCCAATTCACATTAGCAGGAGATTTTGACCCGCTCTCTATGTTTTGCATATCTCCGTAAATTTGCACAGGAGCCCTGTGCGTCTTTTTGTCTGTTTCAGGTCCAAATTCAACCAAAAATTTGGGCTGATATAGGAACTGAAATGGTGAACCAGGATGCACCAGACCCCTGCTGGGAGCCGCATGTGGCAATGGTGTGAACCCAGCCTAAAGGAAATAGCCAACTAGGTAGTGAAAGTACAAAGAGGTAAAGAATATATCAAAAAAGATTGCGCAAATATCCAATGAAGTAAATGATCAACAGATTAATAAAAGAATAGAAAATGAATAAATGTGGCGCCGTGAAAAAATATTAATCCTGAAAATTGACATACACAAATACTGACCAAAAATACTTTATATAAAAATGTGACCTGTGAAGCAGTGATAAACGAAAATAGAATATGGCCTATGAAGCCGTGACCACCATAAGATGGACTGGAATGCACATGGTCTAAGATGCACTCACACACGTCCACACATGTGCAATCAACAAATGTGTTAATATATAAAACATATATATATATATATATATATATATATATAAATGACACTGAATAGAAAAAAATATAGAAAAAAATGGGATTATAAAGTCCATATACAGATATTCAAAGTGAAAAATGATGAAAGAGAAGGAATCCGTGTAAAATCCTACACCAAATGCAATGTCCACATTAACCCATGTGGAGTAGCTGTAATGCTGGTGGATGTTAAGGATGCACAACACCCAGGGACGTGACTTCCAACACCGGGGGAGGAGGGGGGAGAAACAAATACTCTTACCCCTATATATGGACACACACACCACACATGGTGGGTCAAATAGGCATAGAGATGATCCACTCGGATTCACGTATAGACTGGAACTCCTATGGAGAGTGACATACTATATCATCACCAGACAAGGCATGCACTGAAAGTTGTAATTCTCCTGCCTTAATATCTCCGAACTCCAGACATCCAGACACCGATATCCACCATAGAAAGTAACAAGAGAAGCCTCCACATAGTGTAGATAAATCGGGTGGTTTATGGTAAAAAAAAGCTTGTTTTATTCCAAAAACGGACACATCAAAAGAACAATAAAAAACAATAAAAAGGTACAGGCGTCCTGAGGCTGCTTGTAAAATAATGATCACAAAAAGTTCATGTATGGCGTAGTAAAGCTTGAAGCAGGTTTATGTTCCCGACATGTTTCGCAGCAGTGTGTATCAACTGGGGCATCAACCTGCAAATAACACACCACACTATTATATAGTAAGACCTTGCTGATTGGAACCGTCAAAGCTGTTACATAAAACTCCCTCTGACTATGGTATCCAATCAGAATTTTAAAATAGCCGCTTCCTGACTCGTCATAGGCTCCTGGCCATTGCATCCAATCATACCTGAGTAAAGCCGGCGCTGCGTCATTGCGATGCCGCCCTAGAGCATCATCACGCAAACCAAGCAGGGATATCTGTATTCCAAGCATCCAATCAGCGTGATAACGCGTCATTGCGTCACCGCCAATGAGCGTCACCATGCCATCCCAGCGGAGGTGTTTTAGTTCCAGGCCTCAGTTCCACTTACCGTCACATGACACATGACGTGGCTGGAACATAGCGGCACGTCGCGTAAAAGAATAGGATGATCATATATGACCAATCATTAACACTGTGGATCTAACTGGTGCTAAAAAGTGAAAAAAAATTAATTGTATAAAACTAAAATTATTAAAAATGATGAAAAAAAATATGTTATATAAACTACATGTGATGAAAGATAATGTACAAATAATGAATAAAATGCATCAAAAACACAATTGATACCAAGTGAAAAAAAGTGGATATGCTCAAAGTTCATAAATGGACGTGAAAAATCAAAAAATGAATTTAAAATAAACCATATAGTCCAAACAAATTTGAATGTTTGGAAACCGGCAACCGGGGACCAAAGGGGTCCCAAAGAAAGGAGCCGGGCAGACTAAGGGGATCCTGCAGACTCTGTATTGATATCGTATTCAGCTTGCACGAGTATGGGCAAATCAAGTATGACACATCAATCCTTATGATGGAGGAAAAAGCAGCCAGATGGCCTCCTACCAGACACAATGGACTCCT